>VZTD01001211.1:422685-646539 GCA_013397725.1 Rhagologus leucostigma | reverse complement strand
AGAAAGAAAAAAAAAAAAAAAAAAAAAAAAAAAAAAAAAAAAAAAATCCAAACTTTTTTTTTTTTTTGCAAAGGCTAAGAGAAGCACAGAAAGTGCTAAGTTTGTAAAAGAAGCTGAAAAGGTTCAGAAAGGAGCATAATGGGGCCAGGGAATGCCCCATGAATTTTGAACAGAGAGCAGAAAAGAGACCCTAAAAAGCAATTAGTGATGCTGCTTGTCGCTGAAGAGGGAGCTTGAAGGAGGTGGGAAGGCGCAAAAGGAAGAGGGCAACTCCAATCACTTAGTAAAGTACGAGGGAAACGGGGGGGGCAGGCACAGAGAGAGAGAGAGAGAGAGAGAGAGAGAGAGAGGGGGGGACTGGCGCCTTCGGGAATTTTTATAGTAAAAGTAGATGGAGGCACATGGCAAGGGCAGCGTCCAAGGAGTGTCTAGAGCCGAAGGCACATGCCAAGATGCCTTTTGGCTTTGCCTCCGCTGCCCATTTCTGCAAAACCAGAGAAGCAGCAGGGCCGGGCTGCTGTCTCTCTGCTAGCCCAATGTTCCACAGGCTCAGCCTCAAGTCCTCACGCATCCCTGAGAGGAGGATTCCTCTGCCCGACAGTTGAAGGCGATGGGGACATTTCTAAAAGACCTCCAGTTTCTCTTCCTCTGCTTTCCTCACCTCATTCCAATTTCCAGAGCCATGCACAGACGCCTATTTAGCCATACATTCCCTGCACAAAATAAAAGTAACGCTGTCTGCTCATTAGCTGGGAGTTGTTAGGGAAAAAAAAAAAAGAAGGAAAAAAGGGCTGTCTGAACAGGGCTGAATAGCTATAACCTTAATGAGTTGTCAGAAGTCTGCAGGCAGTAGGGTGAGGGGAGCCAATCCCCCTCTAGTCTTTTGTCCTAGACATTGTTTAGGATCAGTGGTAGCTCATTAGGTCGGGACAGTAATATTCCTAACGATCCTGTGGGGCTGAGGCTTCAGAATGTGTCTTCAGCTGTTTTCCTGATGTCAGTCTGATTCATGGAGAGGCATTTATCTCGACGGAGATCTTTGGTGGAAAGCGTTATTTACCTTTCATACCCTGATTACTAACCTTTGTCAAAAGTTGCAGCTGGAAGGGGAAAAGGAGGAAGCTGAGAGTCCTGTTGGCATAAACTGAGTTGTGTTATAGTGAAAGGCAAGCTGGAAAAGCCAAGTAGATGGGGCCTTGGCCTACAATTTGACCCTATGGTTTGCATCCTTGTACTTCAGATTCCATCGGTAAAGTAAGGATAATCACTCATTTTGTGTTCTGGTGGTGGTGGAGAAGAAAACACTGGAGTGTGAGATTTCCAGGCAATGGGCCAGATAAGTAGTTAAATTAATACCTTTCTTGTATTCAGGGATCCTAGAAGGGCTGGGATTTTTTTGTTGTTGTTCTTCTGTTTTTTTCTGGTTTCTAACAAAAACAAAAACCAAAACCCAACTGAATTAAATTGTAAATCAGAATGGGTTTTTCAGTTGTGTACGATTTCCCTTACATCCTATACTTATTTTCAGCCTAGAAACACGAATCTGCTGAGGCACCTCTCCCACCTTCCCTCAGGCATTTCTGCAGGCATGGGGCTGAGCAGATGCTGTTCACTGCCACAGGCCAAATCCCCCTCATTGGTCATTCGTGTCGTCCAACAGTGTCACAAATCCAAAATGGCATATTATTAAAGTGATGAAATTAAAGAATAATTGATCACATGGCAGATTTCCTTGTGATTAGGCAACGCATTACACATCCATTTGCCAGTCCTGCAAAACACAGAGAGCAAAGTACACTGTCATTCTCTACCCTCTCCAAGACTTTGCTTCTTGTATTTGAGGCCTGGGGTTTTCTAAGGAAACTCTCAAAGCTCTGCGCAGCTGCCCTACATCCCTATTAAAAAACAGCCAAACTAACAAGTAATGATGAAATGATTTCCTTATTTATTTTGTGTTAGAAAACAGAGTGGACAATGAACTGCTCTCTGAAACAAAGGGGCAAGAACTACTCGTCCCTTTCACTCCAGTAAGAGGAGGGTAAGTACGCAAAGGTCAGCATATAGACACTGAAAGGTTCAAACCAAGAGCACAAGGCAATGGAAACAACATCCCCAGATCCTCAGTGAGTGCAAAGCAGCTGCCTCTGTGGTGCTCCAGAGCTGGCCAGAGCTGGAGCAGCTGCTGTGGGCGTCCTGTGAGCCAAAATAGCCCCCAGTGGCTCTGTCACATTCCCTATGCTAAGACCCTGGGGAAGGATTTGGTACCCATAGGACATCATCAAAACACATGGAGACACACACAGAAAAAGGCTTTGGACTTCTCCACAGAGGCTTAGCTGTGATTTGGGTAACTCTGATACCTGGGGTGAGTTGCAGAGGAACACTGTGAATCATGAGGTCTCCACAAAGAACCCTCCCACCACCCCAAGGAGGGGTGGAATTTCAGACTCACATTTGTATATTCTTCCAATGGGGAGCATTATTCTGCTGCCAGTGAAAAACCTGCTGGGCTAAATGTTATTCTTCACAGGTTACCTACTTATAAGAGAGCATGAGCAGCAAGAGGTACCTGCCACAGGCAGAACATGACAGAGTGAGCAGGTCATGCCGCTTGAATGGATCCAGAATGGTTTTCTAGCTGATGAGCAGCAAAAGAAATGCTTCCCAGAAATGAAGCAATGGGACACATCCCATCATCTGCAAGACAGCTTTTGCCCAACAATTTTACTGATTTCTCTGGTACCCCAGAAATATTAAATATCAGTTTCCATACCTGGGCTGCAACTGGCAGAAGTGTGTGTGCCCATATTCACATGAATGAATCAAGCTTGGCAGGCTGTAGCAAAAAGGGTGTTTTTCTTCAGCAAGTTATTAAATAACCAGCAGTGTTACTATTATATGACAGAAATACTACAATAACTAATGGGACATGTCCTGCTCTCAACCAAGCAGAGAAAAAAATAATCAGCAGAATCACAGAAAGGTTTCTGAAATATTTCAATCTCTTTTAAAACAGTCTCTGTGTGGTATTTCTAACAGGGGAAGTAAAGGGATATGAAGACAATACTAACTCATACAATTTCCCCTGGTCCATACTGAATTTTCTGTCTAATGCAGGGCTTGAAAACTGCAGACCTGTAAGGGACTTGTGAGAGCTGCACTGAGATTCTGACTGTGTGTAATGATGTCAAAACGATACAATTTTTAAATTTTATTGTAAAAAGAGACTGGTGAGGCACTGGACCAGGTTGCCCGAAGAAGTTGTGGATGCTACATCCCTAACAGTCTCCAAGGCCGGGATGGATGGACCTTGGACCGACTTGGTCTAGTGGGAGGTATCCCTGCCCGTGGCAGGGGGGTTGGAAGTAAAAGATCTTTCAGGTCCCTTCCAGCCCAGTCCATTCTGTGATTCCGTGATTCCATGATGCACCTAACACGTAACCACACCCACGGCCCATCCGCACACACCTGTACCCCCACTCACGCTCACACACGCGTGNAAGGAAGTTCTGCTGGGAGAGACAGGCAAAAACACGCTGGAAACGCTTCCGGTTCCCAGCAAAATGCGCGAGCCAAAATCCCTGCCGAGTCCCTTTATTTTTAGAATCACCTAGTTCAGACACTGAGGAAATATGCCTACCTGGAAAACATTCCTACTGCTGAGCACATCAAGAAAAGCTTTATTTCCATGCTGCACCTCAGGACAGCAAAGGCACAGGCATTTTGCCTGTGATGGCCATGTGTTCTCAGGTACACTTCCAATACTTTGTATGCAGCATGGTGATACAAGCCATAACAACACTACACCTCCTCATGCTCCAGCACGAATCCACAAAATAGCTTCTCCCTTAGCCAGTGAAGACTTCAGAAGTGATGGCCCGGTTGAGATGACACTGCTAGCTTAGAGGTGAATGTGGCTGTGGTTCTTGCTGAACATGTAATGGTTAAAGCACGCTTGGCATTGCTGGGACACAACAGCTGGAGTTCACCAGTCTTAGTGCTCACTACCTGGGCACAAAAGAGGCTGCTTCAGCAGCAAGACTGAATGAGCTGGGCCTGCTGGAGATGTTCAGAAAAGCAGATTCATAGATGAATGATATACAGTCTACGTGTAGAAATTACCTCCATCACTGGCAGGCAGGTCTGAGGGACATCAGCACGCTGATAGCGACTGGCTGTAGGCTGTGCTAATTCTGCATGGGTCTAGATGTACAGCAAAGTTCACAGAGCTCAGGCGAAAAGTGTAATCTAACATTTTCCGCATCAAGTACTCACTATCTTTTTTGGTCAACTATACAGACACTATTTTCTATATCAACACCCCATTTCATGACACCAGAAGAAACAGATTTTGGGTGCTACACAGACGTATTCACCCAAGCCTTTAGCTTTGTAGAACCAGGGATGTGGGACTGAACGCATAGTTAAACTGTGATTCTCAGATACCACATGTGGCCATTCCTCTAGGATTTTTGGAATGCATCTAACAGAAAGAGTGTGCTGAGTTTCTGTGAATGTGCTGTGCAGAGCCTGGATTTTGTCCAATGACTATGAGACCCTTCAAAGTGCTCTGTGGTGTTCAGCCATCCATAAACACCTCCAGAATCTCTTGAATTAGCAATGTTTATGAGAAATAAGGGTATAGATGTGCCAGATACAACCCCTTCACAGCCGTAACAGATCTGAGACAGTTTAAATGAGCACCAGGAGGAAGAAAGAAAGTTTTGCAGCCACTCTTTTACAGCAAGTGACCTGTCCATTTCGCAAATCAGTGTGAAGTGCAGGCAGAGCCCAGCAGAGCACAGTGCTCAGGGGGACTGTCCCTCCGTGGGAGAGCATGCTGCCATGCAGACACACTTGCAGGAGGATGAGCAGCTTTATCAGCCTGACACACACACAGGGTTTTCCTCTCAGCCAGGAGAATCCGCTTGGGCTCAGCTCAGCACTCTGTCAACACATGCACGGCCTTGAACTAGCAAATTCAGAGCCAACAGGGTGTCTTTTCACTGAACTCCCTCACAATGCAGCCATGATCTCTCTCACCCTGTCTGAGGCTCAGCCGAGCGTGCAGAGTAAAAGACCCTCCATTGTCCCTCCCCCTCATGCTTTCTGGTTGTTTTGTGAGGTATGATGTGAGACAGGGAAAGACACTCCTGTCATTTATTACCCATCCTAACTTCTTCGATTCATTTGCAATCACCCTCCATGACACAGTACTAGATACTCTGTACAGTGCTGTAACAAAGTACTGGCTTCATAACTGCATTTTTATTTTCAACCTTGTGGCTGTCAAACAGCATTTGGGTCTAATTCATGGCATCACCACACAGGCTGAATGCAGGCAATACAGAACTGGACAGCAAGGGATGCAGCATGTGCTTGAAAAGCCCAAGCTGGCCTTCGCTCAGAGAGGAAGCAAGTCTGCAGTAGCCCAAAACCTTAAACAGCTTATCTCCTCCTCCCTGCTGCAGCACAGGAGGCAATAGTGCGATAAGGACTCCAGTCCCTGCCTGCTGATGCAGAGACGCTTTGGACTAGCACAAGGTTAGGATCTTCAGCAGAAACCTAAGAAACTGAAGAGGAACTCTGATCTGCGTTCTCGGAGAGGAGAATTGAACACACATCTTCCAAAGGCAGAGGACCAGATGCACGAACATAGCTGGAGGTGAGCATCACTTTACTCTGGTGAGTAGCTGGTTAGTGATGCAGACACTGACATGTCCCAGAATGAGTACAGATCCTATGCAGCCTGGAAAACAGGGCACCGTATACAGTTTGAACCTCCTGGCTGGGACTGAACAACCTGAATATTACAGCCTGAAGAGTGGAAAAAGCCTTCAATGATGTGAGCCAATCTATTCCTACCTAGATAATCCTCTGGCAATCAAAACATCGTAATCAAAAACCATCTCAAGGAAGGGTGGGTGTTTGTGATTTGTAGAGCTCATTGAAAGGAAAATAGTGAGATGAAGAAGTATGAAGGCCTTAAAAGACAAATTATACCTCTCAGCCCAAATCATCAGTCAATAAAATTACCACAAAAAGAATAAACATAGAAAAGCATTTTCAAAATAATTGTAGAAAAAAAGGTGAATGTCCAGTAATGTATTTGGAATATTTTTACCCAAAGTAATGTATGAAGTGGCTGCATAAAAGAGAGGAAATGCAATTTTAGGTAGAGCTGTCTGAAATGGATCTGACAAGAAGACAAGATAAAATTGCTTGTTTATACTGTATGAAAAGATGTTCACCACTGTAGCTGTGATGGTGGTGTGGCACGTGCCCTTGCCTTATTCCCACACGGATTCATGGTGGCTGCACAGAGCCAGGCAAATGTGAGAGTGCCAGTGCCAACTCCTCAGAACTCCCACCTGGCCGAGACCCATCACACATCTGCCCAGATATGTGGTCTGTCAGACCTGGAGAAGGTTTAGGTGGAGACCCTCATGAAGCAGTGTGGACCTAACCTTGTGTCCACCACAGCACATTCCAGAGCTTCCCACTGACTCTGACTGCAGAGGGCCATGCCCTGAAACATGTCAGCAACTAAAACACAGCATCCCCTCAGTGGCTGCTCTGTATCATGAGATGCTATGTGAACACATGAGGGAAGAAAAGGAAAATTTTGTCCCTGATTTTAAATAGCCACAAGGATAGAGATCACAGCAGCAGCCAGCTAAGAGCATTTCTCAACTAGGAAAAAAGCTAGCTGTCTTTTCCCAGACAGAAATATCAACTTGGTTTTTTTCTTTCAGTTGTTGGATCAATAAATCCTTTCAGACTAGGACAATTAGCCTCTGAAATAACTAATTCTTCAAGGGAGAAAAGGGACAGACTTACTCCTTCTCTTTGCTGAGGTAACTGCTACAAAGGCAGGTCTTTTCTTGCGGGCTCACCACTTATTAAGAAATTATGTCCTTTCCCCTTGATGCTGGAGGCTGAAGCTGAATTCATCTTTCTTGCTTAGCTCTTCCATGCCAGTTTAGAAAGCTTTATTTTCCAAGCAAAGTTTCTCTGTCGCTGCAATTCACCTGCAGAGATACCTCTTCAATGGTGACCCATCACTATGGGGCAAAAGTTCCAACTATAATTATTGAAAAAGACTGATTTCAGTAGCACTGAAAGAGAAATTGAGGAACCACGTATTTTAGGGAGTAGCAAACCATTCAAGAAACAAGTGAGAAATCATTGTTCAGCTTTTTTTTAGGAAGCATATAGAACAGTCTCTAGTGAAATAAATTACCAATGCTTGCTGAAAATTGATCTTAAAATTTTCATTAGCTGTTTTCAGCACTGTTACCAGTTTTAGTATTTTCTTTTCTCAGAAATGTAGACTCATTTTCTCTCTGTCTCTCTCTTCTTTTCTTAAAAAAAATTATAGCTTTTTTTAGTAAAGACAATCATTGAATTTTGAATTCAAAACCATTCTGACAGTCAAGGATGCTGTCCATCTCCTCCAAACAGAAATTACGTCTTCACTCTGATGCCCCTATCCCTCCCAAGACTGACTTTACCACATGAAACCTTCTCTTTTTGAAGTTTCTCTTGGCTTAGATCAGTCTCTAAGAAGGAGAAGATCCTTTCTGCTCCATCGCTTGTAGTGCTGGCTCTTTGCTGTGTGAGATTGCTTTGAGCAATTAATTCTAAAAAGCCTGTGCCTATATTTGCACTGTAAACACACACACTGCATCTGAAATCTCCTCTCAGTACATTCTGCTAAGCTTAAACAAAATTCTTGACTTTGGAAACACTAGACAGGACACTGTAAATCACCACCTTTGAAGGCATAAGTCAATGCCTTCCTTTTGCTAAGTACACTTGTAAAAGTGCACACGGACATTTTCCAGAACTTTGAACAATTCGTTCTCCCAGTTAGACGAAAAATGGTTTGCATACACCTGTATGGAAAGTGATATCTAATCTTTTATGTTTGCGATTGGAGAGTGCTCAGGTCAATCAACATGCAATAGAAGGCAGTGGTAACTCTTATTTTCTATTTAATTTTACAGTCAAGGTTGAGTATTTGTTTTTGAAAGATTGGAGGAGCAGGTTGGCAGTGCCAGGGGTTCGGATTCTTTTTATCTTTAGCGTGCTTGTTATGAGGAGGAGGCAGGTGCAAAGCAAGCTTTCTAACACCGTCAGCAGCAATAATCCCCACCTGAGCACTGCCTGGCCACCTGCTCTCCAGGCACAGAGATAACCCAGGCTCTAAGTCAGTGCACTTCTAAGTCTTCGCTAAGTAAAGACTCATAAAAGACTCAAATTACGGTAACATCAGTGGGTATGACAACATATCAATATTTGATCACTGACAGTGATTTCTTCCGGATTCACCCCAAGGCATGCAGCCCAATCTGAAATGGCCTAACCCAACATAATGCACCTGTGGTTTATGGAGAGCCTGTTCAAAGCCTCGCTGAAGATGGCATCTAACTTCCTGATAACCCTCATGCCACCAGCCACCCAGTTTGTTATTAGAGCCAAGGCATCCTCAAAGCTGCTGAATGCTGGGCCTGTCTTTCAGTCAGTAGTCAAAATCCATGAGCTTCTCATGCAGAGACTGACCTTCAATTTACAGTGGGATTTATAATTTTTATGGGAAATTACCTCCCCGCTGCTTAGTGACACATCCATCCTAAAACACACACTGTGAGGTGGCTGCCAAGAGGTGCAGCAGACAGGAGAAAGCAGAGATGTGCAGAAGCAAGTTTTTTAGCAGGTAATGCAACTGCTCTTATGCAGAGTAAAAAAAAAAAAGAAAAGAAAAACAGACGAGGCTTGGCTTCATTTTTCTGTTATCTAAATAAATTCATTTATAGCCTGTAAATTACAACAGTGTGCAGGCAAACATTCCTTGCTCCCCAGTCCTGATACAACCACGTTCCTTCCCACTGATTGAACTACCAGGTTTTACTCTCCTGAGAGATTTTAAAGCTGCACATTACAGAGGTGCCACAAAACACACCAAGGAAACCATCTCTAGCAGGGAAGCCCTGCAGAAATAGAGCTTAACCTGCTGGTTTGTTTATTCCCTTCAAAAAAATATGCTACTTGCCGTTGAAAGACCTGCCAGCTAAAAATCCCTGTTTACATCACTCTCACTTTTCTGCAGGGCAGACATCCCTGGGCTAAGGGGAGGTGGCAATGGGCGAGCAGTGCCGGAGCCTGTGCTCAGCTGAGAGGATTGGAGGAAGACGTGTGAAGTGAAAAATACTCAGTAAAAACCTCATTAGCACATAATTAAGAAGCAGAGAAAGTTATTTGAGGCTGATTTTACAACTATGACATGGGAAAATGAAATAAAGGCATTGATTTCCCCAAATTTGCAAGGGACAAACTTGTGCACCATGTGATGAACATGATAAAAATGAGCGAGTAAATGAACTGATCATTGCTGACTCCTTTCATGGACCCAGCTCAACAAACCCACAGAAAAATCTAGCCCAAACCATCAAATTTTCCCTCTTCCACTCCCTTACTTGAGGAAAACTGCTAAAATTCACAGCCTACTCTCTGAACTGCAGGTGAAACAGGGAGTTACCAGTACCACCTTTCACAGTGCTTCTTCTTTGATATGGTCTGGGATGAGCTGCAGGTCTCATTGTCACCGCAGTGCACACAGATATGGAATGCAGAGGTTGGATGAAATGGGGAAAATACAGAGTGGAGAAAATTAAGCTGCCTGGTGAAAATTAATGACAGGTATGTCCTGTTGGTGAAAGATGGACTAGCATGAAACTGTGAAGGTTTTTAATACTCTTTCACTTGAGATTATGCAAAAATATTTTAAACTTTTAAATGTTTGGGTTTTTTTTTAATCAAAGCATAATTTATTCCACCCCACTCTTTCAAGCAAGGGGGAAAAGTAAAATAAATTAAAAAATTAAAGCCAAAGAAATCAGCAGCTCTTCTGCTAACAAGGTTATAAGCCCTTTTGATGCTACTATCCTCATTACCTATAAGCCCTTCAAACCTCACAAAAATTTTAAAAATATCTAAACAAATCCACTTGAAAAGCACCATCAAGAAAACAAAGTCATGATCTCACTTATTCTAGGAGCTCTAGAAACTACAATTTGTGAACTCTATAAATGTTGCTGGTCGCCATACTGCATGTCTCCAGCTTATTGACATTGTGTGTTTCTTTTGTCAGGGCTTGTCTTTCATTCTGTTCATACATGATACCTTTCCAAAACAAGTGCTGCCAATGGATGACTGAGGATATGCAGGCAATTGAGAGTACAGGAAACTGCAGCAACACTGCAACTTTTATCGTTCCTTAAGGTGGAACAAGGCCAAGACTATTTGAGCGTATTCAGGAAGAAGAAGAAAAAAGAAAACAGCACGCAGAGAACCGTTCTACACTCTGAATGAAGAGAGTACAGTTACTTCATGCTGGATTTATTTCAGCACAACGTAACAGCTTTCCACAAAGTGGTTTAGATGGAATTCCCAGTTGACTTGTTATGTATTTAAATACTGCCTGCCTAGGATTTAAATAAACAGCTTTTATATTAATTAGAAACAAATCCTCTCAATTGGAAGGTATTAACTGTTTCTAAATTGCACACACAACACTTACTCAGACTTTGATTCAGTTACGTGCTTTTAAACTTGCCAGCTACTCGTAGTCTAATATGCTATAACCACAGTTTACAGCAGTGCAATAAAATACTGATTCAACTGTTTTAACCTTTCATCGATCGGCGTAACATGTAATTAAGTCCTAGGAGCAAGCGAGCAGCTCATTGCTAGCACACCAGCCTAGGTACATATTTACAGCCTAAGCCTAGAAGAATTGTTTTATGCATGTTTTGCAGTAATACACACACCAATTATCTCTTTGCTGGTTTCTGATTACAGTTTAATCAAAGACACTCCACACCGCGCAAGTAGGACCTGAACATAGACTGCCAGGCTCTTCACTGACCAAGTACACTGATTTCACCAGCTGAGAACCTGACTCGGACGCTTTGTACTACATTGATTGCACAACCCCTGTAAAAGGGCCTGTGGCTCCCAGAAAGCACAGGAGTTGCTAGTTCCACCTGATACTGGGAGTGCAAACTCCCCCTGAAGGCAGAGCAAAGCTCCTTCCTTAAATTCACAGAGTTATTTAGTAGCTCTGAAGTTTTCAGAGCCTCAGAATCATCCCTCTCCATAAGATAACCGCCTTGTCTGGCTCCCGGGAACAATGTTCTGCTTTTCTCAGCTTTGACCCCATTAGGTGTGGATTTTTTTTTTCTGGCTGACTAGCTGAAAAAAGATGTTTTTTCTCTTGGTTTACCTCACACCATTCAAAAAAGCTAAACAGATTCTCAAAATGTTTGTGATCAGATTGAATAGGCCAAATTAATCCTTTGTGCTTGCAGCCTGTTTTTCATTAATTAGTGGAAAACCAACCTGACAATATTCAATATCACAGTTTCCAGACTAAGAGTGCATTGCTGAGATAAATGGAGTAGAAGGAAGATGTCAGTTCCTGGCATCATCATCCTCCTGTACAATAGTATTTTGTTTGTTTGTTGGAATATATACGATAGTGGCAGATAATACTTTTTTTTTCCAGAGCCTAGGACATTTCAATAAATTCATGTAAATAAAATATACAGACAAAGAAAAATTGTGGTTATACAACTATTTTAGAAATCTCCATTATCTTGTACAAATCTCCTCTCTTTTGGGTGCCCTCACAGACATGTTGAACTCTGCTCCAGCCAGCTGTGAGAGGTAAAGATGACCATGGTGAGAATATTACTTTTTCTAGATTTTGTCCCTTTCAAAATAAACACACTGGCAAGAAATGTTAGAGTTGTTTAAAACGGCTCCAGGAAAAAAAGACTTTCAAGTCAGGGGCAGGTATTAAAAAAACCCCAACTCAACAAACAAACAAAAGAATCCAACAAAACAAAGCTAAAGTCAGCCTGTCTCCTTTGTGACCTCCCTCCCTTGCTATGGAAGAGTGAAAGTTTTGCTTGAAAACCAAATCCCTGTGGATTTCCAGATTATTGCCTGCACACAGTGATCAAATAGCAGGCTGTGGTTCTGAGCAGACCACAGAAATGATGGCCAGAGGCACTGGTCTGTCAGCTAGGCTGACACGCTGCCCTGGCAGTGCTGCACAACACCTCCATCAGTTCCAGGGCTGGAACACCTGACTTTTTGCGCCACACAAGTCAGTCTGACAGCAGCACTTTTCTCATCCTGTTTATTCCCTTGCAGCTGAAAAATAAGCCACTGTGTTTCTCTTCTGCAAGGATCCATTTCTCCATTAGCCATCGTTTCCTGGGCACTCACATTACTTCTGGACAGGGTTTTACTCACTGTTGTGACAAGTGCTGTGCTCTGTACCCCATACCTATTCCTGTCATACAGCACTTTTATAAAGCACATTTTACCTGATTTTTTTACTTGCTGTGTAAGGGGTACATCCCAGCCCACTTGACCAAGCCATCTTTATTTATTTAAGAAAAATTCTCCGTGCTCTAAATGGGTCATATTGTAGTCAGTGTGTCTGAACTTCAATTACAACTTAAATGTTTAACAGCTGCGAGGAGGTTGCCTCTGGAAATCTTCTCTACAGAGTCTTTACTCTCCTAGTTTTGTCTGATGAGTCCTATGAACGCACTAATCCAAAATCTAGGCAAGTTCCGTGGCCAGAACCCATTTCTAATGGAACACTGGAATCATCCATGCAGAACCACTGATTTGTGTCCCCTAGCAGTCTGTCTTACATGAAATGAGATTAAATAGTGGGTTTTAAAGCTATTGCAAAAAACACTAAGAATTACTTTCTCAGGCTGACAACAAACTCCATTTTGCTGACATCCTTCTCAGTGGAACATTCTTGAAAGACATGAAGCCCCACAAGAGGTCAAAGGAATGAGGTGCTGTCCCAGCAGGCCAGCAGGAGACTTGCATCTGCATTTTCCTCACTTCTCTGCAGATCCTCTGCTGGTAATAGTACAGCTGAGATTAGGTTTCAGGCTTTATTCTGGTAAGAAAGATTCATCTGGCTGTTTCTCTTCTAGCCAACCAGACAAGTTCAAAAAGTTGAGACCTGGAGCCAGTTTAATCATGCATTGCTTCCTAGGGAACGGGGCTAAAAAGGAGGAAGACAAAAGAACCTCACCATATCCATACCCATGCACCAAACTTCAGGCAAACCAGCAAGGCAGAAATACTTCGACTGGCAAGCTTTGCTGTCAGCCATCTCTGATGAAAGAATGTCTTATCTTGGACACCTCTGCTGATCTCAGCTACTGCATTATCACACAGGAGGTAAAAATTGTCAGGCAGAGCTTGACCTTCAGGAATATGAAATATTCACCTGCTAGAAACTGTCCTGAGAACCACGTAACTAGACTTACCCTGCATTTTCAAATTAAATACTTTCTTGTTAGGCAATACAGACCCTGTCAACAAAACTGAGTTTACTGAGTTTGTTTTTTTTTTTACTAAGAACAGGAAAAAAAATTGTTTTGATAATGCCAAAACATTTTGTTTGTTTTTGTAAAGTTGTTCCAAAACATAAAGAAGTGCTATTTATTCACATGTATGCACAGAAATGAAGAAGTAACTCATAGGGAACGAATTTCTGATTTCTGAGTTCCTCTAAACCTAGACATGATCTCAGATGTCCCCTCTCAGCTATGTTATGACACAGACAAAGTAAGATAATGATGTTTAGTTACTGTCATCAAGTCAACACCACCACTGTAAATTCAGATAGAAACTGAATGTGACCACAAAGTCTCCTGTATGTGTTATCTCAGGGCTCTTTCTGGGACAGGAAAATGTCAGTCCTTCACAGCCCTGGCTGGAGGACTCGGAGCATGTCAGCTGAAGGAGTAGGATCAAAACGACAATCAGAAGGGTGACGGGTCTTGCTGGGATGACAGGCAGGGCGTGCATGGGGAGTGAGCACATACATGTGTACTCTGTTGCCCCTAAACTCCCTGCTGGCCCTTTTCTTGTGAGCCAGCGGGGCACCAAGCCCGCTGAGAGGACTGACTTGTGCAATTTCAATGCCCTTTAGTGATGCACAAGAACAGAGCCGACAGGAAAACAGAGGGGATAGGGCATTGCAAGGCTGCTGTTTATTTGCATAGCTGTGAAGCCCATGATTTGCCCACACCACGTGATTCAGGGACCAGCAATTACAGATATTTATACTGATAATTCTTTATAGCAAATATTCTAAGGAGATCTCCTTTCAGAGACTGCCACATTCTAATTACAAAAACAAAGCAACAGATGCCTTCAAAGTCTTGAATCATAGAAAACCCACTGTAGGCATTAGTCAGGAGGAACATCAATATGTTATCCCAGACCTGTCCTACCTGCCTGTTACTCTTACAGATCTTTGTGGGGACCAAAGTGGTAGTCACCAGCCTATAGTTACCTGAAGGTTTACCTCAAAAGCAGGGCAATCAGTAAGCTAAAATATGCCCCTGTTCTCAGTGACAGCCAGCAGACAGAGGTAACACAGAAATCTGAGATGGGCCACTTTCCCTAGTGACCCAAATTCCTGAAGTATTGCTTCCTTCCACCACAAAATGTTCCTGAAGCTACCATTCGAGAAAGAGGGCGGAATACCCAAATGTCCCATTCTCTCCCTCCCCAAATTATTCTAGATATCCATATCCAAATCCTCAACAGCTTTGTTTGTGCTAATTATCAGTAAATACTGAAATGTATCTCTTGATACATTTCATACTCAAAAGTGGCACCAAAAGCTTCCTCCAAGTTTGGTCTTGCAAAGGAACTGTGCAGAAGTACGTCATTGTTTTCTGAAGAGATTAAGAAATATCCATGTGGCTCTAATGTACACAAATAAATCAACACAAATATATACAAAAAAGGTGACACCATGTGCTTATGTTGACTGTTTTGCTTGTAAAGATGTTTTAACTTTATTTAGAAATGCCTTCCTCTCTCTTTCTGGATACATACGTGTGGAACATTCAAAAAGAAGTCCCAGCTTGCAACACCCAGTTTGCAAAGGGAGTTCTTGGGAAGCAAATTTCAGAGCCCATATTCTTCTTATGAGTCACTTTATCCNGTAAAGCACAATTAAAGTGACCTCCTTTGCTTAAGTTTAAACAGGAGTGAAATGAAGAATCTGACCCATTCCTCTAATTTTACAGGCTCAATAGTAATCTAGCTATGCTATTCACTTAGAGAAACCATTAATTTTGTAATGTGGCTGAAACTAGGCGGCTTCAGCTTTCTCTCTCTCATTTTCCTCCCCTCTTTTTGCTCTTTGTCTATGCACCTGTTTGCACCACTTTACCATCCCATTTGAAAAACTTTGGGTAATCCTCTGGCACTAACCCTGGTGTGATAATACTCCTGTTATTCAGCAGCATAATTACAAAGGACAACACAGATAAAACATGTCTTTCACTTCTGCTGTGAATATGCCAGTTTTGCCAGTCTTCAAGGTAAATGATTTCTAAAACCTTCTGTATTTAATGTTAATTTAAATTCTCCACACAATTAAACTTCCAGCACTTTAGGGAAAAATGGTTACTTTTGATACATCAAAGTAAATGCTAATGGTCGAAACTTTTACAGCAGCTTCTTTAGCAGCAGCCCCTTCTCCAAAACACTTTATCAGCCTTGAGCAGATCTGCTGAGGGACAGTTTGGTGTTAGATTTTGCTTTGACAAGGGGAAGCTACAGCAGAGGGAAGTGAAATGCTGGAACCAGGCAGCAGACCAGTGACATAGGCAGAAATAATTCCTTTAGCTGCTGCATCATAACCCTTTGGACCTGTGTAACATCACCAAAAATTATGAATTGGGTGGTGTTTGCTTTCTTTTGGTTTTTTGGGACAACTTTAACTAACTTATCTTCCACCTGCAAGAAAGTTTGCTACCTAGTTAAAAGCTCAACAAGACAATTAAATCTTGCCTAGTTCCCTAGTTCCTATTAGGGATAGGGAAAGTCAGCATCTTCACATCGCTTTTTCCCTCCTGCTTTGTCCCTCAACAGGGAAGGTGAAGCTTTGCTTTGTTCTGTGTTTCTTAGCAGGTTTGGATCATTTGGGCTGGAATCAAGTGGGAAGAGTCCTGGTGGCTTGGGTCTCTCCTCATGGATTACAGACTGGTAGCTACTCTTGTTAAACTCACAGGGGCTTTTTCCTGAAGGTCTTATGTAGGTTCAGTGGCTGAAACATGACCCAAGAAGAAACCTCACTCAAACAGATAGGCAACAGGGAGCACATGGAGAGCTATAAAACAAGATAAATTACCCTGTACTCTTTTTCCATGGCCTAAACAAATCATCTTTCTCCACCACAGGATAGATAGATGTTGTTCCCTTGTGTTCCTCAGGCATGCTGTATTTTTCTCAGACTGCTGAGCTGTTTGGGGCAGGACAGCTGTTCTAGAGCCATGCTTAGCTCTGACCCTACATCTGGACATGGTGATGGTACAGCAATGATAGCAGTAGCAAATTTAACAGGTAAGAGGAATTGCAAGTAAGTACACATCCACCGTGAATCTTTAAAGTCTGTGATTTTTTTCTGGAACCTTTGCTCAGGCAGAGAGAGTCCCCAAGGACAGTACTTGCCAGACAGGAGCCAGTCTAGCACAGCCTCCTGTGATCTCTAAGAGAGAAGAATCAAGTTATTGATCAGTGCCTGGAAGAAAGTCAGCCATGTTTTGTGGTCCAAGTCAACAGGGAAAGCTTTGGGTACTCTCAAGGTCATCTCCAAACTACTGGATTTTACCTTGCCCGCCAGAGAAGCGAATAAGGCCTAAGGAGAAGAAGGACATCTTCAGCTGGTTCTTCACAGACTTCTCAACAATCTTTTTAGCCAAACTAGGAAAATTGTCACAGAAGAACAATAATTAGCCACAATGTCAGCAAAAGGTAAGCTAAAACAGAGGGAAAGATTAAGCTCTCCATCTATGGGTTTTGCTCCTCACAGGCTGTCCCAGCATCTCAGATTGCTCTGTGACAACATCCAGCCTAAATCAAACTATGTGCAATGGGAAACAGACCTCCGCATATTCTTTCTAGCACTTGCAGAAAGGCAGTGATCATTTCCAAATCCTGTCATTTTCCACTCAAGGAAACCAGGGGATGGAAAAGTTGTTTCAATGTCTGAATCAAAACAGAAACTATCTACGTTTGTAGCTTAGTGTCCATGAAAACTTGAAATGCATGAAAAACATTATCCCAAATAGAGGACAAATAGGCTGTGTACATATCAATTCCAGGAGCCGCCTTCCAAGGTCAAGAAAAAATAACATTTTCTGCACAAAAAGGCAAAAAAGAAACCTAATGAGTTAATTCTCTGTACACAGGTTCATCAAGTGAAGGATGTCAGTTATTTTGTGCATGGGCATATTTTCAAAGTTTCAATTTAATTAGGATAATTTTCTAAAAATTTGGCTGTCCATCAGAACCTCATCAGGATAGAAATTGGTCAGAAACCCTTCTAGAACAGACCTGATTGTGAGAGATCTTTCATTCCACGGTCCTAGCCAGCTGGAAACACTGTGAATAGCCTCTTCAATGGTATTTCAGTCTCCTGCTTTTGGACCCAGATGAAACCAGGAAGTGCTGCGAAACCATAAATACCATTAAAAGACACAGAGGGAGAAAGATTAACCAGATTTTGGCCAAGCTCCAAAACTCTGCATTTCAGTTTGGGGCAAAGGTTCAGGCTGGTTTTCACAGATCAGTTTGTCCACCTCAGTTGTTTCCCACTCTGACATGATATAAAGTGCCTTTGCTTATCTTTTGTTCCCTTATAGACTAAGTGCTGGTCATATCCCTTATACATCAAGCGATGCATGTGCAGAAAGAGAAAGAGGACTGAAAGCATGGCAAGACTCCACAGCTAATTTAGGATCAGAAACAGTGGGCGGGAGAAGCTGATTCCAGCTGCAAGGGGTTATATGGAAATATTCCTCTCAATTTTTCAAAGTCTTGTCCCATGTAGCACTGTTGGTCATTAGCTGGAAATAATAATATGTATTATTGATCACAAATGAATAGAGAAATTCATTACATAGGTCAGCAGAGACAAAAAAAGGCTTTTTGTTCTGGTTGTTAACAGATGAGCCAGGAGGAGTCCTTTCCCCCTTACCTGGTCCTGTGTCCCAAGAGTCAGGCGTATGGTAGGAGTTGATAGGAGCAAGGAAGGAGAGCTCCTGACCCCTTAACCTCCTGGGTTTTAAAACAGCTACTCAAATGACTTCAAACACAAATGTAAGTGGTGTCCTAAGCAGACTGGTGTATTCTCTTACATTTGGAAACACTCCTCTCAGATGCTGAGCAGCTCCTGCACCCACAGGGTACCTTCAGCTCTCAGCCTCAAACTGCAGTGTAGGGTGCTGCCTCAGGATTTGAAATTGTGTTGTGGGATCATCTGAACGGGGTAAACTGACTACTTCAGTGCCCACAGGGCTCCTGTGAAAGCACAGCCACAGATTCTGAACGTACCACTTGCCACTGCTGAAACAATACGGGGTGGACAGACACATCTGGAGCAGACCAAGGCAACATCAACAAAAAGGGCAGGTAGAAAGCAGCACATAATTTTCCAGAAATGATTTTCAGACAAATATATTTGCTTTTCCTTTGGGGGAGAGCGGGGGAGAAAAGAGCTGCACGTCCTTTACAAACAGTGCTGGTATTATTCACACTGCCAACCAAACCACTTAAGCTACAGAACCTTTGCAGTACCACAAGTGTAATACAAAAAAACAACCAAAAACCACTTACTTCCTTTTTTTCCCCCCTGAGTATTGACATTCTTGTGCAGTATTAGGAGAGCTAATTTAGCTTCCAGTTCTAAGAATTTTTGAATCTATAGCCAGTAATTATTTGCATTCAGGGGTACAAAAGAGGAAAACAAAGCCCACAAATTCTAGCACATTCATGTGGGATTGGGAGTTGAATTAGGATCCTCACACCCCATTGAATTATCGGCCCCCCTATTAGAGCCTTATTAAAATGGTAATGATTATAATGCCAGTCATAGGCAGGCTGTCGCACCTGTCAAAAAAAATACCCCGATTATCCTGTTCATTCAACTGTCTGGCATTCGAATCCGTGTCTCAGGTTTACTGTTCTGTGAAGTTTTTCTTTTTCTTTCTTTATGGGTTTTTTTTCTTTTTTATGAAGAAAAAGAAAAGATACAAGAACAAACACTTCCACAAAGGTGATAAAAAAAAAAAATCCCCTCTAATTTAGCACATCTACTACCCACGTGGTGTTAAGGTATCTAGGACAGCAGTCTGAGGAAATAGATACAATTTCACCGGATTTCTCTGTAATGAGGAAGAATACAGAGGGCTACGCTAAAATCTCTTTATAAAAAAGGACACTGGTTTTTAAGAACAAAAAGAAAAATTTGCCTTCCTCTTTACACACACACACCCACCCACCCACCCCATTTCTACACATAGCCAGGATTATGTTACTCAGAGCAGTAAAATCTTTCTTCATACACAAAATAAACACCTTGGATAGTTTAAAGGCACAGTCCTGAGAAGATCAACATTAATCCACAGGCTTTGCTAAGGAAGAAATTGCATTAATTAATTTTCTCCTTTAAAAGTAGTGAACATATAATTCAAAATAAGCAGCACAAATCTAGGGTCTAATCGTGAACACATTTAGTAAAAGGACACTGGGGCTTGAAGACCTCAACCAGCTTTCAATTTAAAATCCTACAGGGATTATTCCAATAACCTGTTGTTAATAGCAAAAACAACATTCATTTTAATAAAGATACATGGATACTTGGCTTTCTCTAAAGTAGAAAAACAGCACAGACAAGTTTCTGAGAATTTACGTGATAATCAGGTGGAGAGAAGATTAAATATTTTCCACCCTATTCAAAAGATGCCTTTTTCCTTTCCTCCAGCCCCGTTGTATGAGTTTTTCAAATACCACAGCATAAAAGAACGTCAGTGGAAGAGCATTTAGGGGCTGAATGCCTTCAATAGCATCTAAGACAGATGCTGTGTCACTGAGTGCCCTGGACCCTTTTGGGAAGTGGAGCAACCAACAAAAGACCGGTTGGGTTCTGTTTGTTTTGGTTTGTTCCAGAAAAACATTTTTGATGAAACACGAAAAAAAAAGCTAGGGTTTTCTTAGCATTGGGAATAAAGAAACGTGCAAGAACTGCACTTAGCAGGCATCAGCTCCTGTGTGCATAAAGCACTGGATTTGTTCCTGTTTTCACAGGAGTAACTAGGAAAAAATCCCTTTATTTTAGAAGCCCACATATAAACTTGCAGTGATTCCCACTCTAGGATGATAGGGATTGTATCTAAATGTTATCATTTAAGTCATTCAATGTGTTTCTAAATACAGTTTTTCTCACAACAGCTAAAAGTATATTTTTAAGGTGAAAGGGAACAGAATTTGAAGGATGTTACAGTGAAAAACAAGAAGTAACCATAGAATTGTAGCAAATAAATGAGTGAGCAAACAGCATGCAGCTGCTGTCTATTACCTCCTTGGTCTGAACACACACACATTTTTATTTTTGGACCTTATGCTCCTCAATATTCTGTTTTCTGCTCTTTTAGATGGTAAATACTTAACAGTAGGGATGGATGCTGCTTGTTCAGTGCCTGCAAAGGGAACACTGGGCCTTAAAGAGAACTTTGGAATGATGCAGCGATTCCTTTCTTTAAAACTCCAGTTATCTCCATGGAAATAGAGCTGGGCCAAGCTCAGAAATCCTGTCTATAAATAATCATGCTCACTTAACCCAATCACTCACACAACCAGAGACATTTGAGCAATGTGTTTGAACAGTGAGAAATAAGCATGATATCCATTCTCCACTCCTAAATTCAGGGGGTGACCAGAAGGCTGAAGCATCAAATTTAAGAAGTCTGAAGATTAGCCGAGCTTTGGCAAAGGGTAAATGATGCCCTGAGACCAGACCACTGACCTCATAGCATGTGCTGCCCCAACCCTGCTGCCTACTCACTTTTTCTTGCCTTAACTGGCCTCTGCCAGCCCAGAGCTCCTCAGCCCCCATCCCTGTCTCCTTACTGTCTGAATCGCTGGAATAAAGATCCTCCCTTCTGCATGCTGACCTCAGGAGAGCTGCAACACTCAAAGTGATAGCAGGGAGCTGCAAATCTTTGAAGGAATGAGAGAAACTACAGAGGTTGGAGAGACTGGGACAGGACAGATGCAGGTGCTGCCTGAATGTGTTTCTGCAGGTGGCACATTGCTTGGATCAGGTGAGGAGCAGCTGGAGCACTGGGACCACAGGCTGTTTCCCACCATCTTAATGCACCTCATTTCAGATGCTTCAATCAAACAGCTGCAAGAAAATTCAGCAATCTGTCTTCTGAGAGCATTACTGAGTGAAACCTGGAGCTGATTAAACACTACCATAGCAATGGTGACAAATGGCTTCACTGAGAAGGGTCTCGAGATCACTTCACCAATGACTCACTTGCCCAGAATCTGCCTGCCAGAGTACAGAATTTGAATATTTTGAGGCAGTGGCCCAGGCTGCATCCTCCTCTTTGAAGCATTTTCCTGCTTGAATTTCATCAACACTCGTGTGGTTCTGTGGCTTTTAATCTTGAGTGAATGAGTGTTGCCACCCTTGTTGATGTGGTAGCTAGAGAAACTATCCATTCCTTCAAAAAAATCCTCAACCAGAAACAGACCACCTACCCATTATTAGCCGGGGTTACCAGTTAAAAACATATGAAGGGGGTCACATGAATGGACGGCAGTGTGCATGTTTTATTAGTTTGAACAACAAGGGAATAGATGGATGAAAGATAAGGTAATGATTTGTGACAGGAGTCCAAAATTTGATTTCAACAATTAAATTACCCTTCTAAGAGATCCCCAAGGAAATCTATTAAAATACCATCTTCCCCTCTCCCCAAAGTATACAAAAGCTGCCTAGTAACTGTCCAGTATCACTGCCTTTGTGACATGTTGGATGATTCCCAAGACAAAAACCATATGCTGTCCGATGAATGGTAGAGCAATCAACAAGGAAAGGCCATTCTTTAAGTTACTTGCCCTAAGAAAAAAAAAAAAGAGAAACGAACAACTACACCAAAAAGTTTGCACTAAAACATAAAGTTTGGTTTTGCTCACTCGGTTTTTCACCAGATAATCAGAACTACTCCCAAGTCACAAAATCACATCCCTAGAAAGTGTGAGAGGATTTTCACTTTTGAAGCTGTAAAACTCTGCACCAACAGCAATCCCCCATGTTCAGAGGAGCATGCAGCAGTGAAAAGTGAGTTGCCTAATGCTCGATCATCACATTAACCCTTTCATCAGTTCCCTGGGACAGTTACTGAAGCCTAAGCTTTCCCTCTCACCACCACTCTTTAGTTACCTTATAGTGTTATATTTAAAGTTATCCCTGCTGCATAAATATTGCTGTTTAAACCCAGAAGTTTCAGATGTGGAGCAAAGATGAAAGAAAAGAACATATTATGAACTTTTGCATCATTACAGAGCCAAGGTAGATCCTTAGTTTGACTCAAGCTAGATGTAACTTTTTGGCCTAAAAATAACACTTGCAGATAAATGCAGAATGCAAAGTAAGACTGAGCAACAGAGGACTCAGGTTCTTACTTACCTGTGTCACATCGCAGGTGCTCAGTTTGCTTACTCACACTGAAAAACCTGTCTGCTGATGATAAGAAGCCACAGTTCAGATGTGGCATTTTGAAACACCAGCATGGTATCTGCTACAAGAAATCAATATCCTGCACTGATGTGGTTGGTATCAGGGACAAAGCTTGCTGCTAGTCAGTTGCTCAGTATAGTTCAGAATACTTCCCTACAAGCTAGTTTCATTATAAATTATATTTAAAGAAACCAACTTCCAATCATCATCTCTCTATGCAGTGAAAAATTATGTGTTCAGATGTGATTTTAGAAGCTATGAATAAAAGGTATTTTTTTAGTGAGAAACCTCCATTTTTTGAGGTAAGCATATATTTCAGTTTACTGCTTTGTCCACACACATTCTCCAAATCCACAAATGTTGGCAGTCACATAACTTTCACAGAACTTCTCTTTCAGAATAACAAAACCTCATCAAAATGTGCAGAATTTTAAGCAAAGGAGCAGTTCATGTCTAGGCAGTTGCATACAGTTAAGAGTTTGCAGGACTAGGACTCAAGAGGCCTGGTATCCAGCTGTAGAGGGATACATGCATCTCAAGGAGAAGCTTTGTGAAGAGCACCAGAATGCTTTACCTACCCAGCCTGGAATATATTCAGTTCCAAAGCCGTCAAGTCCATTCAACTAATCAACAATCTCATAAAATTGCTGCAAAATTCAACAACAACAACAACAGAAAAAAAGAGATAATTTTTTTACACAGTATGATTTCCCTTCTCTTAGAGAAAACTTTCAACTCTTAGGAAAATGAAGAAAGAAAGAAAGTACGATATCTATAAATTTTCCAGACACACTTTCCCTCTATATTATTACTTATGATCCTGAAGCCAAAAATCCAGATCTGAAAACTGTTCAAACCCTTCTTCAGTCTGGCCCCAAGTCTAGTTAGCATTCTGTTCAGAATATCCTGCTTTGACTGTGAAAAGGAGCAGTTACCTCTTTCATAAGCTGCTTTAGAGAGGGGGAAAAAAAAAAAAAAAGGAAAGAAAGAAAGAAAAGAAAAAAGAAAAATTCTGTGCTTGAAAAGCTTGAATAGATGCATACCATTATGAGTCTGGTAGGAGTGACTGGGACAAGTACCTGAAAACACACTGAGGCCAAAACCCCCTCTGATTTACCACAGTCAGGGTTTTATTCCATTGCTCCACTACGCACATCTACACATAGATTCTGCAAAGCTGCTGCCTAACCCCACAGACAGGTGGGGTCCCTGTTCTAGTATTTGCAAGGATCCCTAAAGATGTTGTGTTGACATGGGGATGCCCATTAAAGTCCTGATGTCTGGAATGCACTTAGACTACACCTGAACGTGATGAGATTCCTTGTTGTGATGTTCTCTTGCTTATCTTGTCTGCAAGACGTGACAACCAGTGATCCCTGTGCCCATCAGTAACATGCAAAATGCAGCAAGGCAAGAAGAATCACCTGCCCTGCTGCAGTATCTGTTGGGTGTAACTCTTCAATAGATAATTAGGGATCTCATATACAGCCCACTTTCCAAAGCCAGTCCTTTGTGATTGCAGGAGATCTTAATGTGATAACAGGAGACACAACACTTACAAAACCAACAGTCAGTTTGTGACTGTTTTTGAATGGCAATGATCACATAAAACATGGCCTAAAAATACTCGTAGTGTTTTACATTACCTTTGATGTTGGAGACTGCTGTAGGTCTACACTCAAAACTTTTGTCAGCAAATGTGTTTGATACACAGGCAATGCTTCTTGGTACTTTTATAATACCCCAGGCCATAAAGTGGATACTGACCTGTTAGAAAAAAAGAGTAAAGGCAGTCAGTTATTTTTCCCATTCTGATTATTTCAACAGGTAAAAAGAGAAGCCGCTAGTTGATATACAACGTAAAATGGAATAGGAGACCATTTCTCAGTGCTTGCATGGAAAAGCATCTTTGGCTATGATTGTGGTTTATGAAAAGCTTAATTTTTCAGTGACAGACAAAAAAAAAATCACCTTTACTTTTCTCATGAACACTTTTTGTCACCGTATAATTTCCTGGCATGTTAAAATGACCAGGAAGAGATTGTAAGATAGTCATAGGGATTTTCAAATGTTTCCAAAAATTTCCAAATCAAATTCTTTTCACTGGAATTTAGCCATTAATCCTGACTCAGGAAAAATCAACAGAGTGTGAACTCCCCAAAACAGTGCATGGTAAGGAAGAAGTGGAAGAGTGCAGCAAGCTCTCTGCCATGTGCCCAGCCAACATCTGATGTTAAGCACCATGGCCACAGTGCAGTCTTTCTGCATCATCCCAAGTGGATCATTTGGAGGATGCTTGGGGCATATGGAGCATGCCTGGGCAGTAGTCAGTACACAACAAATGAATGTCTGATTTGCCTAGCAGTCAAGCAGGCAGGATTCAGCCCAGTCACTGGAGATGTAGGGAAGAACACAACACCACAGATGTAATATGTAAAATAAACTGACAAACACACACACACAAAAGCTTTAAGTCTCATCCCTGGCTTTTACAGTATGACCCTGGTAAAGCCATTACATCTTCAGATCTCATATTTCCAAGTGTGAAATATCCATTCACTCTCCATTTAGGACAACAAGGGCTAAATTCTAGCCTAATACAAATAACAAACAGCAGGTGTATGCTTTCAGGGAGCATTTTGCCAGTCATGTTTCCAGTAACCAGGAAAAATTCTGGTTATCCCCATGAATGGAAGGAGAGGAGCTCGCCCAGGGGCACTCTCTCCCTATACCTCTTGGATCCCAGCAAAGTAAGAGCTGCCTGTGCCTCCTTGCCAAAGCCAAAGGATTGTTTCCAAATCTGTGAGCCAAAAATGTGATTATACTTTTTTTGGACACACCTCCATTTCCCTGGTTGCTCCTTTCTACACCTCTCGTTCCAGCAGAAATCTCATTGTCTCTTATCTTCCCTCCACAGGATCTTGTCTATTTTTAGCCAGAGCAACATTGGATTTTATTTCCTCTTCTTTCCCTCCATCCAGTCCCCTCACCACAGCCCCCCCACCACCATCCTATGCATTTGCAACAAAAGTGTAAACTTCAGAAACTATTTGTATTTCATGGGCATTCATACATTATGGCAAAACGATGGCCCAAAAGTTTGGCGGGTAATCTCAACCCCAGAATTCGTGAGCTGATGATGAATGGCTGTGAAGCCTTTGTGATTGCTCAGGCTCCATTGTGGCTGGAACAATGGAGGAGGACACAAGTCTGGCTCAGGAGAGCAACGGATAAAACTGTTGGGGAGAATGGCGGGCTCCTGCCGACATGACCACTTGTTGACATTGAAAGGATTCAAAAACAAGTGAGCAGAAACAGAAACGATTCTGTTCGGCGAGGCTATTAGTTGCAACGTGTGGCAGTGGAGCGGTCACTCCTGATGTGTTTCCTCGCTAATGAGCCCTGAATGCCCTATTAAACTGGGATGCTATAGGCCCAGCGCCACTGGGACAATGCTATGCATGAACGACTCCCCCAGCACCTATTGGCTGCCCGCATGAAGGAAGCAACTGGCAACACTCAGATTTAAACAGGGCTGACAGTACAGTTAAATGATCATTAATTAGAGTTGCTGCACAGATAGGGACTCAAAGCAATTCTTAATGACAAGATAACAGTCTAGTATTACGCAGCTTTGCTCAAGTTCGAGCTCAGATCCCATCTCGGTCTTTGTACTGTACATGACGAGTGTCAAGTTGATTTTGATTTCATTCCTATATTCACAAACCATAAGAAGTCCTGACTATGTGTTGAGGCAGTAACAGAGATTTTTATATATAAAGATGAAAATAATCCTGTGTTAGAAATAGATCTTGTGCAGAAAAGTTCACATTAGAAAATGGAAAAGAGAACAGTGAAAAGAATCCCACTTCTATTAACGTGTCTGTAAATCAATCCATAAGGAAGCCGCCACTCACCCATTTTCTGTGCCCTTTCATCAGGTTCTCTCCCCAGTACTTAACATAATCTATTCATCCAAATTCACTCCAATCTTACAGCTCAAACCCTTGGTTTGTTCGATCAATCACTCAATACTAATCTGGGAAAATAAGAGAACACACCATCAAACTATCAAGCATTAGAAGAAAGAAGTCAGAACGAGACATGAACTCTGGCTTGAGGGCATCATCCCCCATCCATGGGTTTGGGAAGAGCCTTTCCCTAAGAGTACGTCTTTCCCTAAGATTATGTCTTAATCACCAGCTTCTGAGCTGGTTGCATCATTTGGTGAAACAACGTGTACGGCCCCTCCTTGCAACAGGATATTGGATTAGCACGGGTCTGATTTCCTACAAGAAATCCTATTCACTGAAGATTATTATTGACTGTATACAGTATAGGATACAGTACAGTACAAACTGGTTCAAAACCACGCAGTACGGCTCCTAAAAGCTTACAGGCCCAGGGCACTTCTGAAAGTTCTGCCACCAGGGAGTGAAGTGGTGAGACAAGCAATGTGCACTTGCGATTAGAAAAGTAGTATCAGTGTTTGGCATTCGTATTTTCATTTGGCATTGTGGGTTTTGTTAGAATGTCTTCTTAAACTGTGAAAAGTATGCTGCAACAGCCACTTTAGTTCCACAATAGGTTAGGTAGGAACACACGTATATATGTGATACTGCAAACTAATTGAAACATAAGACTGATTGAAACATAAGACTGATTGAAACATAAGATTACATAAACTCTTAGCAGCACGTTATTCTGAAACATTTTATAACTCTATTTGCACATTTTAACGATGATACTGTAGAGAGGGAGGTAGATCGTGGCTATGACAAGATTGTTGCAGATTGTTGAGCAACTCACTTTAGCAATTCATATTTCTTATGGAACTCTCTGATATGATGCATACAATATAACATGGGTACATTCTGTGAATCTTAAAACACCTCCATATAGCCCCTAATACAACAAATCCCTGGTCCAGAGGATTTCTGAGGCAGCACTGAATGCAACTGCCAAGTAAACAAATTTTTTCTTTCATCTCTTCTCTCTTCATCTCTGTTGAAGCGGGTAGCCTTGTTAAAGGAAATAACAATGTCATGGTAAATGCTATCATATCACCCAAGAAACGTGTCACATTCTTATCTGCTTTTAATTTTTCGTATGGCAGATTTGGGGGTGGGGGGGGGGCTGTTGTTGTTTTCCCTTGCAAATCAGTCTGCGAAAGCCTTCCCCGGAACACACAATCTAGATCCAGAGTATTAGTTTCTCCAAAGGGAAAGGAGGTAAATGACAGTCAAGCCCAGGATTATGGGAGGAATATGGTTCTCCCTTTAGCAGCAGGGCAACAAGCATTGCTCTACAATCACTACTGAGGTGCAAAACAACTTGTGAAATGGCATTCTGCTTTGCAGGTTCTAAACCTTGATTTCTAAGTGTAGAATTTTCCCAGCTAAAGAGGAATCAGAAAGATTCTAATGCAAAGGATAGTATTACTTTTCAGGAAGTGTGAGTCTTATCATGCTTCACTGATCAACAGGATGAGTGGAGACGAGGATGAGGCTGCCTCCCTACCTCCCTCTCTCTCCCCTTTCTCCCTCAACAGTGCTGCATCCTTCCAGCACATACAGACTCAGTGGCAGAGAGCGGACTTAAATATTTTGATCCATTAAATGCTGGGCCAGGACATGGCAAAACTCACTCTGACATCATGAGGTTGGGGGTCTATTTTACAGAAGCAGCAGGTGGTCGAGCTCTTTGTCTGGCAGGAAAGGCAGTCTATCAAATTCCAGCACTGAGACTCTCAATCACATCTGAATTTTCAGATGTCCCAATAAAACCTGTTCTTTAATTTCTGACTTCTAGACATTAAACATAGCCTCAGACAGTAAATCTCTAGATTTGTAGAGCCTGTCATAACATTTTTTTTTTCAAATGAACAAACTTTAGGTACCTCCCTGGAACTGTGAAATAACAGTTTTCGATTGGCAAATTTGACAAAGTGAAAACAGAGACTAAAACCTTGCATTCTTCTGAAGACACTCACTGATTTTATAATTCTCTGGAGCTTTACATTACATATTCTGTGGGACTTTACACAAAGCAGGTGAAAAGATGAGGGGACCCTGTGAGAAACACAAGGGGAGGCAGTGACATAGATACAGATTTGACTGTCTGGGTGTTCATTTCTATTTAAAGTTTTACAGAAACTGAGAGACAACTGTGCCATTGAGCACTTCCCTCAGACAATTTGTAAGTCAGCTTGTTGTATTAATATTTGTACATTGTACATTTTGTACATTTGTACAAAATAATCCCCATTTTACTTTTCTAGTTCAGGCCTCTGTCACGCATGTGGTTGCTGTGATGTTCACAGGTCCCAGCTAAGAGGGGCCCCAGGATGCTGGGTGCAGGATGAACATATAGGCTTTATTACGTTAAAGCCCACACAATAATTACATCCTCCTCTTGGGAAAGGGATCATTGAGGAGGAGTACTGTGCATTTGCTATTGTCTCTCCCTCCTTTGATGCCTGGGCTGAGCTCTCATTAGGCCTAATTGGACATTTGCAACATGCCCTCAGTGGAGGATATACCTGTGTGTTCTCCATGCCCAAGGACTGACTGGAAAATGGGATGGCTCCTTCAGGCAGGCTCTGGGGCCACGCTGTGATGGCCAGATGAAGATCTCTGAGGGCCAGAGCCGCCAGAGCATGGCTGACAGGCCCCATGAGCAGTGGTTGGGGTTGAGACCCCAGCAACAGCAAGACAGAGCACTGCAGTATCCCAGAAACCCCCTTGCCTCATCTGGAGAAGGAGAGGGATGTCTGAGCCATGCACAGTTTGTCCCAGAGGGTTTAATTTCTTCACTTTTTCTAAAGCAGTATTACAGCTTTCAGGTCAGACTTCCTCCATGGCACTCAGGCAGCCTGTTAGACTGGGCTTATTGATGACAAAAACAAACCAACCTTGCTCTTTTGCGTATGCTGGGCTCTGTTTTAGTTCAGGTCAGGAAAAATAATATTGCATCTAAGGTAAGCTCAGAGGAAATACAAAGCCAGCCTTCCTACCCACCTAATATATCCGTTACAAGCCTCCTCTCTTGATTTAAACCTCGGTGTTCATTTATACTCTGATACGAAAACCAACACCAAAACAAACCCCACTTTTGTCAAGGAATATTCAAAGGAATGTCATGTCAGCAAAACTTCAATGGAAGCAAGGGGCATTGAGATGCATAAAACTATAATGTCTCCAGTCCCACATAGTTCTGTACCATATGGCCAGAGAGAAGCAGATGGGCCAGGTCACAGCGGGGGAAGAGAGGCAGAGACTTGGGATTGTTATCTGACCCAGTGGGCCAACACTAACAGACTGTCCCCAGTGACCAGGCTATTATTATCAGAAAGAGTTGATAAGAATGTGATCCCCGCATTTATTTGCCCTCAGGTAGTTTTCACATGTGATGTCCGATCAAAATGACCTTTTTTTTTTTTGCAGATGTTTGCTTTGGGGCTGGAATATTTGACTCACAAAGAAGCCATGAATTGCACTGCACTTGTCTTTTATTGATTTTAAATGACAGCTATTTGTACCTATTTACTTGACTAAAGTTCAGAAACTTGCTTGTCCAAACAAGATAAATTCAACAATAAATAATGCAAAATAATTTTTAAAAAAATTATTAGCATTATTATTGCTGTTACATGGCTGTGTAAACATCAGCCCAGCAAAAATAAAGCAGAATAGTGTGGTTATTGACAGAGAAATCGTGGGATGTGTGATATGATTTCATCAGGAGAGTTCTATGTTACTGTGTTTCTCAGTGAGCTGCCCAGTATCAGCAATAAGAAAAGTTCCCCAAACTATTAAAGTTCAAGGTATAGTTACATAAACATTACATGGGAAGATTTTTGGAGGTATTATTTCAGGAAAACAAAAAAAACAACAACAAAAAGGTACAAAAAGGCATGAAAAAATACTTGCATACAAAAGCTGGAGACAGCTATTTCTGGTTATGATTCAAAGATGCCAAATGTTTCACCTGAGATGCAGCATGGACCCATTAAGAGTAGTGACACTGCAGGTTTTACTCATAAGCTTATCTGTGTTGGATTTCATGGCTTTTCCTCTCAAACACCTTACAGCTCCCAGCTGACGCCTTCCTGAAGGACTAAGCACCACTACTCTCAACTTTGCATCTAAGAGAGCTCAGCGTCTGCCCCATGGGGGGTGCAGACTTCCTGACCTCCTGGATCGTGGCCCCTCAAATCACAGCCGTTCTTGTTCTTACTGCTGAAAGAGGGACCTCAGCCATGAATATGAGGGACCAATGCTCTTGCTAAAGCCAGGTTCCCCTGTGTTTGCAACAGCGGGGATCACGTCACTGCTTGGTATCTCCAACCAGCTGGAGCATTTACCAAGGTTTCTTTTCGCCCAGGACTGGATGCTGATGTTCCTTTTGGGGAAGTAATTTCTTAGCTGTGCCACTTGGATAAGCAATAGGTGGAGATGGAGAAGCCAGTTTTACAGCAATGATATCATTTGCTCATCCTATTCTAAGCTGTTTTGTATAATGAAGACTTTGCTGAGCAGATATTGCTGTTTGACCTTATGCACAACTAACTAGTTATTACGGGCTGCAAAAGCAGGAAAGCTCTGTGTCCAGAATCTCTAAACCTTATTAAAATGGCCATTTGGGACAGTGTCACTCTAATTAAAACAGAGACTTATTGCTGCTAAATGACATTACTAGAGCTCATAGGATCTACGCAGATCGTTACCTCTTGCTGAGCTTGGAGCCTCTGGCTGACCTCTATGTGCGTCCTCTCCTCGATACACCATCCTTGGGAAACTCAGCACTTGCACTGAGCCAGAGATTTGTCATGGAGAGGGCTGATTTTCTGTGTCCCAAAGGTGCAATGGAAGGTCTCTTGGGCCTCCCTGTATTACAGAACTTACTCCAGGTTGGAGATGTGCTGAGGGAAGGGGGGTGTGCCTGTGTGTGCGCATCTGCATATGGGTAGGGGGCTGTGGACAAGGGGTAATCAAGCCCTTCAAAGAGAATTTTGTCCCTCCAGGATAGCCCACACCATTTACCAGTGTTTGGGGCTGTGGACTAGCTCTGGGTTAGGATCCAATGTAAACTGTGGCTGAGCACACAATTTGCTGAGTGATATATCGCATAACCATTCTTTGCAGTCTTTGTGGGCTGGAATTAAACTTTTCCACTATTGATTTCCAATAGGACAAGTATTCCTAAACTACAGGAGCATGTAAGGAAAGCCCTTCCTCATCTGTAGAGGTGTCAGAGCACATTTAAAAGAGGAAAGGGAAGATATTTGTTGGCTTACCACTCCTGGATTTTCCCCTCTGCTGAAAATGGTAAGGTTTCTATTGAAAATTAAGGTTATTCAAGGTAATTCGAACATTTCTGGGTAAAAGAAGTCCTGGAGTCCCTGCTGTGAGTATGGGTGTGAGGACGCAGTACCTCTGCATGTGCACCAGTGGAGCTGGTAACCCTATTATGGGAGACACACTGCACTTACCTCAGCCATACGCTGCCGAGTTACACAGACTGACATAGAGATATAGCATAGTCACAACAGACTACCTTTCTTTTCAGTTCCATGGAGGCTCATTTGACCTCATCTCTACTTTCGTAATGTACTTTTGCTCTTGTGCCTCTGAGGTAACTTAATATTTAGTCTAATCTTAAAAATACTATAAACCAGCTCTGGTTTGAATACCTGACTGATTCGCCTTAGGGATGCTCTTTGCTCTTCTGAACTGACTGGTTTTTTCTCCCCATTTCCCCTACTTTACAAGAAAAAGCTTCCATTGACTGGTCAGACACAGAAATACTTCTGAAAGGCAAGCAGCTAGACTTCTGGGAAAGGGAATGATATATTCAGAAACTTCCTAGAAATGACAAAAAGCTATATGAGGGTGCCAAAATTCTGGTCACTTAAAAGAACTCTTTCAATATACATACAGAAGCAAGAATGACAAAGAACAAAGAAAACAGAAGATGTAAAGAGGGCAAGAAAACTAATTCCCAAAGTATTAAATGTTTAGAGACAGACTATTGGTCATTTAGTGCAAGCAATTTCCCTTGCTGACCAGGAATGCCATAGAAACAAAAATCAAAGTATAACTCTGCTCAATGTACATCGTCCCAGCTTGATGCTGCAAAGTACATTTCATTACAAGCCAAAAGAACAGCCCTCACTGATGCTTGCTCGAATGTCTCAATTTCTGGATTAAGCTGTCCCATTGTTTTGAAGCATAGTTATGGTTTAGAGATCAATGGGACATAGACTATCCTAATCTACTATGAACAGCCCATAGCAGAGAAGGGATACTCTGCACTAGAGAGCCATCTAAGTCTTCTAATTACTTTGGCTACTGATAGATTGGCTCTTACCCCCTTGAATTCCTTTGTCACTGAGGAGTTAAAATTCATGAGCGTCTATGCTGCTGAATGCTTACTCCAGTGCTGCTATTTTCTGCGCCAAGCTAGCCATCACCGCAAAGAGTCGGAGGTCTGTCAGGCCATCTGTTACATAATAGTCAACAATCTCTAAAATCTGGGGAAACTGAGATGGAGAGAGCAAAGATGATGAAGGGTTTAAAAAGAACAGATTGCTGCCTTGCTTGGAAGGGAGGGAGGCAGGGGGAAGGGGGGAAGGCTGGATAAAAAGCCCTGATGGAAGCAGAGACAAACCCGATTAGCACAGCCAGCAAAACAATCCCCCCAAAATATTAATGCTTTCTCCAAAGAAGTTGACAAGGATACCAGCCTGGTGGGGAAAAAAATGCTTTAGGGCAGAAAAGGTGAAGGAGGCCACAAAAAGTTACAGTTGTAATTTAGGCGTTACCATAGACAAGTAGACACTGAAGATCATTTGAGAACATCCTCTAAATCAGTAAAGAAGACCACCACAAATACTTCTGTCTCTATCTTATACAACACACTATTGCTGTAGCACAGGAAAGTAAGTCCAATATTTTTATTCCACTCTTTTCCTTTCCTCCTCTCCCCCTCCCTTTGCAAAGGAGGTGTTTGCTGACTTTAAGGCATCAGAATGGTGATGACTTGCAAGTAGGGCTCAGCTGCCTTGTATTCGTCTTGCTATGTGTCCACATTTTAAAAAAGACTGACTATATCTGGTGCAAAATGCTCTCAGGAGACATATTATCCATTTAACTGCCTCTGCAGTCACTGAAATTGTACCAGCAGTAATACTGGCTGGGTGAGCCACCCAGCTGCATTTAAACTCTCCTAACAAGAGCTGACTTCTAGTCTGCTATTGCCAGTTCTGTCTGTTCTTATCCTTGCTTCCCTTGCTAAGCTTGCAGAGCTTACTCTACCAGCAATAACCATAATGGTGGTCTCTTCTCGATCTCCTTATCTTATGGGGATGTGCCAGACTGAGCACACTGCAGGTCTCACCACCAGGCTCCTTGGAGCTTCCTCCAGATGGATGTCCGTTCTACGTCAAGGTACCAATTTTACCCCCAGACTCTCTTGACATGAAAATCCACTGAGAATCAAAAGTCTTATGGCAGTTTCAGGAAGCTGTTTCTGCTTGAACAGAAACGTGAAGCACCAAGCAGACTTTAGGCTGTGGTTCTGTCAGCCCTCTGTCTTTCAGAGACTGGTTCCTGCCCATGGGATTCAGTGGCCTCTCACAACATGAAAACACACGATCTTTACTCCTGTGAAGTTCATGTGCTTCGGAGCATTTCCTCAGACCACACTGAAGTACACATTATGTATGTGCTCTCTTGCTCAAGTGCTTTGCTTTATTACCCTTTTGATCAAATGATTTCGAAACTACAGCAGAAAAAACAATACATGGCAGTTGAAGAAGGCAGAGGAAAGGGATATTTTCTGAATGCACATAAACAAACAACTAAAGATGCAAGGATAACTTTGCTGGTTAACTTTTCATATGACAATAACCACTGCCAAAGCAAACACATCATAATGGAAGCAATTAAAATCTGTGTTCGTTCACTCGTTGTTACTATAGGTTAAGGTGGTTCATTAACTGATATGCAAGTGCGTAGTGTAATGCATCTCTCTTAGCTGTATTAATGGATCACATAAGATAAGGCTGACAGATGGAAAAGATGAGCTTTATAGGTCTGATAAAAATAAACAATAAATGCAGGCAGTGCTGAACTGGATTATCATAGTGCCACATGAGTTGTGTAATGATGTTAGCACTGGCGCCTGCCTCAGAGCTGATGCTTCAGAATACTAACATTGAGCCACTTGATACGTGTTTGATGTCTAAACAAGTCACATCCTTTGCTGAGAGGAACAAATTGAGATGGAGACTGGCTGCAGGGCTTCAAGTTTCAGATAAAAATCTGGCCAGAAGAATGCCGTACAAATAATTGTCCAAAAGACTTTCTACTTTTAATCATATGAAATATGTGGTTGGACCCTTTTTACTTCTTTTGTTGTTTTTTTTTTTGAACATCCAAATAATTTGGTCCCTGCTCTAGTGCTAAAGCCTTGTCTAACATTTCGTGCCGGGAATGCAAAGCAGGGCACCAAGTACAGTAGTACAAATAACACTTTATTTACAGTTTCATGGCTTTCAGATTTCCTGTCTCCATAATCACTTCCTACTAATTTCCTTCTGTTTTGTTTGAAATGGTAGTCTTTTCAAAGAAAGTGCCCAAAGAAACAACGCCTTTGTAAGGTTTGGATTAAATCACGGAGGTTTTTATACTTCTTTTTCTGTATTTCCCAGTACCGGTTTTCTGCATTAACAGAGTTTGTGCTGTATGTCTGGATGGTTCAAACAGGATCGTGATAAGAGAACTGCAAAAAGGCCAGCACTGAAGGGCCAAAGTCTCAGCTGGAGGAAGCTGGCACAGCTCCACTGATGTGCATCAGCTACAAACCAGCCTCATGTGAAGAGCCAAATAAATGTTTTAATGCTGGACATGAAAAACTTTCAAGCACTACCACGACACTTGGAAAATTTGCTAATACTTGAGCATATACAAAACATTAAGATAAAATCAAATATCTGTGCTGTAGGAAGTAAATAAAAGCAACCACCACAGAAGTGGAGTTTCTATACAGGGAGACTAGCTCAATCTGAAATTAAATTCACAGAGTATTTGACATATTTTTATCTTCTCTAGTAGTTTCCGTTGCCTAATGAGCAACATCTCCTACAGCTATATTTAGACTCCTCTATATTATGCCAAGCTGGCTGACCAAAATGAGACAGATCCTAAATCCTCTGTCACTTTTCAAAATGAAGCTAACAACTGAAAAAAGAAAAAATCTGTGCAAAGACATAACATTGAGTAGCATGAGTAGACTGTACCCTTAGTGTTATGTCCTTGTTCTATCCCAACTACCTGGCCAAAATTACCTGCATAAAAATGAAGGCATACACCCCATTTCCACTGTTGACCTTTGACCTACTCCTTCCTTCAGAGCTCAGCTTTCTCTCCAGGTCTTTCAGACCTTGAACACTACTCTTACTTCCAAAACCCAAAGAAAAAGGAATGTGTGTTATTTAATTTATTAGCAGGTTATCTATAGATTTGTTTAATAAAAAAATACCTCACACATATGCCAGTGCTGCTGCTGGTCAGGTTGCTTTCCTTTGTTTACAGGGAGTGTTGACCAACCAAATATCACAACAATGAAGGTATGAATACTGGAAATGTTTGTCATCCTTTTCACACTTTTCCAGGAATGGATCTGTTGACTTTACTTACACGGTAAGTCAATAAAGGCGCAACTTCTTTAAAGGCCATCAGAACTTGCTAGGGGTTCAAGTACCCATCTCATCAGCATCCTCCTGCAAGGACACTCACAATATTAGTTTTCAGAAAATTAGACAGTCGCCTTTGGGCAGAACTCCAGTGCCTCAGAGTGTGGATTTTACAATGTGTAGTTAAGCTCTGCTTTCATTTTTCAAGTTGAAGGAAACCCTCAAAACCTCTTACTCTTTCCCTTCACTGAACACAAAAGCACAGTAGTTTAGCTTTTTTTGGCTCCACACCACCTTCTTCACCAATTAGTCATTTCTCAATACATAGTACAACACTAGTAGTAGAAGAAGAATAACTCTGAAAAATCAAAAATGTTATGAATATACAGAAATTCTGAAAGAAAGGAAGGATTTGACATCTGTCTACGGCTTTCCATCATACTGAGCTAAAATGCACTACAGTCTTTCTACAGAGATACTAACATTCATGACTTTTCTCAGTGAGATGATACATCAGATATTTATATGTACTGCACAGTCTAAATGGCTTTACTGATCTTCTGGAAAGAATATAGACACAGAGAAGAAAAAATCTGAACACGCAAGAAGTAATGTGATTTGCAGCTTCTTGTGCACAAACCAACCCTTTTTACTTAAAAGTCATTCACATATAAGACTACTACCTTTTACTTTTTTTTTTTTTTTTACCCCAGCTATCTCTCATGGAGCTTCAGTTACTCAGGCTAATTATGAGGAGCACCCAGCTTTTGACTGGAAAAGTCCTTACAATAATCTACAGCACATTCACTAGATTTGAAAGATCCAAGTCACACAGGAGATGATGGCCATGTCCACATCATAAACTGGAGGACAGTGCAAAGATTCCACAGCTGATGGAGCCCTGAACAGCTATACCCACAAGTTTCAGTGCCCCACAGCCTACACCAACCACCGTGGGTCTGGGAACAACTTACCCACAGTCAGGGCAGTGCTGCTGTTGAATCCACACGTCATCCTCCACGGGACATGTTAGACAGTGCACCTTCTAACACAGCTACTGAGTGTCTGGGCCTGCTTTGCCTCACACCCAGCCGGGTTGGATCCCTCTGGACCAAAGATCCTTATGCATCCTCTTAGAGGTTTACATGAATTAAGGTAAGTACATGCGATCAGTGGAGATAATCTGTTCATACTGAGAGTACGTTCTCTTACTACACTTGAAGCTTTACCAGTCTCGTCTTAGTCAGACTGGCATACTGAAAATACATGTTCCTCAAAGGATAATTATAAAACATTCCTTCTTTAGATTCAACAGTCCACGTAGGACAGGGTGTAGATTTGTGAGCTCTCTTAAAAGTTTGTGTTCGAACTTCTGTTTACTGTCTCCAGGAGTTAGAGCAGAAGTGAGATCAATTCTCTCTCATTGTAGTGATAGACGGAAAGAGTTTTCTGGAGAACAGCTTAAATAGGGGCGGGACTGATCTCTTAGAGACTTTTATCAGCCTCTGCTGGTGCTTAGAAGCTCCAAAAATAATTAGTAATGGCAATTTTAAAAACCCAAACAAAACTCACTCCATGCTAAAGTAGGTCTTGGTTACAAACCAGGAATGTCTTTTCTAGGAAAAGGACATAAAAACTGAAGTTGTAATGCAGACATTGGGCAAAAAGAGCATAGTTTCTGTTTTGTGGGGAGAGAGAGCAAATATGGAGGCATTCTACGCTTATTATAACCACAAAGTTGTGGATTGCCTTCCCTGCTCTCAAGTTCATCAGGTGTGCTGGTTTATGCTTGCAGTTCAATCAAGATGAAAATTAAGTAATAGCATTCAGGAAATGACATATAGAAAGGAAGAATCAAGTGAAAAAGTAGTATCAGGCATAATCTGAAACTTGAGCATCCTACTTCAATCAACTTTATATCCCAAGTAAGTGTGAGAGCTTAGCAAATCTTTTAAACATGCCTTTGATCTGTTCAGATGCTCAAGAGAGAGTCCAAGACTGAAAACCTGGCACCCAGGGGAGCTTTTGTCTAGAAAAAGGTGCTCTTCAGGTTTCCACTGAATGAGAGAGGGGCAGAAGCTGTGTGGGAGGTGTTCTCCAGCTGTGGAGAGATGCAAACACTTTGCTGCTGTCCTAATATTTCACACCCCAGACCAGGCCGCAAGACAAACAAACCGGGTGTTGTTTCAACTGTCTCATTTGACATGGTCTAACACTACAAGAAGTGAAAGAAAACCTTAGCACCCCTCCCACCCCCCTCCTTGGACCAATTGAGCTGTCACTGTCTGCACAGAAAGTGATTGTTCAGTCGAAAACACATTTCGGCCTGATGCGAACGGAACAGTCTTGAAAAGTGGAGTTTCCTTTTGTGCCTCCCCTCCAAGGAGAGTGAAAGGCAGCAAGAAGAGAGGCAGGAGTGAGGGAGGTGACCACTGTGCACCACCAGCACTCCATGCTGCCTGCTCTGCAGCCCACCCTCAGCAGGCAGCCCCAAAGGCAGCCAGCTGTGGCGTTGCCAGTGGGGTGAACAGTCTTGCGCAGGCAGTGACAGATATTTTCAAGGGGAAATGTTCAGAGCGAGCTGTTGGTGTGATGGAGTTTCAAAACCAGAGCTTTGCTAAGCAGCAGGTTGCAACCTTTGGTTAAAGTTTATCTTGCAGAGGTTGGTAGCTTAGCAACAAGCAGGTTTTTCATTTCTTTTGTACAAACAGAAGAAGCAGCATCAGGCATGTCAGAGTATAGATGTGTCAAAGCATCAGGGGAGAATCACTGGGGAACAGTGATTTGCAGCAGGGATGAGCAGGGATACCTATCTCCAGCAACATGGGACTCTCCTTCACACACGAGAATGAGACTGTCAGGACACGGAAAGGATTTTCAAGATCCCATCCAGAGTGAAGTCACTCCCATTCAATTTTACTTATATATGCTGAAACTATTTTCAGTTTTAAAGATGTCCATGAAGTAAACGTCATGGAGTTGACTTCCTATTTTGAAGAGTATCTCTGACTACTAAAGCTCACTTTAATTTGGGTGCAGTAGAATGTAATATATGAGGGGGGAAAAAAAAAAAAAGCAAGTCATATATGCAAGTAGCAAATAGCTGCTCTGCCATCATACGAAGTGAGAATTTGTATCTTGGGGTGTTTTTGTAGCCTAACTGGACAATTGATCTCTGTCCCCATTCAGCATCTTTCCAGGCAGCAGTTTTCACTTTTGGCTCAGTATTGAAAATCAACAGTGAAGAAGCTGTCACACCCCACCACATCACGTCCTTCATTCACGCCCCTGAGAACCTGCATACACAGCCAGTATCTCTTTCTGTTCAAGTCAATAAATATTTTGATGGCTGAATACCAGTGCATTTCACAAACTCTCAACAGAAAAAGTACAGCAACAGAAAGGAAAAGATGTCCTAATTACTCACAGGTAATGATCTCAGGTTCTCACTACACATTTATACCCTACCCTCTGTTAATGAATTCATTATGCGGTAAGAGTTGAGCAACAGCAGAAAGCGCACCTTACACAGTCGGTCTGATGCACAGCTGTGGCACTGTTGCATAGGTCACCCCCTGCTCCAGTAAGTTTGCACCTTAAAAAGGTGAAACAAATTTCTCCAGAGCTTTCCATTCAGCAGAACTTAGGGGACGCAAAGCAGGAGTACTCTACACCAGCAGATGTCTGGGGGACTGCTCAGTGCCCCCATGGGACACTGCCTGCTCTCCAAGTACCTGCCAGCCATGCAGTGAACAAGGCAGGGCTCCAAAGAAGAGGGGAACTTTCACCATTAACACCAGGACATTCCTCTTAGACACTTTGAAGAGAAGCAAACTGTACAGAAATGCCCCCTGCAGCTAGACAAATTTGTGCAAACAGCCCTCAGACCACAGGCTGACAGAGGTCTTACTGACACTGGCAGCACCACGGGATCATTAGCACACAGAGGGTCTGGGCCTGGCAGTACATTAAGGACTAAGGCTATTGTTACACTCTGCCACAAAGATCTTACTGTTTTTTGTGTGTTTGAGCAAGCTGAGTTATCAATGTGGAAATCATTGTAACTGAGTGATTAGAAAACGTAGTCCCTTCTTCCTATCCAGTCACTAAACCACCTTTCACTGTCTTGGAAAATACTGTTTTTTCTGCAAAAGATTGTGGAAAGAGAGTAAGGTGGACTTAGGACACCACTAGGATCAGCTTGCCAGCTCCTAACATGCAAACATCTTGAAGTGGACCTTCCTAAGCCAGAAGTCTGGTGAACATGTGTCCTAGTTTGAAAGCAAACTAGTGAGAGACTCCAAGTCAGAAATACAATTTAATAGGAAAAATAAAATAAATGCAATAGTACAAAAGACAACCCACTGACAGAGTCGGAATACAACCTGACCCCCTGACAGTCAGGGGGGTTAGTAGCAGTCCGATTAAATGGTGGCTGCAGTCCTCCTGGAGTGATGGTCCTGTTGAAGCAGTGATTCTGTAGAAAAAGGTCTGGTCTTCCCCTGAAGGTCTAGTTGTGGTGTAGAAGGGTCTGGTCTTCCTCTGGGAATCCAGTGGAAAAGGCTGCCTGTGCTGTTCCAAACCCTTGATTATATCCACATGGGAATGCGTGGCTCCTTCCCCCTGGGTGGAGCATCTCACAATGGGATGGTGAGTCACAGGGCAAGGCACTGATGGGCCCATTAACAGGAGATAGTCCAAGGGCGAGTTATCTGCGAGTCATGCGGCAAGGCATTGATGGGCCCATTAGCAGGAGATAGTCCGGAGGGAGGAGGCAGCTCATGAGGATGGTAATAGAATACACTGTAACCCAGGACAACATGTTATGGGTTGGTAGTGCTGGTGGGCAGGGGAAGGTGAAGCCTTGGTGTATTGCTGGTTTTAGTTTTATATGTTCAATTTCTGTCTCTTTTAGACACATACACAAATACACACCTTTCACAATTTATGTGATATACGACAACACGAATTTTGTCAGGTTGCACAAACATTTATCCTAAGAAACCAAGTATTTCTACCACTTGCATGAGCTCCCAATAAACAGAAGGTTCCAGCAGATCTACAGTGGCACCTTACCTGAAAAAAAATTTCAGTGTACAACTTCATCTCATCCTAAGCTTTCAAATGATCAGGAACATGAAAGCAAATGTTCACACCTTAAGAATTCCATTGGATTTAAAACTTCCAACCAGCCAGATGAAAGTCTTCTATGGCAATGATCCATGCTATCAACAACTGAAATTTTAGGAACAACCTTGTTTTCTTGAACGGAAAAGCTTGTTATCTTATAGCCATTTGTGATTGTTTTGCAGATCTACAGAAGGTCTTCCACTTGCACAGCAAGGCCAAAACACCTTCATCACGCAAAGCACAACCCAATAAAGTGTCCCCCACCATGATGCAAGAGAGAGAACTCTCACTAATCAGCACACATTTTGAAAGACACAGCCCAAATTACATGAATCAAAATCTAAATGCAACTCCAGACTCAATATTCTAAATTGAAAGTGACTCCTACAATTATAACTATTCCGTATTTAAAACAATAGGTTGAGTGAACAGGAGAAAAGAAGGGCATGGAATGAAATAGAGAGAAACAGAAGACGGACCTCTGTCATAGTGAGTCACAGATTTGTCCAATTCAGTAATATTCACAGGATGAAAGAAACATTCCTCTTCCTGGCCAGAAGCACTAAGCTCAGGTGAGCAAACACCTAGCAGGAGAAGCAGTCATTCAATTAGAAAAAGTTTAAAAAAGAGAAGAATCAGAATCTCTCATAGAATTCGAAGTTATTGAGGACTGGAGGGGCAAAATTCTGGTCAATGTTCGAAGGCTCATAATTCGGGATTAAGAACAGGATTTTTCTGCTGTTAGACAGGGACGTGACCGATGAAGGTGACAGAGGAGATGGAAGTTCATGTGAGATTGGCCAAGAAAGACAGAAATGTGAGCTAGAAATATGCTGCAGATGTGAAAAATGTGATGTAAGGTCTGCTGAGGAGGGTATTTCCACTAGAGAATTACCAGTAAGTAGCAGTGGAAAGACTTATCTTGTGTTGATGGCTGGAGGTCTACTTACCTGCTTCTAGACTGCCAGAGAGCCCTCTCTGATCACCTCAAAAGGCTCTGCTGCCAGTCCCCTGCTCCTGGGTCTGACCTGCAAGGTCAGCCCTGACGTAACACCACTGGCCAGCATGGCTGATTGGACTGCATGGAGCCTCACTGGGGCCTTGAGCAGGAACTCAGGATCTGTGTTTGAGCTCTCACACTTGCCCTTGGACCCCACATGAGTGACATTGTTGACCCTGACCTGTGGTCTGACTCCTCGGCTTGACCTCAGACCTGCTTCATTGCTATGGATGTGTCTAGAGCCATTAGGCTGCATTCGACGCTGGTGACTGCCAGTAGATGTGCCCTACTCTCCTCTCTTCAGCGCTGTGGGGCTTGCCAGGGAGCCCACTGCCCTGCCCATCCCACTGCCCTGCCCTCACCCTTGATTCCCAGCTCTCCTGCCCTTGCTCTGCCCAGATGCAGGAGTAGAGAGTCAACCTGGAGCAGGTTCAAGGTGACAAGAGGAGCACAAGGGAGACTGACAGGGGCTGCTTTGGTCAGCCTGGCAATACCAGAGCTCTGAGCTGGAGCACAGCTGCCTCACCGAGTATCTCCAAAGTAAGCAGGCGGAAAAATGAACAAGCTAAACAAGCTGGCAGTGTTAGCATGAAAACAAGTGTCATTTGGAAATTAGACACAGATTTCTTACCACCAAAGCAGCCTGCATCTTGAAAGGCCTCCTAATCAGTGCAGAGGGAGCAGGAACGACAGCTTTTAGATGGAGCTTGAGCAGCTCACAGAAGAGATTATATGACAGGGAGAGTAAGGGCCAGATCCAAGCTCTTTTTTGTGCAATGAACACAGCAATGCTCAGCATATCCCTGGGGCTGGCAGCAGACTGGATACCTGAGGGAGCCAAACTTTTTTCTTCTCACTTGTCTTTTCACTACCACCTTTGTGCCTTGTTTCCCCGCTTTCTTGCCTACACTGCATATTCTCGGCATTGTGACTCCACCATAGCTGGCTAAGTGGAAGGAGATAGAAGTCCCCACTTCTCTTCTTGGTAAATGCCCACTTGCTTTAAACACTTTAGTTTTTTTGAATATTAGCGCTACCATGCTCATTTTAGGTGTGCCTGATTAATTCCTTGGTGTTTTACCTGGTGAATACTGAAGTTAATCACAGTCAGCGTGCTCACTGCAATAGACATTTTTCTCTGCACTGTTCTCTGCACTGTTCTCTCACAGTGAGTGAAAGAGAAAGCCTGAGCCCATATTTGAAATCCTCATTCAAATACTGCATTCACTCAAGCAGTTTAAAATTGCTTTTAGGGAGGGAGGGAGGAGAGAGGGAGGAGGCTTGAGGGGAGTGTGGTCTTGTACTTGGTGACTGCAGCAAGCTGGAACAGCACGGAGAAGGAAGCGCCTGTTTTTTGATATTCATAGCTGGGAATTTAATTTAAGGCTGATGTGTTGCTGGTTGGAAATATGTATTAAATACCCAGATGCAAGAGAAATGGGTACAGAAAACAGCAAAATAAATACAGGATATTGGCTCATCTATGCAGAGTGCTGATTTCCTAAACCTGGCACATTGGGGATTCACTGCCTGCCCTGATTTTGTGTGTCATTGATTTGGCTAGGATCTAAAAACAGAGCTTCACAGCTACTGAACCGCTGTCCCAGACCTAGCCAAGGCTGAGCACAAAGCAGGCCTGAACAAACCAGCAGGCAGACTACAAAGGAAAAGCAATTGTTCTGCTTAGCAGCAGCACTGTTTCTGCTATGCTTAGCATAGGAACAAGTTAATTTGGGAGCACAATCTTCTTAAAAGGAAGAGCTCCTCAGCCCAGCATCCCTAGGTTTCATGCAGTGTGCTGCCCTTTTTACCATGCTTGAGCCATGCGTGTTATTCACAATGCATTTTTTTACTACTCAAGTAGTATAAAAGCTTCTGATAAAAATCAGCTCTCTTAAACCTCTGGCTGGCATCTTGTTAAAAACTGACATCATGTTTGCCTGTCATCATTGGCTCACGAGGAAGTTTCTGCCATGATTTAATAAGCAAGAAGAAGGATTTTACTGTTAAGACAAAACAATAAACTGCAATATCAAAACATTCATATAATTTTTCTCCAGTGCCCTTGGTCTAAACTATTGGGTCTTAATTGACTCTCCGTAGAGGTAAAGATAGATCATCTTGAGTAAAAAACATGCCTAAAAAATATAGAGCAGAGCCTCTAAATGCACACAAGCTGTCCACAGCTCCATCCGTATTAACAGAGGTGTAGAGACCACCAGTGTTCAGAAATGTGCCCCAAGACAGTTAAGCAGCTCAAGAGCCGAGAGCAAAGCAAGGAGGCAGCACCTGAGCACACAGACTCGCTGTGCTGACACCTGCAGTGCCCAGCAGGGCCAGAGGAGCCTCAGGGTGAACAAGCTCTCTTGGCATAGGGAATGCAGGTAATTGTCCTGCCAGCAGCACAGGCACCCACGTTCTCTCCGCAGGGTGTGCAGACAGTTCTGTCAGGAAGGAAGGGATACAGCCTTGTCTCTTCTCTGCTGTAGTGACCACCTTCAGATGCTTTCACATTTCCTGGGGGCAGCTAACATAAATTAGAGCAATTTTCAACCATCTCTAAGACATTCAGGGCATCCAACGCTGGGCTGTCAGAGATGTAGCCTGCACTTTTCACTCACTGCTGGCTTAAGCTGTGCTCTCCTCAGCTGCACGAGCTGCTCCTTTGCTACCCATGGCAAGCTATCCCATAGCTGTTTGCCACTATACTTTGTTCTCCTACATTTTTTTGGAACAGTCTGCAAAACACCACAAAAGGAGGGCAAGCAGACCCTTGGACCCTCGGACTGTTTCTCATCTGCCAAGGAGCAGGGGACACTGTGGGGAACACAGGGCGAGATGGTGAGAGCTCCTTCCCTCCTCTGCGCAGCAGCAGAGGTCTAAATTCCACTCTGGCCTCATTCACCGGAGCCAGCAGCTGCACAAGGGCTGAATGAAGACCCCAAAGCCCAGCCCCACACTTGGTGCTGTGCAGGCAGAGGGGCAGTGCTGCCCTTCAGTCATGCCAAGGGCCATTCCAGAGCCATCAGCTGCCGTGGATGGAGCAGAGGCATCGAGCCCTTCTCGGGCACTCAGGGCATGAATAAAATGAGTGCTGGATATAGCACCCTCATTCAAATAGCACAGCATTTTAGCACCAGAAATAGCATCTTTCTCTTTTTCTTTTTCTTTTTTTTTTTTTCAGTGAAACTACTGGCAGAGAAAGATACAACTTAGCATGAAAATAAGTATCAGAATAAGGCCCTAGCTGAATAGTCAGTACTCTGCATAATTCTCTCTTTTCATTCCCTCAGCCTAGATCCTCTCCAAATATTCAGATCAAAATTTGCAAAGTAGCTCCAGCATTTTGGCCATCAAAGTAAAAGCTGGAACATTCAGATTCTGCCTCCATCATATTCCTCTACTTTGAATAAAATCAGCTCTCTGATTTTGCCATCAGGCTAATTATGAAGTCTCTGTCCCTTTCTTTCTCTCTCTCTGTCAAATATCAAAGAGCCAAAAGAGATATACTTACTAGTAATAAAGAAAATAAATATACCATTTTAAGGAATGCATTCAATTCTCCTCTCTACTAGTATTCCGTGCATGCAACATCTTACTTCACCTTCAGCATATGAAAAAGCATGTAAGGGGAGGGACAGAGAGAAAACCACAAGTCAGGATAAACCGTGGAATGATATTCCTGCCATTTAATGGCACAAGTCTGTTTCAAAGATCCCAGCATGCTTCACACAGAGTCTACATTTGAATGATGCTTTGTTAGACAATGGAGAAGACCAGCAGAGGGAAGTAGTCTGAAATTATATGTGAAAATTAAAAATTACAAGCGAAAATACAGAACAGGAGACAAATCCAACCACACAATTTTCATTTTAACTCTCTGGGCAGTACAGTAAAAGCGCCAGCATACACTCCCATCAAAAGCAGTGGGAATAACCCTAAGAGCCATCTTTCTCAAATCAGAAATGAATTCAAATGGGAAGAGGCACGCAACAACAAAAAAAGTAGTTGTTAATGCATAAAACTACTGTATGACTTCCAATAGCTGGACTCAAGAACCCTGGTTAAATACTGACTTTCTTTCAGAGTCAATCAGATAATAAGACCCCTTTAGAAGCACAAAATAGTTAAATTCATCACCATAATTTAATTGTAGAAGGTTATTAAAGAGCACTTCGACTCCCCTCCTGCTTCGGCGCTGCTTTTGTGTATTAAACTCAGACTAATCAAATTGCAGATTCCAAGAGTACTGTATTAGTCATCCCCATCCCTTTTAATTTGTTTAATGGCCTCCTTTTTTCTCCCCCCTCTTGTGTGTGTGTTCTGACTGGCTGTGCAGCGCTTAGGCTCACGACATGTAAATAAAGAATGGATAGGGGAACAGTTCGTCGAAAAGAATAAAGCGTGCCTCCATTCTAAAGTTACATTTGATGTCAGCGTAATTCATGGGACGTGTACTGCAAGCAATGGTGCTTATTATTTCTGCTTAGCTGTCTACAGACACAGGAGGAGAGGGAGAGGGGAAAAAAAAGGAAGAAAGGAAAAGAAAAGAAGTCTGAATTTACACTTACTGCTTCAAAAGCCCTTTTGTGCTTCGCCAACTTCTCCTGGCTGAAGATGCAGTATTTTGCCAAAAAGTTGACTGCAAGAGCAGACAAAAAAAGGATAAAATAGCCCATAAAAGAACTCTTTTCCCCATTTTTCCTTAAGCATTTTTGTAAATTGCCATAAAGAGAACTATTTTTTTAGATGCACAAGAACACTGGCCACAGACACCTCACCTTGCAGAAATTTCAATTTATGGTTTGCTTCTTGTGTTTTCGTGGGTTTTGTTGTGGGTTTTCTTTTTTCTTTTCCCCTTCTCTTTCTTATTTCAAAATGTCTTTTCACCTGGCCCAGGGCACAAAGTCAAAGTTAGCTGTGAATGAGATATTTAACATGTATAAAGCATAAGAGCTCCATCCTGGTCAGGCAGGAATCTGGGAGTGTGGCAAGGGCTTGTTGTTGTTTGTTTTAAATGTTAAAGAAAAGAACCTCTTCAGACTCGAGATCTGCAGAGCGGCAGCCTCTGTAGATACTCCCAAAGATACCACTAGAAATTAAATTCCTTTCATTTGTTCCAGTCAGAAGAGACAGGTATACAAACAAACTTTTCTCTTTCAGTACTAAGCAGCTATATCACAGAAAAGACACATCTTTTCCTATTTCTCTCTCTTACTGAGATCAAGTAGGCCACATTAAACCATTAAAAAACACCATATGGGATTCCCTATCTTCAAGTTTTTTTGCTTGTTTCCAGGCCTATCATCCAAGAAAACAAAGTATGAAGCTGGCCTTGCTTCCTCACACCCAACACAGAATGAAAAACTGCTGAGAGTGGGACGAGAAAATTGAAGGGAAAAGTCTGGTCATGCCACAAATATAGGCTGAGCTCATGAGCTCTGTGGATGGTACCAACTATGTCACCTCTGCATTCAAACTCCTCCTAATATTTATTAGTTCCTTTCTAATGTCTTTCTCTCTGTCCCTAGGGTGCTATTTCTACCACCTCATCACCACATTCATAGGAAAGAAACTCTACTTTCACATCAAGGGAAACAGCCAGGAAATTCAGGAACTGATGGGAGAAAAGTGTTGGGTCTCAGCTCTTCCAATTTCCTGTTCATTTAGAATAAGAACTGGAAAATAGAGATAATCATTTGCAAATTGTGCCAGAAAAAGAATCTGAAACACTATCATCATTATCAGTAAAAATTATTTTACTGTAAAGAGAGAAGGAGTGATTCACAGTGTTGTGGCAATGTGGTATTCTGGCTGGTATCTAAACAAGCTTGCAACATAAATTTTTTTTTTCTTTTTAAAAGAGTACATTTGTCTTCAGGTTGTGTTTTGGGGCATGAGCAAGAAAGGTTCCTATAGGGAGGGAATGTTCATTGTTTGTTTATTGCTGCGTCCTGAATGGTACAAAAGGACAAATAAAGATTCCTGAATGCCATTGTTTCATATCCTATATACTCCAGATGAACCAAACCTGTGTGATAAAAACAACAAAAATATCTTGGCTTTCCGTGTCAAAACAGCAGCAGAGATTTCTATTTCAAGCACAAATTAACAGGTGCTCCAAGATTGTTGTTATCACATGGTATTCTTCCTAATTCCAAACTAAACTATGATGCTGCAAGGAATGAGAAAACTGATTTCTGGCAAAATTTGTTTTGCACAGGTCTATCTTACTGTCAACCTCTAAGAAACATTTAAGTCAAAGACAACCAAGGCACTAATGGCATAGGTTCTGGAAAAGATTTGCACTGTGCTTAGTATTGAGCACTTCCCCAGGACCTAATACCTGTTTTCGCCACAAGAATTTTCAGAAGTTGCCCCTTTTTTGTTTGCACACCGACATGGGCTTGGGAGATGGAGAGTTCCAACCCTCTGGGAAGCATCACTTATGGGAAGCATCACTTCTGGGACGATCTGCATTGGCGCCCTCTGGTGATTCCGGAAAACAGCAAACCATGAAAGAAAATATGTCATTTCACTTGTAAAAAAACCCTGAGGTTTCTTCTCACCCAAGTATTTCACAAAGTTGCAACTCCGCTTGCAACTGAGTGGTTAACCAAATAGCCCTGTAACAATTTCGGTAAGGGAAAGATGGAGGGTCTCTCCCACAAATGGGAGATCAGGAAAGAAAACTTCAGTTCTTATTTAAGCAACTTTTAAAGTCAGAGTAGGACCTTAAACAATCTACTCTGATTTGGCGAATGACAAAGGCCAAAGGATGTCATATACTCCTATGTAATTGGTCCAATTATTTGTACCTAGCCAAAGCACAGTTTTCAGAAGACTTTCCTGTGTTGATCTGAAGCTGCCAGAATATGGAGAATCCCACATTGATGCATAGTACATTGTTTCTAAGACCAAGTTTGGCCTACATGACACTTGAACTTGTTTTAAATCTCAAAAAAAATCAGTTTTTCCAAGGTTAAAGAACCATTTATGTAGTATATCCTCCCTGTAAAATGACTTACATGCTGTAGTAAAGAGTATGCTCAGAGGAAATTAAAAGAAGCTCTGTCAGTATTTCTGTCAGACATTTTTACCATTCCTTAAAATACTTTTTGGTGATTCTTGTCCCCCTAAAAAGACTGAAAAACCTTTTAAAACATGGACACCCAAACTGTATGGATAGCCTCACCAGCACCATTGATCTCCCCTTACTTATTCTTTTCCTCCAGTATGGCCAAAGGGGCAAACAAAGAGAAGATTTCTATTCCAATCTTGGGCAATAATTCTGACTTTAGGAAAAGGTTTTTCTTCAGCCATGTTCCTCATGCATCTGTTTTTCTCTCTTTGTTTATTCTCCCCATCCCCAGGAAGTTTTAAAATCGTTGATCAATTTTGACCAAGTGAGACAGAGGCATAGATGGTTGACAGGAATTAAGTACCTACAAGTTTCATGAAAATAGGCAGCAGAGTAGAGAGAGGGAGGGAGGCCCTATTAATTCCCTCATTGAGGGAAAGACCTCAGCATGAGCTCAACCTTTGTTACAGCCTGGAAATCCACACGAGAGAGAAATCCTGGAAAGCAGCCATCATTAGTAGCACCGCTCATGGAACCACCTGTTTAATTAATTATTCTCTGCTGTAAAGAACCGTTTAAAAACAGCTCCATAGCTTTCAATATAAGCTTGCTTGCAGTGCCCCCAGTAGGAGTCACGGAGACTGAGGTCAGGGGGAACTGGGCCCCATGTGCATTGTACCTCTCATAATATACACCCTAAAAGGCCACGTCTTTGGGCGCGGGCAGACCCATGTTTGGGTCTGCCATATTTTTCCTGCTGTTGCTCAGCACTTTACAGCAAGGAACACTCTTCTGCCCTCCCACCATCAAGCTCTGTCTCCTCTCCCTGCCTTTACCAGGGAAGGAGCCCAGAGCAACTGCATCCAAAGTCATGTTCAGGCCCTCACTCTGTAGCTACTTGGTTTGCGCAGAGAAGAAAAGCCTAAAAAAAACAGCTGCCAAACTCTAAATAAATCCATCTGAGCATGTCTGTACTGAAACAGCACCATGAACAGACCAGATTTATGGGGTAAAGGCAGTGTGTACCCCTCGGGTGGGCTAGTTAGTCACCCTATACCAAACATGAAGTCATAGAATCATAGAATATCCTGAGTTGAAAGGGATCCACAGGGACCATCAAGTCCATCTCCTGGCTCTGCACAAGACAACCTCAAGTCTTGACTCCAAAGCAGGTAAGCATTCCACCTTTGAGTAGACACAGTAGCAAGGCTATTTGTTCCTTAGGTACAGGTAGAATCATGTAATTTTGCCTAACGCTGAGAATTAAAAAGATTGTTTCTATTGCAACCAGAAATAATTCTAACAAAATATTTCAAAGAGGGTTGCAAAACTAAAATTTAATCCCTTCAAAGAAAAAAGAAGTAACTAGTACTAAACACTTCTTTAGTCCAGTATTTCTAAGATCGTACCTAGAAAAGACACTTGAGAGAAACAAGCTTTATTACTGCTGCAAAGAACAGGAAAATTAGTGTTTGCTTCTTTGTTCCCAAGCTGGGCACCACCTGTAGCATTTATTCCATGCACACAGTCGTGCCTGTATATCTGCTTTCTGAACTCCTGTGTGCTGCTCAGGGTGCCTGGGGCACGGTCCATGAAAACAGTCCTAAGTTTGCAGAGAAGAGGTCCCAGCAAGTGCGTATGAACAAGGGTAGTGAAGGAAAAGGTTAGGGAAATACAAGAGGATTCCAGACACACTCAGAGGAACACCCAGGCATGGGGGACACTTGCATGGGGATCTTGTGGCTGTGCAGAGCTCATGGGCCACGTCAGCTTTGGCAGCACTCCCCGTTCCTGAGGAGGGAAGGTGGCTTACTTTGCTTTTGTAAATTAAAACTCTCATACTTGCAGTAAGCTTCTCATATTAAAAGAATATTAAAATTGAAAAGTCAAGTACTTAAAGGCCAGGAAATTATGGAAAATACTCCAGTATTACATTCTGAAAGGCCACGTCATGATGCTAGAAGGGGGGTAGAAGTCAAACTATACTGGAAACTTTAGCTTTGAAATTTCAAAACATTTCCAAACAAGAGAAAAACTGAGGTAGCCATATCATGAAATCAGTACCAACCTCTATTCCTACCCAGCTCCATAACTTCCATTTAGTTTTTTATTAGATTTGTTGTCTGTTCTTAAAACTATAAAGAAGATCTTGTAACATTTTACGAACAACAAGAGATTAACCCTCTTAACCTTCCCTGAATAACACATTTTTCCCATTTTACAGATAGGGAAACCAAAAGATTAAGTAACATTTCCAAAGCCAGTGAACACAGCGGTAGCAGACACAGAAAACCACTGCTCTTCAGCACTGTGCTTTAACTGGAGACAATGGTCTCCCATGGGATATCTGTGTCAGAGCTTTGAAGGACATCAAACTACACCAGGCTGTCAATAGAGATAATGGAATAATTGCCAACTGTGTCTAGGATGCTTTTCCTTTCAGGAAAGCTGGATTAGGATCTTCAGCCAATTAAGCAATGCTGTGACTCGGCAATCATAGATTGCCCAGATAGAAAGGAAACTACAAGGGAAAGAATAACCAGGGGCTCAATTAAATTCTAAAAACAGTGTACTACTTACAAGAAGATGAAGAAGCTTTGCTGGAGTAAAAACTAACTTATGTTGGGACTCGACCATTAAAACATCAGGGCTGGGAGCACAAACTTTCAGGCTCCTATCAATAATTCTGAATTAACACGCTTGCTTTTCAGAACCAACCATTTCGTATGAAATCAGGTGAGAGAATAATATTGTGCAAAAATATAAATTGAATGTCAAAAGTATATAGGTATACACCTCTCTTTCCAAAAATCAGCCCCTTTTAAAGTCCATCAATATTTTGTAAATGCAAGGGGTTCTTCTCTGCATTTGACTGACTTTAAAATTTCATGGTTTTAACCAAAATAAATGCTTTATATGTAGCCTATTGCAAGAAAAATACGACAATGCATTCAATCAAAAATGTTTTCTAAATGGGGCTGTCCAACACTTTTACAGGCTTTCAGTGTTTGCCGTGAACTATGGGCAGAGATAGATTTAACACACCACCACTGGCAGATAAAAGCACAGAAGAGGTTCAAGAGTCTGTAAAGTTTGTACTCCCGTGTTAAACAAGTAGAAATAAATTGAGGCACACAGCAACACTTTCATATGAAAGAGGAGACCTCTGTTCTAGGTTAAGGGGGTCCAAAGGGCACCTCATTTTACAGGCATCCCCAACAGGCAGTCCTGTAACTCCCAGGTGTGGAATCCATGAGGCATTGTAAATAACTCACTTTATTCACTCTTAAAAAGAAATACACCTTATAAATTTAAGATTCAGACTTTGATCTGAAACTAGTTTCTCCGCTCTTCTCCCCCCTCCTTCTCTCTCTCACACATACACATAAACATAAAAATCCTAATATTTTAGATACCTCTTGCTAGGTTACACAAATATTACCTAGTCTTTGCAAATAAGGGTGTGGATGCCATTGTAACAGCAAGGAACAGCCGGTCTGCCATTCCCAAAGCTCTGCATGAAATAGGAAAGGCCTAGAGAGGAAAAATTCAGCTGTATATCATCAAACTCAGCCTCCCTGGGCAATAAATATATAAGCTCAATGTCTTTGACAAAGATTGCACAGGTAAGAGAAGATTCTCAGTAAAGTGGGATGAAACTGAAGAAGGTCTAAATGTACCCCTCCCACATGCCCCATAGATGGGCAGGATAATCTATTTCTCAGCACCTGTATCCTTTGATAAAATTTGCACATTACCACATTGTGTAGCTCAAACAATGACAACTGTTATGAAGAAATGCATTTCTCTCAAGATCCGATTCTTTTGGACAGCTTTAATTTTTTAACACAAAAATTTAAATTAAAGTTTTTCCTTTGCTAGTCCAGCTTCCAAGTCCAGTCATGCTTTCCTTTTACACTTTGTCTTCACTTCTGCCGAAGTAGTAGACCTGTACCTTTCTACACCTTCCTAAAGACTTTCTGCTGACTTCTGAAAATGTCTGGCTCTGTAATAACAGGCAGGCATTCTGATTCGTGCTACCCCTGTCTCATGCTTCCCTGGTTAGGCACAAGCTCAAGAACAAGGATTTACAGAAAGTTACTGTGTTTTATCTCATTAGGTCTTACCCTTTCAGAGTGTATTAAAGTTCAATAGCATTGTAGATTGGTGCCTGGCTTTGCAACTAAGGTTTCTTTCAAGATGTTCTATCGGCAGAGCTGTGGGTCATTAGACACTTTTCAGTTTCTTACCATCAAAAACGCGTCATCAGGAAAAGCCTCAGTAATCCTGCTTTATAAAAACAAACAGGCAACCAAACTCACAACAGATACTGTCATCCTTGGCGCTGATATGAAGGTTTACTAGTGAGTGCGAGAGAGCTTGGGGGCTTCATTCTTCACTTGCATGAACTTTTGGGGTCAGCTGGCAAAAACTTGATCAAATCGAATCAATTCCAAGGCAGCGCCTGTCTTGTCAGGACAAAATGGGAAGCCTTTTGTTTCTGAGGGATTCAGGCCTTATCAGCTCATTCTGTCACTCATACTTCCTCAGCCCACTTGCAAATCCTCCTGGATTTACTGCAGATGTATGAAGCTTGCTGGAAATAATAGTACAAGCAAAGAGGCTAGTCCAGCTATCGACTCCAAGCTCTGGGTAATACCAATGGGAAATTATTTACACAAAAGGTGCGCTGGGGTGACAAATGAAGAGTGTGCTTTGGCCCTTTGGAGATGCTGGGAGCTTGGACAAAGCTGACACACTAATGCCAAACAGCTCGCTTTATCTGATTACATACTGAGCGCTTGCCTGCCCTTCCCGGTACCAGCACCCTGCCCACCCCTCACACCCTCCTTTCATGCACACAGGTTGCTTTCTTCCATGCAGTCTAGCATGAAATGGAAATCTACAGCAAGAACCTGTCTAAAAAATATTATCTTCTCCTTGCTTTTCTCAATAGACATCTTTAATGTTTAAATGCAGCAAAACTGAATATTCCTCAACAAAACAGGAGGAATGTGAGGAGAGATTTACGCCATGTTTTCTTACATCTGCCACCCACACCATTGAGACAAGGAAAGGATTCTTTTGCCCCCTTTTTAACATCTTAGTTTCTTCCACACCATCAGTGCATGCCCTTGCCTTTTTTCTTTTTCCTTGAAGATTGTAAACATATTTCTAATGGGTATCCCGCAGCGACTGCACGGAAAGACCAACTTAGTCCCTGGGTCAGTTAGGAAGCATTACAGTTCACCAAATACCTCACTACTACTGTTTTGCCCCCAGGAAAGGATGCACAATGAAACCAGCACGGGCTGAGCCTCCAAAGGTCTGAGTGCTCTGGCTTTTCTGTGTGAATCACACAATACTGCATTAGGCATGGCAGCAACATCCAGGTGTGCTGTGAAGGACTCTGGGAAACTTGCTGACCTTCATGAGGCTGAGATCCTTAGTCAAACTGTGGATAATGTCAGTACTTTCAGTATTTCAACAAAGCTTATAAAAAAAAAAATGGTAAGCAGCTTTTTAAATGGGCAAATAGTGATAGGAAAAGGGGAAATTATTTTAAACTAAAAGAGGGGAAATATAGGTTAGATGTTAAGATTAATTTCTTTGCTTGGAGGGTGGTGAGGCATTGGAACATGCTGCCCAGAGAAGCTGTGGACGTTCCTTCCCTGGAAGTGTTCAAGGCCAGATCAAATGGGGCTCTGAGTAACCTCATCTGGAGGGCAGCATCCCTGTCCACGGCATGGGGGTTGGAACTAGATGATATTTAAGGTCCCTTCCAACCCAAACAATTTCTATTCTATTCTACTCTATTCTATTCTATTCTACTCTATTCTATTCTATTCTATCCTTCTGCTCTATTTATTTTATTCTAACTTTGGAAGTCTGTTCAACTGAAGCTCATAAAGTGCTTTGTGGTAAATTCCCATAATGGAAGATTTAAACTATATCAGAAACAAAAGCTCCTAACAATGGCTTTACTCTACTGATTGTAAGAAGAAGGGACACAAATGCCAATAATAGCAATAAAGAAAAAGCAGACATGTTCAATATATAACCCTTTGGTGAAGTTAGGAAAAACCACCAAATTGCTATATTGATCTCACTGATGTAAATAAAATAAGAGGGTTATTATGACACTCCTTCCATTGCAATAGCATCTCATAGAGGTATTAAAAAGAAAACACAAAAGTTAGACATCAGCCAGCATGAAAAACTATTTCCGAGAGTTTTAACAGAAACTGAAGCAGTTCTTTCTCCTCATTTCCCAAACACTGAGGAAGCGCCAGAGCTGGGAAGAAAGCTAATATTGTGCCACTGTTTAAAAAGGGTAAATGGCATGACCTAGGTAATTACAGACCTGTCAGCTTGACATCAAACCCAGGCAAAACAGTGCAGCAGCTGATAAGGGATTTGATTAATAAAGAATGGAAGGAGGGAAGTATAATTAATGCCAGTCAACATGGGTTTATGAAAATAGATCTTGTCAAACTAACTTGATTTGTTTTCTGGATGAGATTACTGGTTTGGTTGATACAGGTAATAGACTTAGGACTTCTACTGTGTATTTCACTTGATACCGCACGAAACTTTGATTGAGACACGAGAATAACACCAAACTATCATGCTACCTATTCAGTGGGTTAAAAACTGGCTGACAGGTCTAAAAATGTCATTACAAATGAACAACCTTTTTGAGCTGTATCTTGGCCCACTCCTGTTTAACACTTTTGTCAATAATGTGGAAGAAAAACTTGTCGCTGAAGACCGCAGAGGGTCAGTTGATCAGGAGGATGATATATTATTAAGCAGCTTTGCTGCTGGTTCAGAGTAATCAGGATCGTTTAGCTAAAACATGCTGAACAGACTCAAGTACTATCCCTAAATATCCTGTCAGTGCCCAGACAGCCTGGAAGGCAGGGCTACAAGGATGCTGTCTCTCCCTTACTGCATTACTCAGCACATCTACTCAGCAAGCATTTCCTCCATCTAAAGTTGCTCAAGTTGGCTAAAACACCTACACCGTAGCCCAGTCACATCCACCCACATTGCTCCACAGCTTGTGCAGTTTTCCATGAACACAATCCTGCTTTTGTTAGCCCTCTTGCCAAGATTTTCAGGAGTCCATGGCCTGGGTTGCCTCCTATTCCCAAAAGGAGGCCTACGACTTCTTCTCTGTATGGATGAGGTACAATAGCTACAGATGACACTACAAATTTGTCAAGGTCTTCCAAAATCAGAACCCACATAAGCACCTTGTTACCTGGCTGGTCCAACAGGGATGGAGGCCCGGAGCAGACTGAGGCATATCAAGGGTCTTTTATGTGGATAACAGTTCAGGTGATAACATGCTCACAGAGACTGACCTCAGAAGCGAGCAGTGCCCACATAGCCTTAATGTGATATTGATGTCAATGCCACAGAAAAACTGTCCCTCTCCACAGCCCACTTAAGAGGGGATCAGAGAAAAGCCTTGTCATGTTCAGCAGAGTAATTTTCATAACTACATAATTGTTAGAATCTCTCTTTATGACACTGAGTAATGATTATATGAGACATGCTCTGAGAAGCAAAGGAGAATGAAGCCACCCTCCCAGCATGAAGTTAGGAAGCTGCTCCAAGGGTCTTCATTTAGTGATTTTTTTTTCACTAGGGCAAGGATTAGGACAGGGCATTCACTGACTTTCATAATTCCCAGAAAGACAAAGCTGAACAAGTGACATCTGAGAGGACAACTTGGAATTTGCCCATCAGATTGAACTGCTTTCAGTTCTGTGTAAGGCAAAAAAGGGCTCGAGACACCACAGAAGTAAAGATGCACTGCAACTATTGTAAATTCTGTATGGTGCCCCAGACGCCTCCTGATGGAAACAGCTTTATAAGCAGTTGCTAAATTTCTGATTTAGACTTCACGCAGAAAAAAAAAATAAAGTAACTTTTCTGGTTTATTTTAGGATTCTGTTAGGTACAGTTCTATTTTAGACTTAATCCAAAAATTTCTTTCTATCAACGCTTTCGGCACTGAACAAAACCTCAGCCTTCGTTATATTTTTATGGGGCCTGTTGTTCTATCAGAGGTATTTTAATGCATATTGTTGTTTCTGTTTTAGTGAGTGTTGCTCATTTTGTCAGAAGCAGATGGTGTTTACTGAATTTTGTTTGTTCCAAAAATAAGCAACATCCAACTGTTCACTATGGAGGTGTGAAAGAGGAAAGGCCTGATGCATAAACACAGTTTCTCCCTCTTACTTCCCCTTGCTATTCTTCTGGTGAAAGGAACTGCCAGTGTCTCCTTACAAGCTTCCAAAACTGAGGAGTTTGTGCTGTCACTCTACCAGAGAGGGCACACAGCTCCAACCAGCATTGCTGCCAGAGCAAAGCAGTAGCTAACAGCTCCTGAGGTGCCAGCTCAGAGAGCTTTGTAACAGCTTCTTTGCAGCCCACCAAAGGAGGAAGATACTTCTTACTAGCTAGTGTTAGCAGTCAGCCTAAATTAGGACACATCAAGTTCCCTCTCCGGTCAGTAGAGGGAAGGCGGCTTTTTTTTGGGTAGCACAAGTAAGGTGTCTCTGCTGGCTAAAGAGATAACCTGTAAAAACCCACTTCCAACTCAGAGTTTCACACGTAAATGACTTCTCCATTCAGCTGACCTCCCACCATGTGTCCCTGGGTAGGAACAGCAGTGCAGAGGCTGCACAAGGTCCCAAGCGATGGATGCTTCCGTGCATCTTCAGATTGCTCGGAAGAACACAGAGCAACCATGGTTTTCCAGGGCTGGGCTCTACGAGAAGAAGGGACAAGCATCAGAGGGGAGAGGGTAGATATATTCTGACTCTCATCTAGAAGCTCAGTACAGCACACAAGACCCACAAGGAGACAGTTTAGCAGTCAGCATTATAAAAATTATCTGTAACAACCTGAGCAGGGACAGAACTCTGGCAGGATCCCAGACACCAGCTCCACACCTAAGGTTTACTCTGCGGGGAAAGGCACAAAGGTCCAGGAATACCAGCTTACCAGGCCTTGGAAGTGTATTGTGCTATCCACACACACCCGAAAAAACCAGCATCAAGCCCTCCTTTGGTATTTGCCCCTCTGCTGTGGGCTCCACCTTATTAATCCTCCTCCTGACCCGAATGAGTCAAGGCCAGTCCCTTTACTTTGATTAGACTGTTAAAAACTGCCAATTTTGCCAAACTATCTGTCAGCACACCTTAACATCCTTTGCTAGATAAGGCTTCTTAATGACTGCTGAGGGCAGCTGCTTGCCTGCAGACAAGGCTGAGAAAGGATCTTGGAACACCAGCCATTAAGCATTGTCAGACAGGAGAACCTGTGGCATCCCAGAATATCTTTTCTGAATAAAATATTAAAAAAGATAACCACTGCAGGGTGCCCTATTATGCTTTTAAAGCACTCCAAGTTTGCTTAGTGTTTATCCAGAAAAGCTAATTATACTTGCCGCTTAAAGTAAATTGCTTGATAAATAAACACAGAAATAGGAGCTTAGTGACTGCTATGCTTTCTTTAAAATGCTGTCTGAAGGTTCATTATGCTAAACACAAAAGAGAAGGGAATTTCTTGCAATGCACTTATTAAAGGCACATTTTCTACAGAAATGGTTATAGCACGATTGTACAATAGCATATAATTTGCTTTGCTGGCATTTTCAGCGTGAATCTTGCCGACAGCAAGTGTGGATGGGAAAAGTGGCTGCAGAGCCACCACTTGTGTTGTTAAGGGCTGTCAGCAGTGATTCAGGAGTAGGATGCCCCAGCCCAGAAGAGGAGCACTGGCACAATGAGCACGGCTGACAACGGGGCAAGAAACCCCACGGCTCATTTGTGCACACACACCTATCCCTGTGGTGGTGGAAAAGTTCTAATTCCTGCTGGCACCTCAGAAGATTTACATGGCACTGTTACGGTCACTAACAGCAGAACATTCTGTGGTAGGTCCCCAGGCCTACAAATGGGATCCAAACCAGGCATGTCCATGTAGGCATATTTTTGTCAAGGCAGCCAGAAAAGTACAACGTGGGGTTATGTGACGCTAACGTCCTCATGCTCACTTAATGCCACAAAAAAACAGTGTAAAGCAGAACCAATATAGGGGAAAAAAACAAAGTGGCTCAGATGATAATCACATCGCATGACATAAAACTGGCAAGTACAAAACTGACCCATTTAAAACAGTTCATGGCTTTGTATCTCAGCCATGGTACTTCTGGCACAGCAGGAGGAGGCCTGAAGTCAGTGATATCTTGTCATCCACCCACCACCTAGGGAGAGACTGTCCAGAGAAGCAACAGGGAACACATCTCAGTGGGGTTTGAGTTGCGGGATTTTTTTTCTTGTACAGATGCAACTAATTAAAATGAAGATATAAAAATACAAATTTTTAAACATAAAAATGATAAATCTGAGATTGATCCCTGAGATGCCTATTGACTCTAAAGATGAAATGAATATGAGTTTGTCCCCACTGAAATTAAACATCTACAGGACACAGATGCGATTTTCCCTGCAAGGCACCAAAACAGCTCCAGAGCCACCCAAGCCTTGGCATACAGAGCAAGGAAATGGGGCTGCTGAGGTCAGGAACCGCTCTGGGCAGGCTGCGTTTTTCATGCCTGGCCATGGCCAGGCTGCAGGTCACTGGGTAGATTGAAACACTCACAAAAGAAATTTGTCTTTCACCTTTCTAGTCTCTGGAGAGACTTTTATTTGCCACTACTTTCAGTCTGATGGATGTTTTAACTTTGTCAAACTGTTCCTAGGAATTGTATGTTAGTTTGCACTGCCTTTGAAACTCAGTTGTTATCCTGAAAGGGCAGGAAGCGGGGATTAAGTCCATTAGATGTTGTTTGAACAACTTTCTTTTCACTCAGCGTTGTGACTCTACAGCTTGCCAGCACATTTCAGCCTCCTTCCAGGAACTGGCTCTGTAGGATGAAGCATGGCTGTCCAAAGACCTGGCATCTGTACTGACTTTCATAGGCACCACACTGGAATAACTGGAGAAGAAAACTCAGTGGCAGAGGAGAAAGAAACATCCCTGGCACCACCTTATGCAAGTGGAACACAGAGGACCTGGGTTTCAAGGAAGCTCTCTGCTGCTTGTGGGATTCAGGGGCAAAGTACAGTATTCAACTGGAAAACGTGACAACCTAATCATCCTGAAGGGTGCTATTATCGTCTGCTTAATATGCTTTACAGTCCCGATGAACAGGAAAGGCTGGCTGACAAGTGTAGGATGATGTATCTAATGGCTCCATACTACCGTGATGGAGCCATAAAAGGAATCTAATTTCACAGTTTGGGGAAAATACAGACCATACAGTCAGCTCTTTAAGGCCACAGATTTCAGCAATCTGGACAAATAATTCCAGTTTAGCTTATTCTGGTAGTTCAACATTTTGCTTTACTTGTTGCTGCCTAATTTAAAACTGGGACCTAATTCCAGAATCTGTGAAGACTTACACAATACAGAATGCAAATCATGTTTTCCAATCACAGGGTGAAATCAACAAAAATGTTTTCAGTTCTAATCAGATGAAACAGTGCATTTTAAGACTCCTTGGGTCAGGATTATACAGCAAAGCAGCTTAAATTGCACATGAAAAAAATTATAACTCTCGTGCATGTCACTGGTGCAGAATCTGAATTTCTTCTGGGCAATTGCACGTGACAATCTAATTATTTTATAGACACAAATACATTCAATTGTGGAAAAGGAAGGCTTGCTCAGGTTTTGAGTGTATTATTTAGCTTTTAAAATAGACCCCCTGTCTCTTCTGCTATCATGAAAAATATCACTTTACAGAGAACATAACCTTCAGAAGTGTATTTGGGATGATTAAGGGTTATTTGGTAATCACAATCATGTCTGAAGTATGGCAACAGAATAGAAAATGGTGCAGGCAGGAGTTTGATTCTAATGGTGCAGATACCCTCTTCTCCTTTGATCTGGGGAATCAAATACAAGCTTGAAATTGAAGCTCATCATACTGGAAGCTGGAGATGGTCATATTTTCAGACCTTGGCAAGAGTGATCTGAGCCTTCTTGAGTTATGAATTAATACGAATCATAGAAAATAGAATATGCTGAGTTGGAAGGGACTCATCAGGATCATTGAGTAGAACTCCTGGCCCTACACAAGACAATGAAAGACTTGTGCTCCTTCTTCCTCTCACTGCTCTGCGCCTTGGGGGTTTCTGTAATCCAAGTTGGCAAGTCTATCAAAGTCCACGTAAATCTCATTAAGGCCTTCTGTAGAGTTCAGAAGTCCTACCCGCAACAAAAAACCATCTTTCTCTTCATGTGAATCTTAAGTGGTTCTTTCACCACTAGTAACAAAAGGTAAATCATACATAAAGATACAGAACTGTTTCAAATCAGGAAAAAAAATCGTTAGAGGCTAGTGGTGCATATCTTTTGGTCCTTCCCTGGTCAGCAGTTAAGAAAATCAAGATGTTAATTGTACAAAGTGCTGAGTGTTCATACTTCTCTTGTCAAGTAAAGAAGCTGCCTACCTCATATTCCCGGCATTGTGAGTGCTCTCATTTCAGTCGTCTCCTCAGAAATTTCACACAATTATCTTGGTGCGTGTTATTGGAATAATGAATGTGTATGCCCTGTTCATAAAAGTCTAGAACATCCATTTTAAAACCTAAACTGGCTACCAGAGAAAAACCCCATCAGACAAATGTGTCTAGAGTTCAGCTCTATCTCATTAAAAGTTGTGTTTATCCAGTTAGTTTCATTTAGCACTTTAAACTGTCCACTAGGAAGCCTTTAGCTTGGTGACCATTGTTGGATGGAAACGAAGGACCTCTGAAACCCTGTGGGCACCGTATGTGCAAAGAGTCAGCCCAATGTAGCTGTTCTTTTTGGAAAACCAAAGATTTTCTTCATGAGAAATTAAAAAATTGAGCCAATCAATGAAGGCTGTTAGTTGGCTTTCTAGGAGCTCAAAGCAAATATATGCTTTGAGAAAAGAAAAACCCTTCAATACAAGGGCCAAGAGGATATTTTTCCTTCTAGCTACAGCCAAGTGCAATGGTTGTAAGAGTGTGAGAATCATGGGCTTTGCTGAATGATTTTAAGAAGTTAAGCACAGAATGCCACTGGACATCTAATCCTTCTAATCCAAAATTTATGCAATTATTCATTTCAGTGGATGATTCCCGTGAATAAAGTGAGCAGGATTTGGCTCTGGTTATGGATAAGTGAAGAGGACACCAAAGCATAAAATGGCAGCTCAGAATGACAGAGGAGCTCCAAACCCTGGGGAGCCCATTTACGACAGCCAGCATGGTTCAGACAAAGCACTAAGAGGGGACACGGTCCCTTTCTGAAAAGAAAGAAAGAAAATTGCCCCTAAAAGAAAAATCCATAATTAGGATGACCATCAATAGAGGAGATTCCCTGTTGGTGAGGTACCTTCTTTAGACTGAGAAAATTCCCCACGTTTGTTGATTCTGATCCAGCTGGCCTGACTTGGATTTGTAACCACCAGATGCATCGCAAAAAACTATGGATATTCTAAAGAAAATCAAATAAAGGCTTTTTTTAGACCAATAAGTAGCATTCTTGCAGAGGGATGCAGAAGACAATCAGTCACAAAATGGATAAAATTGCTGCCCCCCTTCCAAAATATTTAGGATGCTTGCATCAAGCTGCCTTTGGTTTGTATACATATCAGATTATAGAAGATCTGCCTCTTTATAATTTTTCCTAAAAAGGATGGCAGCCTTAGTTCAATAGAGTTAGTGAGACAATCCTTTAAGCTGTGTCAAAATGCCAGTTATCCTAAGATGCCACCCAGATTTGAATAATTTAGAAAGGGACAAAACCACAGAAAGGAGGAATCATCCTTTGACTACTTCTGCTTTTGACACGGCTGCCTCCCTCTCCTTTTTACCAAAGCATTTTCGTCTCTCTATCAGTCATGACAAGTGCCAATCAAACCTTCTGTTTCTAAGGTTCTGGGGGAAAGTGAAACATGAAACATTTTCTAACAATCAGTGACCAAAAGTCCACTATCAGTGTGTGGTCTGGGGGAAGCCAGCCTTTTCCTTTTTCACTTCTAATCTCTGACCCACTATTTACCTCTTCTTTTTTTATATACTTTAATCTCTTTGTTGCTCCAAAGGATCCTAAACAAATTGTAGGTCAGTGTGGATTAGGCTGCTTTGTTACCAATGATTAGTACATTTACTTTTGCTTTAACATCTTCAGCAACAGCTGAATGTCAAAAAGATTCAGCAAGAGTTTGTTTAATCACAACAGAAACTATACCCACATAGTCTTACAATTGCATTGTCAGTCTCAGCATAAAAAACTGGGATACAATAGGAGACAGTGACCGTGGACCTGCATTGTTAACACGTATTTTCAGAGGTAGTATTCCAATAATTCAGTATTACTACACCCAGATTCACAGTAACCATTATCAGATCAGGATAAAAATTAAGCTTCAGGTATTTGCCTAAGAGTCTGAATTCTTCTCCCATTTGCACAGTAGTTGCACTAGATTCAGAAACAGTTTATGCAGCTTGACAGTTGTGGAAATGTATTCAGTAGCAAAGTTGTATAAAGTTGCTCAACAACCATGCAAATGTGTGGATCAGAATAAAAGGGGACTTATCAAACACTAGGTTAGTTTCAAAAGGATGTACAAGGATCATAGCTCTTAAATCAAATAGACATCATCTAGACATCACTAGGCATCTCTAGACTCAGGTAAGCATTCTTAAACCAGCATGACATCTGCCCAGCCTATGTGCAATGGAGTGTATATTGCCTTGACTTACATGTAATAGGCCATAAAAAACAAAAATGGAGAGAAGAGGCAAGAAATTTTATTTGAAGTCCCTTGATGCTGAAATTGCACCTGCTTACATCACTTTATATATATACTCTCTAGCAAGGCCAGGGTGGGGAAGTTTTTCTATGATGCCCAGAGCAAATAAGTTAATCTTTTTACCCTGTTGCCCCATCTTACCTTTGCACGTTAAATTCAAGGATTTTGTCGTCAATTTCAAAGTGGCATTACCAGTCTCAATAGTGTTTTGCTTTTGCCTGGCATTGTTTTCCATTCTCCAAGCACCACTAGAAATACCAGACCTGGCCCCTCTTTTTTCATGTCTCTGACAAGTACTGCCATTGTGTTCTCACATTTACTTGATGCAGAAAGTGACAGTTCCAATCTGAATTATTGAATCACTACCTTCCTCTGCACCAAACTGCTCCTGCCTTCTATCACCACGTAAAAACCCATCTCATTCAATTTTCTATGGGGAATTGCCCAGAAAAATACTGCTAGTACAAGAAGTTGTTGGCAGTATCTGATATAACTGACAGCTTAGTAAGCTTTCCAGTTGCTTTTAATCTCAGAATTTAGTTGTTTTAGAGTTTTCACCAATGGTGATAATGTGGTGATATGAAGGCTTGTATGTCAGTAGCCATTCCTATGTCTCTTTTTACTGACAGAAAAATAAAACTCATGCCCAGGGAACTTTTAGAAGTGTTTGAGTGATTTGAAAATTGTGAAAATACACACAAATACACAAATACATGTACAGTGTCTTATAAGAGAGATCTAAATTTTCCCATTATAGCATTTATGAAGTATACTATCTGTGTAAATATATCACTACACTTAAGGCCAGAGAAAGAATGAACACAAATGTGTGCAATATTGGAGAAAAGAAAAGCCCAATCACTGGATTATAAACTATCCAAGAGCTTTAAGGCCCCCAAATCAAGCAATCAAACCTTCAAAAGCAAGTGCTGTCTGAGACCAGCCTTCGTGCAGCAAACCGTGAGATGTGTAATAAAGACAAACTGAGAGATCAGATGAATAAAACCCAACAGCAAGCATGAGTAGAGATCAGATAAGAAAAGGGTCTAGAACCCAGGGATAAAGCAGCAGTTTATCAAGGGAATCAGAACTGTTTGTTATTAGATATACAGGCTGGTGCACTTTAACAAGAATGTAAACACAATATACAAAAGTTAAGAAGGCCTTAAGGAAGAAATCCTTGGCTTACCTGTACCATCCTGAGTCTTAAGCAGTTGTGCGGTAAACTGACTGTCTCAGTTCTCCAGTGTGGATTCAGTCTCGTGAAAACCTGTCAAAAAGTGTTACAATAAATGAGACTAAGCAAGGATCAAGAGATTTTTATCATTTTCTAAATATTAACAAGTTTATCAGCAAAAGTACCCAAGCCCTTACTTTAGCATAATGGTCTTTACTTTTCATATTATTCCAAACAAAGATATCTGAAGAAATATTTGACAACAAAAGCATCAGAAGATTTGAAGATCAGTGGAATAACTGGGTTTTTCTTTAATACCATTTTTAACATTTAAAAGGTCTTTTAAGAAGCCTATTTTTAATTTTATATATATACATATATATAAGAAAGGAAAATGAAACCATATCAAAAAAAGAAGTGTAATCTGGATGCTGTGTCAGTTTTGGCATGTTAGCAAGAGTTTCTCTAATGAAGTGATGGACACAGCGCAATTTTAGCTCAGACTGTTAAAGGCCCCAAAATGTTTGCCAGCCTCTGCCCAGTGAGTCATGGGGAGGCAGACCCAAGAGCAAGGACCAAGGGCGTGTTGCCTGAGTGGCTCCAGGGCCACTTCTCTCCCCAGTCACTGCACAGAGGGCTGTGCAAGCCATTTGAAGGCAGTTTGCCAGCTGTTGCAATAAGGACCACTTCCTTAGCACAGCGGAAAGCTAATTTCAGAAGCTATTCCTGCAGGTTGCCTTCCCCTGCCATAAATTTGTATGGGACTCACTGTTGCTTTATTCCCACCCATGGGAGCCAATCTGCCTCTCCCTCTTGCAAAGCCCTCAAATCTGAGATATGGGACACAACAGTCTGCCTGTGAGGGCATAGCTGGATAGGCAAACCACAAGTTACATCGTAAATTTGGGTTCAGACCTGAAACGAACGTACGAGGGTGTCTCTCACCTGAAAAACCAGCTTGCAGGCTGCATCATTTCAGTCACCTCACTTCCATTTCTTCTCTTCCCCCAGTTTGGCAGCTTTTGCAGGGTATTTTGCCCTGCTGCTGCCAGAGGCAATGAAAATATTTTATTTAGGGGTCTTGGCTCCAACACAGAATCCTTTAAACTTTAAAAAAATTTGAGACTGAGAGAAAAGGTCTTTATTGCCCCATAGTACAAGATATTGAGGCCAGATACCTATGATTATTTGATGACTCTGAAAAGTCTAAAGAAGTATTAAATAACATGTTGATAAAGAGCAGCAAGCACCATCGTCTGCAAAATAAGCTGTACCTTCAAGTCACTTTATGAGGGTAAAAACGCAGGGAACTGAAAATGCTGTACTTTTGAATGTGAGAACTTGCAAGAGATCTCAGGGGAAAAAATTATAATCTGTATCTTTTTCTGCTGCTGGGGCATTTAAAAAGAGCTCATGTTCAGGTTGCAGTTGACTGTTTGGTCTTCAGACAGGCAAAGCTTCCCAAGGAATCAGGAAGAAGGTATAAAGACCTTATCTGTAAAGACTGGGATAACCCAAGTAGCCTGTTTGCTGGAAGTGCATGTACACCCCCTTGGCCCATGGCAAACCAAAAGAAAAAGGGCTAATTTAATAATCTTAAGTAAGGCTTTAAGCCTGTTTTGGGCCTAACACCTTCAAAATGTCTGAAGAGCATCATCTCTATATGAGCTCTCTGAGCATGTCCTATGCAAGAAATAGGTAGGATTTTAAAAGTTCTTAATGCAAGTATCTACATAAGTAACACTGGTTTAGCTGCAAAGCTTACAGATCAGACTTTCCTGAGTCACTGTCTATGGTAATTAACTTTTTGAGAGTATCTTTTGCCAACTACAGCTCATAAATTATTGTGGTTAGATTGGCCTAATTATAGAACGTGTACAGACCTTTCATAAATAAAATACCACTGATGTCTTCATTCTAATTGTTGAGTAACTCTAGCCTCACAAGTCCAGGAGTAGCTGTGCTAAAACACTGTAAATCAGTTTAGCAGTTCCATTCACACATTGACAGACTCTGTGACAAACAGGATCACATTTCCTACCTAGACAGCCCCTGCTAAGCAGTCAGTTTTAAAAAGAGTAATTTGAACAGGGTCACATACAGAAATATGTGATACTATACAGAGGCAACTGTCGTGCTGTTATTTCTGCCCCCATCCCTACAACAATAAATTATTCTGCTACATAGCTAAGTGTTCTTTTTGTGGTCTAATTCACTGTAAAACCTCAGGAAGCAAAAGGAAAACATTAAGCAATCAACAAAGATAATCTGAGGACTTTTAAACAGAGGACTCTAAAGCATAGTTCAGTGTAATAACATGAAAAAAAGTGCAGTGCTGGGCAACTCCACAAGAGAGACTGAAGACTGAAGGCTGCTTCTGAAAATAGCACTGATACTTGGTTATTAAATGTTATTTTCAATGACATTCTAGAGATGTGAGCTACAGACACAGGGTTGCCCCTTTCCTTTGCTTCCTTTCCTGTTACTTGTCAAAGCAGCACAGGTCTAGTTCACTCTAGAGCCTGGGGCTGGCTGTGGACTGAAGCAAAGCTGGACGGTACTGGGTGATCCCAGCACTGCTGCAGGCAGGTGGACAACAACACAGCTCTGTGTGTTGAGGTGTAGCAGGAAATACCAGGGATAGGAAATGCACATACAAGATATTCACTTTACTAAGGCATAAATGTTCCAGAGCAGCCGAAGAGATGCAAAATTACCTGACTTGTAGGGCCCTACACAATTTTCAGTGTCTTTCACTACATTTGAGATGTAGGAACTGCTTCACCACCTTGAAAGAAACCCTAAGACTCCACACAAGTGGAAAGGTTTGATGGGGGCTGAGGAGAAGATGATCCTCACAGAGGTCCGAGCACCTCACAAATCCTGCACAGAGCCATCCTGCCACAGAACTGTCCCTGCTTCCCTGTTTCACCACGTAAATTAAGCAGCAATGTACCATGATTCCTCATCCCAAACCTGCTCTGTTAGGGGGTACTCCTGCATCATTACGAAGAGATCAAGCCTTCAAATAGTGCTTGTTTTGCTAAATATATCTTTAACAGTGAATTCAGGACATGTAATTATTTGCCCATCGTGTCACAGCTGCTTACTTTCTTACACCTGATTCTTCAAAATCTAAACATCTAATTTTACACATTCAATCTCCTCAAAGAGGGAAAATTCCATACTTCCATTAGCTATTTAACATTAAAATGAACTTTGAATTTATAATAACTCAATGTTATGTGGAACAGCACAGTACTTGCTGAAGGGAGTATGTCTAGTGTTTAAATACTTTGAACAGCTCACAGACAGACTCTTACAGGACCACATGAAAATTTTTTTTTGTTTTGTAGAGAAAAAAATGCAGTCCAGAAAACCAGCTGTTTCTGTCTTTTCCCATATAATTGCAAAATTCATCTCTTCTTCAGTATGCAATTAACATGTATGTAATTAACTGTATGCTTGCTTCTACTTCCTACTTACCCAGTAACTGGGAGAGCCAGCAGCAACCCATAACCAAAGCAGATTCTGATATTTTTCTTCCTAGCCACTCATTTCAATGCATTTCAGGAGCAGAGAAAGCAATTTTGAGGGTACTTGGTGATTTTGTTCCAGAAGACTGCAAATAAAAACATAAGGAGAAGTAATTTCCCTTTAGAGGCACACTAAATCTTGCAATTATCTCCTGGTACTGAAGAATACTTAAGGCTATGTTAGACAGTCCTACTTTAATGAAGAAACCAAGAACTTTTACACTGATTTCAGTATTATAAATCAGACACACCGTGCCCATTATCACACCTCTTAGTGGTTATATAAGGCTGTGCTATGGAGACACTGCACTACACGTAAGGACACTCAAACTGAAGATTTAGCTGCACAAAGTGCTGATTGCCCTGGCTGTGAGCTGGCATGTGAGTGCCCACACTGGGAATGATCCATGAGGCAGCAGTGTGTGCATGTGGAAACACTCAGCAGAGGAGGGCCAGGCTGCAAGAGCACTTCAGGACTCTGTTCCAGGAGTGCCCAACCCAGGGGAGGGCCATCAAGCAGACCAGCCATGTTCAAAGGCAGAAAGGAAGGAGGAAGGCTTCAAAACTGCAGCTGACTTATGCCCACACAGTGCCAGTGAGTGCCAGAAGAGACTGTATTAGCACTCCCGGGGGATCAGCCTTGTACTCACAGCCACGTATGAGCAAGAGAGCAAAGACACCCAGCTGCAATGTTTCCTCTTCACTTCTTCCCACCAATCCTAAGCAAAATTATGGTTTATACAGGATCTGCTGCAATGTCTGTGCCAGTTACCTACCTCACAGGTGTGTTAGGTATCAGACTGCTTCAGTGAGAACAGAAGTACTAACCCTAATACGGTGTTGAAATAAATCCTCTGGGAGCTCTGATTTTGGAAACCAAGCTGGCTGTAACTACATTTTGTCACCATGAGTAGGAAACAACTTTTACTAAGTCTTTTTTTATAGCCACGATACACGCAATTTGCTGTGGCATCTTTTTTTCACTCTCTCTCTTTATAGCTTTTAAAACACTCCAGTAATGGAGAAGTATAAAACGTATTCTTAAATACTTACTAAAACCAGCCCTTATTTCCAGAGAACCAGAGTCCCCGCTCACAGTCACACAGCTCCAGGGGTAGTCATTCACTTCAGTGTCAAATATACGCCAAAGTACTGTTATCAGTAGTTATTTGCTTTGTGCAATATGTGAGGTCTCCAGGCACAGATGAGACCTCACTGCAGTGGGACATGTATGACTATAGAGAACATAACCTAGAGCTTGTTCTGCTTATGTTAGGCTCTCTCCATGCTCAGGCAGGACGTGTAGCACACAACACTGAGAATTCAGGGAATCTCTTTTTCTACCTTTGGTTAATTTATTTGGTTTTGGTGTTATTTGCTTTTCTTGATTTTGATATGGAAATTTTTAAAACAATTGGTTTGCAGGATGGCAGAAGTGTTATTAATTTACATATATCTTTAAAATAGCTTGCAATTAATAAACTAACTAGAATAAAGCTTTTTATTAGCTGAATTGTTTAGCATTAAAGGGAATATGACTTAGCTGGAGAGGTGTATTTTGACCACCGGAGGGCTCCTGCATTTTTTTGTGTTCCTGAATAAAAGCACTTAACAGTTGCTGGCCTCAATTAAAATTACTGAAAGAATAATCTGCAGTTAGCAATATATTTGACTAGCTTCACCTGCATTTCTACTTGGACAACTGCGGGCAGAATGGCAAAGTACGTAACTTATAAAGTATTCAAATATAATCACAAATGCTTTCACCAAATATATTCAGATTTCAAAATTGTTCATATGTTAATATTACAGTGGAATATCTGGTTTGTGATTTGCATGGTTACTTCAGATATTAGTGCACCAAAGCAAATCTAAACTTTAATTATGTTCATTTGTATGACTCATTTAATTTATTTATCATTTGCCAAAAAGTACAAATGGCCAGATAAAAGACCACTGAAGACAACGGAAAAACTGCAGATTTGCATCTCTTCTGGACAAGACCAAACCTGCATATTGCACATTCCTTCTGCAATTCCACCAGTGAGAAACAGAAAAAACATCGCTACACTGTCCTTAACCAAAAAAAAAAATCAGCCAGAGTTTGAAGCTTTTATATCTCAATACACAGTGGAATCACTCTTTTAAGGGACTGCTTCAGCTTTAAAAATTGATTCGCAAGCCTGCTCAGGATGGGAAGGCTGCACCCTCTCAGATATTTCTGGAAAAGGAGCAAGTAGTTATTTTCAGTAGTTATTTTCAGAGTCCTGGTGAAACATGTTGCTCTCACATCACTGACCCTCACCTGACATGGACATGACAGACTAAGTCACAACCCTCCTGTTTAATGATAACAGGTCACTTGACATGTTCCATGGAGCTCTGCTGATTTAGATGTCCTGGTCCTATTTATGGTTTAACCCAGTTTCATCTTGTTCCAGACACCCAGTGACTTCCAGGTTGGTGGGGCCTGTTGACATTATCTGAAATGTCTCACACGGTTTTCTCTTGGGCTACATTTGGACCTTTGTGTGTAAGATAGCATAGCCCTAAAACCAATTATTTTCCTTTTCCAGTGTGTAAAGGTTGTCAGTTCTTTGACACCTGCCCAGACACACATATTCCTCCTGCCCCTGGGTTGATGCTGCTCATACTACAGGTAGAGAAGCTTTGCTGGGATCTCAGGAGGGGGCCACACCATTTTTCCTCTTTCCCTTGAAAGTGTAAAGCTCTTTATAAGAACATCTTGGCTTTGCCCAATACTTAGAATCATAGAACATCCTGAATTGAAGGGACCCACACAGATCATTGAGTCGAACTCCTGGCCTTGCACAGGACACCCCAAGAGTCACACCATGTGCCTGAGAGCATTGTCTAAAACACTTGCTGGAGTCTGTCTGGCTTGATGCTGTGACCATTTCCCTGGGGATCTTGTTCCAGTGCCCAACCACCCTCTAAGGTGAAAACCTTTTCCTAATATCTAACTTAAATCTTCTCTGACAGAACTCCATGCCATACATGCCATACTTGCAAGCTCCACTCATGAAACAGACCCTTGGCAGGCATTTTCCAATTGAATGCTGTATGGTTGGCATCATTCATGCGAAAGAGCCAAGTTAAATATGTAAGTTTGACAAAAATCTCCTACTACAAATTAACAAACCACTTTATGCAATCCTGATGAAAGATGAATGTTCCATACGCGCAAAAATGAGAGGTTGCTGGGAGCCTGAGGAACTAAACCCCTTAAGTTCTCTGATTTCTGATAAAACAGTGGTTCAGTAAATATTCATCAAAATTATAGGTCCAGCTCATAAAGTAATTGAAGCAACAGAATATCTTCTCCAGGGAAGATCAGTAGGATAGGGACAAAGTAATTCTCATACATATTTTGAAAAATTTATTATGGATCTCTAACATTTTTAAATGTTATGAAGAAATACATCACAAAAGCTTTTGTCCTCCTTAGGCTTTAATTCAGGGGGCTGGAACACTTTCTAAAAACAATTCAAAATACAGCAATGAATTCTCTGAATTCTCTCACTCAAAATCTGTAATATTTCTCTAAACTTTCACTTAGGACGCAATTCCTTAGGGTAGGACACTTACCTTAAGTGCATTTACCACTGTGAGTGGACACATCTGCAGTTCTGGCCACACGACACAGCTGCTGCTTTGAAGCTCTGGCCACTGCCCACCAATGCAGTGAAAGAGGCAAATCTGCAGGGTGAAACAGACTGGCAGTAGTCAAGTTCTTAGGAAGCTCTGAGGACCTTGCAGCTCTTTTCCTTTCGGACTACCGGAAGTTCTTCTCACCGTCTGTGTTAGTCTGGTCTGGCTCCACGCACAGAAGAAAAGACTGGATGCTGTTACATTGGGAAGCTTTTACAGTGGGAATGGGCAGCCATAACTTCCTAGTGATAGTTTGACTCCCTGGTACTCATTCTCTGGGTTTCCCTATTCTCCTCTGGAAAATGATGTTCAGGTTGCTTCCTCTCCTCTGGCCATGCTGTCTCACCTTACTTCCCGCAGATTATTGAAGCACAGATTGGGCTAGCACTGACTTAAACCAGGGTGAGTTTTCCTTGCAGAAACTCAAATGTAAAAAGCTGCACTTTATGCTTTAAAATCTCCATCCCAAAAGAAAGACCCTGCCTGACTCGTCTTATGGGGTCTTTTCCTTCTCCTCAGATAAATAAAAATTTCCCACCCTAAAACTGCCGAAATAATTGAAAGGTACTTTTTCCAAGTTTGGATAAATTTGGGGTGAAAAAACACCAGCAAAATAATTTTTCAAGTGCTGATTGCTAGGTTCTATTTCAGTCTTTCAGATTCAGTACATTGCACAGATTGCATCTGCTTATAGACCACGCAGGCCCACAGGTCGTGTGCAACTTCACTGAAAAACAGGAGTGCTCCAAGGGGTCCGAGACTGTTTGCAACATCATCACACTCTTCCCAGAGGCTCTCACCTTGGTGACAACTGCGTGTAAGAGCAGAACACAACACAAATATCTGCTGTGCCAGCAGGCAGAGAACAATGTTGCTAGCAGTCAAAAAGCTCATACAACTACAGCTCAGGTGTCAGGATAACTGTTGGAAGACCTGAGCCTATTACCCCTCCACAGGTTGTTCTGATCCCATCTCATCCCATCTTTTCGGTGTTAGCAATCCTGTTGCATGTAACATGCTCTCTTATTTCATTCCTCTTTTTAATTATGGCAGTAAAGGTTTACTCCTGAATTAAATGTAGTTAAGAAAGCTTCCCGTCGTTATGAAAAAGGACCCCTCCAGGTTTTGTATCTTTAATACAGTTAATTTGCAGGGTCCTTTAAGAGCAGCTGCCAGTTTCATGTGTCAAACGACTGCCACACAAAAGAGAATGTGGCAGCAAGCTGTGGGTTTTGCTGACACAGCACACTGTTTCAATTGAAAACAAGAAATAGAAGAAGGAGTTTGAGAAACCTGACACTAGCTGTTACCTTTAGAAATCAAAACTTAACAAAATAAAGGTAAGCATACACATCACCTTTTTTTTTAATGAAATATTGTTAGATGCTGTTGGAGATACAGGTGATCAGCAAGCCCTTCTGAGGAAACATCTGTTACAAAGGAGAAGAGAGGGAGATGAGGAAGGTGCCATTTTTCTATCACTATAGTAAACACTTAATGCACCGTAAACAGAGCAAGTCATGTGGTAAAACATGAAGAAGCTCTTTTTTAATCTACTGAATAGAAATTTAATATCTTTGCATTTGCTAAGTAAGGCAACTTGGCCAAGCAACCAGATACACAAAGCCTCATGCATTTATTCTGCCTTTGTGGCTACTGAACAAAGCTTCTAAGTCACCAGCATTAAGGCTGGCATTTACTAAGCAGTTGCACATGAGGACTCATTAGGAATATTAAGGTATCCAAACACATAAGGAAACTTGAGAAATCAAATAGCCATATATACAGTATGACAGGAAAAAAAAGTCCATGTGCATTTCCAGTAGATTTTTCTCCTTGATTCTGAGAACAGCAGCCAGAATCAACTCCCCAGAGCAGCCCCAGCTGTGAAGTGCTGAGGAAGAGCAGCACAGTCCTAGGTCACTTTGTGAGGAGTGAAGTATTCTAATGTGTGGGGGGACGTTATGCTACAGAAAGCCTTTGCTACCAAACCTGCCCATAGTTACTGCGCTGCACCAGCGCTACGGCAAGAACAGGAGAATATTAAAAATCCCCAACCATCACAGCCCAGGAGGCCTTTGAAATTTGGTGGTTCTGTCTAAGTATTATATTGGTGCTGTCTGCCAGCTTCCAGAAGTCCACAGTATTTGGCCCTGGCTCTTTTTAAAGCATGGTTTCAGAAGTTAAGAGCACTGTTACTGTGATCGGCATGCTTTGGTTTTCTCCTCCTTTTCTGCTCTCTTGGGGGGGGAAGAGTGGCCTCTGTCAAACGTCAAGGTCAAATGTAGCAAAATTCTAGTCTAAAAGAAAGAAGACTGATTTGCTAGACACAGTGGAGTAGCAATAAAAAGGCTCGTATTCAACATACCAGCAGAGCTCTCATACTGCAACAGCAAGGCAGCCCTCCACCAGCTTTTTGGCACTGCTCTTTGCACCACTGCAAGCACTACAACAGGAAAAATTCTTCCAAGAAGCCTGCCAAATATACAGGCACTCTCTCACAACCCTAGGGATAAAGGCAGAACCAGATCTGTGGATCTTCAGGAGGTAGCAAATATTTCTAATGCTCAGCACTCTACGACAAATTAGAAACCTATTTATGTGACAGCTATAGAATTAGTTTTGCAGACAACTAGAAAACCTTCCTTTCGGGTGGAAAATAAAACTGGACCTCAGCTGCAGACCAGGCTACGAAATAAAAAAAAAAGGAAATTCCTAATCAGAATGTCAAAATGAAGAATTCTTTTGGAGGCAGAGATCAGATTTAGCCTCCAGATCAAAAGGCTCTTGCAGATGGCATTTCAGTAGGCATATGTGATGTTCTGTGCTGAAATCCTTCACAACATGAGCTTTAAATAAACAGCTTAATTTAAAGTACTTTGTTGTCACCATTGTAGTCCTTCTCTGTTGCCACATTCAAAAATTTTATGTCTGACTGCAACAGCTCTGAGAAGAAAGAGGGAGATGGGCCATTTACAAGCAGCACAGTATTTGCTTGGCACAGGGATTCCTAAATTCAAGTTCCTGCTCTGAGATGGGTACCTGGAACAAGCATTTTGTCTTTTAACGATTTGAGCAGCTCTGCAAGGTATACCTTCACTGTACAAGGTACTTCTATAGCACACCTCTTCATCTGCACTACTTGTATATATACAAATCCTCATACTCTTACCACTTTCCTTTAATTGCTCCATTTTCACTGAGTGTTTCTACCCCCTCTTTGTTTTTCTCATTAAATTGAGAGCTCTCAAGAATTATCTTTAGTAACAGATCCTAGCAGAGTGGGTTGTTAATATGGATTCCTAGCAATCACAGATAATAAAGTATTCCTTAATGGAACATAAGCTGGCTTTATCAATCACCATGCTGCCATATGCAGCTGCATTGTTCTAATATTTTAAATGCTCTGGGCCAAATACAAGGAGCTAACTGGTGCCTGTGTGTGTCTTTGATAACTACCCATACAGACAATGCAGAGGGAAGGGCTACATTTAACTATTTTACAGATGGGAAGTGAGGCTCAGAGAAGCCAGAAGACAGTCCCAGGGGATCAGTGGCACCACAGACAAGCGGTTTCCACACCTCGGGCTAATTAATGCCTTAAAGCAAAGGACCCCCTTCCCATACCAGCAGGAACATGACATCCTGCATTCTAGCAGTTATGCATTTTGTTTCCAGTGAGGCTTGTAAAATGCAAATTCCTGGTAAAACACATGACCTTTCCTTTCATATTTGTGAATAAGATTTTATGTATCCTTTTTGTAAATAGTTCCTGCCATTCTCTTCACATTCCGATTCATAGATACAGCTTTCCTTTGATATCTTCTTTGTTTGTGCTTTAATGCCATAATCCATTCTTCAGAAAGTTTATGTATGTACACACCCACATTTATATATGTGGGCACAAACACATATATAAATATACACACTCATGTTTGTATGTAACGGATGTATGAATCATATGGAGCAAATGCAAATGAACATATAGTTTTGATTCATCTCCCACTTTGTTTGTCAATAGGGAATTACTGAGACATAGCAGTTTCATGACTTGAAAGATGAGATCATGATACTGTTATTTCTGCCCTTCCAAGGAGAGTGCAGGTGTTTCAAAGCATTTATGAAATTGCATGATTGACTCATATAGAAATCTATTGACAATAAGTTGAACCTTTGCAGCTAGGCTGTAAAAGATTTGATTATAGTAACAATAGTAACCGTCATGAATGTCATAAATCTTAAGAGAAAGGACACATATGTCACATATAATGCATGAAAAAGTTGTCCTTTTATCATGGATAACTTACCATTGTGTAGATACTCTGCTGATCAGCTACTGCATTATTTGAATAAGTATCTGATGTCTTGTTTTCTTTCAAGGAGGCAGGTGCAGGATGAAGCAGGAAGCCTGCCAAGATAGATGATAAATTGCCACTTGGTGCTGGGGACCAGTGCTTAACATTAATGCAATGCTGCCAGGAATTAAGCAGTAGAGTAATAAGAAACTAGAAAGAAAATAACTTCTCATCCCCTTTAAACAGATCAGCTCCATTTTCTTTCTCCATTATAATTTCTAGTACATCTAAAACAAAACATTGCCATTGTCTGGTTACGAGCAAAACATAATAGGATTGGAAAACATCCTATGATTGACAAGCCATGGAACTATATAATAATGATACCAGTTGCTTTTCTGCTATGAGAGTAGTCTTGAAGCTAAAAAGTTCAAATAAAATTATAAAGAAAAATAATTGCAAAGAAGTATGGCCTAGATTTTGAAATCCCTACCCACTTTGGCAAGTGTTACTCCCTGGCTGAACTGGCTCATTCAGTTAGTGGATAATGGTGTAGTCAGAAGTGACAGAGGGTCCAGAATGTCCCAAATTTCCTTGTCTACTGTTTACCCCTTAGTGCACTGAATTTAGACTAATATGAGATAAATTTTAAAATAATTTCATTAGTGATCAGTTATGTGAGAAACAAAGAGAAGCCTTGCAGCAAAACTGAAACTGGGTACCTACAGGTGAGTAAAATATTGCACAAAATGCAGATTGAGTGAGAAGCTTTTCACTCATGCTGACCAAAAATAAAGAGAATGTGTCATGAAAAGTGGGTTCTTAGACACATTAGACTTTTCACTTTCTTAAGCCAGCAAATAAAAGCAAAACAAATACAGGTTTTATTTCTCCTTTGTATGTACAATAGAATATGTGGGGAAAATAGAAACAGCCTACGTCCTAAAAACTTTTGAGTTCTGAGGCAGCTAAGGGCAAGTTACAGTCAAAGAGAGGCAGTGATGTTCTGCTGGCGTTTTGCTTCCCAGGAACAAAACTCTGGTAGGAAAAAGGATGTTCCCTGCAAGTTGAAGCAGCCCTTTTGTTTTGGTGTGTTCTCTCCTAGGTAGCCAGGTCATAGGTATTCTGAAAGATAACTGGAAGACTTGGCCTTGGAAAAATGCCTGGTTTATTTGGTCTGGGCAGTGGTGCAGGATCAGGCATACATTTATAACCAGAGACCCTTTTCAGGTAGTAAAATAGGATTAAACACACTGTAAATATGCTATGCTGCATTGTCCCCCATGATGTGGGAACAAAACTAGTCCTGCTCATATAGAGCCAGTTCAAGAATAAACCCTGTTCAAATCAGGTGTTTTAAAAATAATCTGTGCTTTGCCAGTTATGGAAAATACAGATCTTGAATTCTCTTTTTCCCCTGCATATAATTAAAAAATAAATATAGATATCACTTTGGGACATCCAACCCCAACCTTATCCAAATCAGTAGGTACTAGAAAAACCCACATCAGCATTTTACTGGAATGCTGGCACATAAAAATTAACTAGGGCTTTTTCAACATTCATCCATCAGAAAAATTAAAACGAAACTGAACAACAGATGATCAATGTAATTCCTGTTCCTGCACCACAATAACTTACAGTAATCTCTATATTTTGAAATTGGGCCATAAGTCAAATATTTCATCCTCAGAAATCATCATCTTGATGTAGGAAACCTACCTTAAAGCTATCAAGAAAACCATTTAAGAAACATTTTTTTAAAATCTTGCACAAGATCTATATTCTCATCTGTAATATGTCCAGAAAAGTGCATGACGTTCAGAATGCAGGCTGAAAAGCTGTGTGCTATTTAATCTCATCTGCATTTTCTCAGAAATATGCATCATACCACCAAAGCAGTGCTGGGACAGAGAAAGATAGCTCACCACTTAGGTGTTCATTTTTCAAGTTGTACGTCCCTATGACACAATTCATTAGCAACGGCAGATTATGTCCTAGTTTTACTCGTTACATCTGCCGTGAGTCTGTGTCTCAGTTTATTTTACCAAAGTAAATTTCCTCTTTGCGGATTTGACTATGTCATGATTAGTTCAGTTTCTCCCACAGTGTACATAACAGGAAATCAAGGACAGCAAAAAGTCTCATATTACATCTCAAGACAATATGATAAAATTTAGAGAAGGGAGAGAGTAAGGCTCTAGCAAATTTGAGGAAAATTGTGTCTGTGCCTGAAATTAATGCAGTGAACTGATGCTGGGAACTGTGATGGCACCACAAAAGAGGTAACTCATTACCACAGGAGAAGCACAAGTGCTAAGTTAAGAACCAAATTCCTTTCTCATTTATACTCAAACACCTTCAGGAGGCCATGAGTATACACACAACCGAGGAAAGCACTGGTCCTTGAGGACACGAATTACAGGTTGGCATTTCAATGCTTCTGGAGGAAGGAGGAGTTCCCAGGCTCAGAATTTCCAATTTATGAGCCTTGCCAATAGGCCCATGATATCTAGAACGAATACAAACCTGTATTCCTAAATAGCATTAATTATTTTGCATCCTCAGCCACCGACGTGTTACCCTTGACCACAGGGACTATATAAGGGTGGCCTTCAGGACTGGCTTTATAAGAGCTTCACTAAAAGGAAGATACGTCTGATCTCAGTGAAAACATTCTTGGCCTCTGTAGATTGGTACAGTTCACACAGGTGACTTCCCTGCCAGACAGTTGGACTTAGCACATTTACAGGCAAATATATTAATTGCTGCCCAAGTGAAGATTAGATTTACTTCAAAGTGTCTTCCTACCATTTATGTTCAACAGTAGATCGAAGGTAGCAGGTTCAATAATATTTTGCCTTATATCCTGCAAAATCTTTGGAAATTTTGCTTTCTTCCTAAATCATTTTAATTATACTTTTGTGGTGTATCTTTTCCTATTTCTGGTGCTCCAGTAGAGAAAGATGATACTATCCATTCACGTATTCATTGTTGCATGCAAAACCAATACTCAAAACTCAGTTCAAAAAGGGAAAACTATGCTATTAATTATGTTGACATATGAAGGGCTAAAGTGATTTGCTGATTTTTTTGTGAATAGTTAAGAGAATTCCTTAAAAGTATCCCTTCTGTTCCGACTTCTTAAGAGAGAAAGAATGAAAAAATGCCACAATATTAAATTACAACAAACCAGGGGTTAAAGAATGAATGTAGTATCCAGATTTTTCAGTGCCCTTCTGCATGTGTATTCCTCTTTTTTGCAGTAATTGCAACACTCCTCTAAAATGCCTTTTGCAACATAGTACTAAAATGCCTTCCGTGATCCTTTTCTCTACAGTCAACATCAGCAAATGCATTTCAGTTGAAGTCTGAAATGCTTTTATACTGCTGTATTACTGTAGATAATAATAAGCAAAACTGCCAAACACCTAATTTCCATTGCAGCCAAATAAACCCTACATATATATATATAAACACCAGTGATTTAGTGTCATTTCACTCTAATCTACCCCAGGGGAATCTATTAATAAAAACTTCAGTCCCTTCGCCTTCAGGGCCAGGTCATAACAGTCATGTTCCAAGATCAAGTGATCCAGACTAGCATTCATTGAAATGAATGATATTATCAATATAAACCTCAGTTAAATAATAAAAAACTTGATTCCTTCAATTTACCTATCAGTTACTCTACTAATGCTAGTGCTCACCCTCAAGACCTCAAGACTTCAAACAAGCAGATTAAATCTGAGCCAAGCGATTGATTTCAATTCTCAGTCAAGCAAGAAGACAAAAAATCCTGAAACAGCAATCTGTACATAAACTAAACTCAGTGGAAAGAGAAAGCAGAAACTGTTTGTGTATTGGTTTTCTCTATATCATATTCAAGTCTGAGAAACCTGAAGAGAAAAACACACAGGAAAAGTGATGGGCAGCACCTATTATGCATCTAACTTAAAACACATGTTGATATTTCCCATGGACGTAGAATCAAAAAATTTTATTGCAGAGATCCATGCAGTGATGGACCTTGTTTTGACATCATCGAGTATTTCATGGTGATATTTCATATTTCCTTTTTTCTTAATGTTGTACCATAATATAAATTATAAAATAAAGATAAGTAAGAAAATGTGGAACAAATTTGAACTTGAAAAGAAAAAAAATCACTTTGGAATTTTTGTTAAAAATTGTGATAAAATCTGTGTGATTTTGGGGAACATACTCTTTTTCTAAAATCGATATTTTCTAAAAGGGAAATACAACAAAACAGGAAATATTCAGCCCAAACAAAAAGAGCAAAGTCATTCAGAAACATTTTAGAAACCATCTAAATCCTACATAAAATATTTCAGTAGGAATCAAAGTAACTTTGCGTAGCCTCTGTGCATCATCTTTTTCAATTCACCTTTAAATTCTTACACGAAAGAAATCCCTCATAAATGAAAAACCTCAATGGTTAAACATCATCATTATGCTAGAGTGGAGTGGAGTGGAATGGAATGGAATGGAACGGAATGGAACGGAATGGAACGGAACAGAATAGAATAGAATAGTTTCAGCTGAAAGGGGTTTACAGCTGTCATCAACTGCCTGACTCAGTAGTAGTTTCTTTCTCATCCCATGAACCTGGAATGGTTCCTGAACATCAGACAAGGAAACAGTGATATTTCTCACATTCTGTCACTCTCGGAAAGCTGCATCAATCTACTGTTGTTTCGCCAGACAGCTGAAATGATTGCTGTGACAAAGGCAAGCCCAACATGGCCTTCTTGTTAACTGTGTGATCCAAATTCTAGCAAATTACTGGAAAGATTCAGGGTTGATGTTAAATGTCTTTTCGTCAGTGGATTCCTCACAGATTACTCCAACACTTCCAGGATAATGGAAAATGCTATCAGGTGGCAGGTGCACCTTTTAGTGAGTATTAGGGAGTCCGGTTGATTACCTGGAGAGCAGCCACAGCTTGTCTCAGTGGTGGGAACGCACGGCTTGGCCTTAGCCTGCCTTGGGGTGAGCGTCTTGTTCATATTGCATTCGCTCAGAGGATTAACGTGGGAATTAGCGCAGTCAGCTCCCATATGAGCAGCATTACGTTATCCAATTTGCATAGTCCCCCCGTGCTCGCAACACGATACCAACCCTGACAGTAGGAGCCTATGTGTTTGGAGCAGAAGGTACAGCGCTCTATCTCCAGTGACAACCATGACGTCTATATGGCAAGGGCAAGCAGAACACTTGACAACCATGAAGTTTGTGTAGCCTGTGAATTGTTACAGTGGACATATTTTGAGACATCAGCAGCCTGTGAGAACTCTTTGCATATTTTCCTTCTAGACCTGATCAAAAGAGCAACCACCTTCATTTTGTTTATGAGAACCCTATAGAAATTTCAGATACTGATCAAGTAATAAATACCCATCTCACTGATGACCATAACAAGGACTCTGCCATGCTTACGCTAGACTCCTGTAAAAAAGGCGTGGGTGCCCCTTCAATCTATTTAGCTATGCACTGTCCTCAAACAGTGAAAGGGAAAGCATAAAACTGAATGTGATGCACATCATCCCAAGAAATTCATGCCCTGTGAGTCCCTTGGCAAAATTCTCCCAGCTTCAGAAATGCTCTACTTTGCAAAGGAGCCTGGAGCAATTTAACATCGGATCTGCTTGGTTCTTCCTGGAACAATGTCAGATCTCCTGAGACGAGAGCTTCCCATGACACACTCCAATTAGAGCTGGTGTCAGTAAATAGGCCTCTTGTTAAGACCATCTAACAATCTTCATGAGAACCTGTTCTTAGCTGCCTACAGAAAACTGCAATAGATAACTACAAAAATCATTTTAGAAATTTCTGGTGTTGCAAATACATTTTCTACTGTTTAGAGATAAGGAGTTTCAACCAGTTATCAGTCTGATAACTAAATAAATTAATACCAGGGACTATGGTAACAGGTGAGCAGAGAACAAAGTTGGCAAAAATACTGTGTTTTCAGCTAAGAATAGCTAATAGAACAAATTTTCTATCTTGTTTGCATGACTGATTTACAAAAGTAAGAGATGAAATGTAAACAGGAATTACTTGAAGGAAAGGTAACTGTAGACACTGAAAATTTCCGTGATCTCGAAGAAGCACTTTTACAGTCAAGTATAACAATTACTAAGAGCTTTCTATGGCAGCAGACCGAATTTCAAACAATGTTTCAGCCATCTATTTCAAGTCTATGATCTCAAATGCTTAAATACTGCTGTAGAACTCTTTGCAACACTAGTAGAGGCATCTACTAGCAAAGAGACAAATATAGCTGTTTGGCCTATCATAAGCACCATTCAAAAGCTTCCCATAAATGTTATCATTTAGAAGAAGTAATTATATTTTTTTTCGATTCAAGATTACCCACTATATACCATAATAACACATACCATTTTAAAATTGCCTTGTAGGCTAAAATGCTAGTGTGAGATACTCTCGCTCTGACTGTGAAAAACACAGTTTGATGTGTTCCTGCCATTTTCAGAAATCAGGCCACCGAGTCAGCCAATATGGTTTACAGAGATTTAGCTGCTAGTCCCTGATTTTAAAAAAACTTGGTATAAATATTTTAAACACGTATTCCATGAGCTATTAAACTGAGTTCTCAGACGTTCTGCAAGGATTCATAAAGCAGCACTTTCCAAGTTACCTCTCCCTGTTACAGTAAATTATGTTGTCCATTCCTCTGTTTGATTGGCAGCCTTTAAATCTTTCTTTCCCATTGAGTTGTGCCATGTGAAGCAACTGCAAAAGAAGATCTTGTTTTCAATTTTTCAGGGTCAGATTGTCTTTCAGTAACACGGATGTCATTCATGACACAATGAATGAGAGTCATACCCAGGCCACCAAAAGAAGGGATGTTAACTCTGAAAATAAAAAGAAAACATCAAAGGTAATAGTAAAAAACTCTGTTTAAGTCAAAAACAGGCAGGAAGGCAGGCAGGCAGAAGCAGGGACTGATGCAGAAAGATGGCATCAGGCACAAATCCCAATATGTTCTCTGCATGACCAGTTTACCAGTGCTGCTATTTACAACACAATAATTCATAGCAGGACTAAAAACCCCCAGAGCTGATGCTTCAGAAATATTCTCTGCAAACATAGAACATGCTCTACATACTCCAAATAAATTAATCTACCTGCTTGAGAAATATTTTCTTCAGTAACTGTAAGAGTATTAGGAAAGAAATACATCCTTACTAGAAGCAAGACAAAACATAAATATTAAAACTTTTGGAGTTCTTCTTTTCCTCTCAAGCCAGTTTTGATTATGTGATGGGACTACAGTTTGTTTTTACCTAGGCCAGCACTCAGATGAACAAAGCTAAATATTTCCTTTCTGAAGAGAAGAAAAGAAGAGCCCTGAAGAGCCCTTTTCACCCAAACATAGTTCATTGCAGTCAGAGATGAGATTTTAACATGATTTTATTTGAGGTTGTGCTTTTGTGCGTCTTTTCCAGCTCTTTCTCTATAGCCATTATAATTTCCTGAGTTTTAAGTGTCAGTTACCATGATCAAAAGTTTGGAGAGAGAGGTTTAAGTCATGGTCACTCCGCCTTCCCATCTGGGTCAGCTACATGTATGCAAAGAGCCATTAAAAAAGTTAGAGAGGGAGAGAGAAAAGGAGGATGGAAGGCTTCACCACACTAAATGAAAAGCAAACAATATGCATATCAGCATCCTAAGGAGATGTACCACTCTGCTGGGAAAAACCAAGACAAAAGAATTATCTGACACAACAGTTCAAAGCATATTGCACCTGTCAAAACGTCTGTCATCTTCTATAGAAATGCACCATTCTAAAAGAAAAAAGGGAAACTCTAGCAAAGTCACTCAGAAACAACAGACCACTTTGTCTCCTTCCTTCCAGCCAACTCCTCCATCTGAAAGCCATTTAACTCAATGCTAAAGATTGCCTGGAAGGACCAGACAATAGGAAGGTCTCTTTCATTGTCAAGGACAGTTACACTTTGAAGATGATGCTCAAAAGGGGTTAAAATGGGTCAACAAGCAATTGTTGGGTCTATCCAAGGAAATGTGAACGGAACATTGTTAAAGTCACACACACAAAAAAGTCTAAAAGAGCACATCTTTAAGCTGGGGAAGTATGGGGGGCACACACAAAATGCTGATGTAATGTCATAGTGAAATGGAGATAAAAAACCCCTATCAGTACAAATGGTAAAATTGAATTTCAGTAGATATGTCAGTTCTTAGCAACATGCGTCAAAAGAACAGTAAAGGCGAGAGACATACAAATTGACAAACAAAGGGAAAAACAACAGCAACTCTGACAGAATTAGATGTCATTTTCCATAACTTTTCATTTGTCTGCTTCCAATTTTTGCAACATGCCCTTGGGAATCACTGTGAGTAGTACAGCTAGATGCAATGGGTACATCTTAGGTACTGAAATGGACTTACTTATTTGTATATAAAAGCTATTTTAAAGGAAAAAAAGTGGAAAATATTTTTGCTTTCATGCAGATTATCTAAATCAATACTTAAACAGCCTACTGAAATCTCCTTGAGTGTTCATGTTTCCATGCTTACATGAAACACAGAAGTTGCCATTTTATAAAAGCTTCTAGCCTTAATTTACACAAATCTAATTCCTAAGGTAAATCTTCCATGAAATAAAGGACTCATCTAAAGCCATTTATTTATCCAAATCCAATCCTTATTTTTATTATTAAAAGTCTAATTTCTCTTTTAATCAAATTTTGGCTTGTTTTTGACTCTTAAATGCAACACTGTATAGGAATATAAGCACCAAGTCTGAAAAAGCCCCAGTTCAGCAGAACTAGCCACGAAGCCTATTCATTTGCATCTGCATTTGTAGCAAAGGGACATTCCATTATGAGCAGCTTCAGACAGGGAAAATGCCTAGAAGTTCAGTTCTGTTGAAGGTAGTGGCAAGACTTCCAACAATTCCACAGCACGCAAAGAGTCAGTTCTGTTTTCACAGACTTGTACCTCTGAAGTAGGTCAGTGATCATAGAATCAGAGAATAGCATGAGTCCCAAGGGACCCACAAGGATCACTGAGTCCAGCTCCTGGCCCTGTACAGAATCATGCTGAAGAATTCACATCATGTGCCTGGAAGTGTTGTTCAAGTGCTCCTTGAACTCTGTCAGGCTTGGTGCTGTGCCCACATCTCTGGAGAATCTGCTCCACTGTCCAACCACCAAAGGGTGAAGAACCTTTTCCTAATATCCAAACCTCCCCTGGCACAACTTCAGGAAGTCCCCTCAGGTCCTGCCACTGGTGACCAGAGAGAAGAGATCAGTCTGCCCCTCCTCTTCCTCTCATGAGGAAGCTGCAGACTGCAATGAGGTCTCCCCTCTGTCTCCTCTTCACCAGGCTGAACAGACCGAAGGACCTCAGCCGCTCTTCATACGGTTTCCTCTCTAGACACTTCACCATGTCCGTGGCGCTACTTCGGACACTCTCTAAGAGCTTTAGATCCTTCCTATATTGTGGCACCCAAAACTGCCCCCAGGACACGAGGTGAGGCCACCCCAGTGCAGAGCAGGGAGGGACAATCCCCTCCCTCTATTGGCTGGCAATGCTGTGCCTGATGCACCCCCAGGACCATTTCTTCAAAACTAAAAAATAATGGACATAACACTAGTTACCATTATTGCTCCTCCCATTAAAAAAGCAACTTCAATCACCTATAACTTCTATAATGTTTTTTCCCTTGTAAAGCCAGATATTCCTAAAATGCTAATTGAAGGTCAACATTTTCAAGTTTGCAAAGTCATTTTTTGGTATAAAATCTATTTCAACTGTCTTTTTGACAAAGAATTTCATCTCAAATAGCACTGGAAACTTGTCTTGTAACAAGCCTTAGTCAGTTTTTAGAGATAAGATTAAATACTTTTTTTATCTGCTTGCTTTCTATGCTTCACATTCGTATACTGGCTTCCAAGAGAAAAAAGTTAAATACTCAAAAATATTGATGTCTCAGTGTTCAACCAGCACCAAGCATGTTTATAAGTATAAGCTGAGTTGAAAGCCTCGTGGACTTATCCTTGGTACTTCACTTGGTACCCAAAATTGTCTTTTCAGGAGCCTTTTATAGCCTTATGGAAGTGATTACTCAGTACTAAAATGTAATGGGAGTCACAGTTGTGTTATCAGTGCCTCCATCAAAATTAACTATTTTCAAGATTTTTACGCTTGCTGCAAAAGCTGTCTCAAACTAGATCACTCAAAACAGTGATGAAAACGATCATTACACAACCCATTGCACCTGCTGTGCGATTTAGACATATACGGCTAAACCGGCTTTGCAAGAAGTACCTGAGAGGGGTCGAAGTACAAAATTCCCCCTACCAGCAGCGTGGGGCAACTCAGGTTATATCATTGTTCTGGTTTTCCTCCTCCTTCCTGCATTCCCTCTCATACTCTTCCACTATCCTCCACAACACCATATTCCGCACTCACTGCAATTCCTTCAGGTGACATCTCCCCCTCCACAGCTCACGAGTCACAGAAGACCATGTCCCAGAGAATAAGGGAACCATTGCCCCCTTGATGGATTTTGATGTTGGGGATGAGAGCAGGCTGCTGTAGCAGAGGCAAAAGAGGAGGAAAGCAATGTTTGAGATCAAGAAATGGGGATGCCACACACACAGCTGTCCTCTCAGGACATGTGAAACTTCTGTGCGCTCAGGGTCAGTGATAGCTCAGGAGAATGAAATGCTAAACTCTTAAAAGAGCTACAGTACACATGGGAAAATCCCACTTGCATGATCTAAGACTGAAACTAAACTCATATTCCACATAAGATTCCAACTACAAACACAGACACAATTATTTTCCTTTTTCTACTTACTATCATGATCATGCACATTTTTCTCACTGTAGAGAAAAAACAACATCCTGCCTATACATATTTCTATTGGGGGACATGGGCAAACAATAACTGCTGAAATTTTCCAAAATGCTTTGTCCTAACATTGACACCTGGCAAAAGAAAAATCAGCTTTAAAACTAGCTTGGCTAAGTGGTGCAAATGAAAAAAATGTGTGATGATGAATGCGGATAGATATACGAATAGCACCATAAATTGAATAAACTGAAAATTCAGTATCAAGTACAAAGACTTTTCATGACAAATGTAAGTTTGAGTTTATGGGTTTTTATAATTAGAATATAATTACGATTTATATTTCCCTGTGATTGATAGCACTCTGTGGATAACATAAAAATGCTGGGTCAATTTTTCTGCTGGTGTGTCTCTGCAAAAGGCAGCTGATAAGCAGCAAATTTGCCTTTTTTTTCTTGGCTACAATTATGTGTTTATCATGTGTGTCTGTACTGTGTTAAGGCAGACTTATCCTCCAATACTGACCAATCTCCTGTATTCATGTATGAACATGTGACTAAGAACAAGCTTTAATCACAGATCATCACCCTTCTTTATAGAAAGACCAATCCTTACACCAGGGGAAGGAGAAAATCATGTGTGACTTCAGAAAAGCAATTATAATCCATGAATCCACTAGCTGTGGATCAGAAAGAACAGTTCACAAAAAACACAGGTGTAAGTTTTCTGAAACGAAATTTTTGCAGGTGGTAAATATATTCAAAAATCCAAAGTCTTTTAATTAATGACTAAAGAGCAAAAGTGCTAAGTCCACTTGATAATGTAATTGCAATGAATCATTTAGCCAACTAGAGCATTTCAGATACGCTTCTGAAGATGACAAATTTTTAAAAAAAGTCCCCTTTGGATAGTTTTTTCAGTGTTTTCATAAGATATCAGGGGTTTTCCTCGCTAAAAAAGCCTGTTTCATCTGATCTCAGGAGATTGGCACAATGAAATTCGATTGTCTCACTAGAAGAACAAATACAGCTTTCTTTTCCTTTCATGTGTCACCATAAATTTGATTAGATAAATTAATATTTCAGGACTTTTTAGGATTTTTTTGTTTCTGTCTACCAAAGAGAACAACGAATCACACACAGGCTCCTCCTTGTCTTTCCAAATAATTCCCCCCAAAGCTAGGTCCAAAGGCAGCAGGGCCAGGTGCACACAAGGAAGTCCTGCCAGCCGAGCCCCGGCAGCAGGGGCATGAAAAGCACACAGCCAAGAGCAGATGCCAGCCAAGCTCCTGGCTGAGTTTCACATAGCTCCTGTTCTGCTGCCAGAGGAGAGCTCTGGCCACCTGCCTGGCCAGCTCAGGACCAGCCAGCCCCACACCACTGCAGCCCCGGGAGCATCAGCAGCACCGCCTTGGGGCTCTGCTGGCGAGCGATGCATTCACAGTGACAGTAAATAAATGTAAACTCAGAAAAGAATAGCTGTTAGCCATGTAACTGAGCAAGGAGGCAGCAGAGGCTTAAGGTACCTTGGGGATTAATGACTGTGCACAGAGACCCACATGTTCGAGTTAGGAGAGACACCTCAAGTACCAGTGAATCACAGCTTCAGCATGGGCTACCTGCCCAAACACTTACTGGGACCCATTTTACAGCACATTTCTGAAGCCGACTACATCAAAGCAAGCTCATACTCACCCATCCTCCGTGCCTCCAGATGAATTGTGGTTAAATGTCTTCTTCCTCTTGAGAGCAGAGACCTCAGCAGGCCACAGCTCCTGCTTCTGTGTGGGAAATGCAGACTCAGCGGATCAACACTCCCACCCAACACAGTGTCACCTGCAAACTGACTAAGGGTACATTTGATCCCCTCATCCAGATTGTTGATAAAGACATTAAACAGAACTGCCCCTAGTCCTGAGCCCTCGAGAACACTACTACTCACCAGCCACCAGCTGGATGTAACTTGGGTCACCACCTCTCTCTGGGCCTGGCCGTACAGACAGTTTTCTACACATTAAACAGTGCACCCGTCTGAGCTATGAGCACCCAGTTTCTTCAGGATAATGCAATGGGAAACAGTGTCAAGGTAGACTGAAATCCAGGCCAATAACATCCACAGCCTTTCCCTATCCACTAAGCAGGTCACCAGTTACAGAAGAAGATGAGGTTGGTGAAGAAGGACCTACCTTTCACAAACCCATGCTGGCTGGCCTGACCCCTCTGGTTGTCCTATGTTTAATGGCACTCAAAATGATGTGCTACGGGACATTCCCCGGCACTGAGCTCAGGCTGACAGGTCTGTAGTTCCCCAGATCTTCCTTCCAGCTTTTTTTGTAGGTTGGCATCACATCAGCTAATCTCCAGTCGCCTGGGACCTCCCCAGTTAGTCAGGACTGCTGGTAAATGACGGAAAGTGGCTTGGCGATCTCTTCTGTGAGTAATACTCTAGGGTGGATTCAATCTGGCCCTATAGGCTTGTGTGTGTCTAAATGGTTTAGCAGGTCACTGACCATTTCCCCTTCCTAGAATCATAGACTATGCTGCATTGAAAGGGAGCCACAGTCATTGAGTCCAACTCCTGGCCCTGCACAGGACACCCCAAGAGTCGCACCACATACCTGAGAGTGTTGTCCAAATGTTTCTTGAACTCTGTCAGGCTTGGTGCTGTGACTACTGCCCTGGGAAGCCTGTTCCACTGCCCAACCAACCCTCTGGGTGAAGAAACTTTTCCTGACATCCAACCTAAACCTGCCCTGACACAACTTTAGGCTGTTTCCTTGAGTCCTGTCACTGGTCACAAGAGTGAAAAAATTGGTACCTGCCCCTCCTCTTCCCCTCTCGAGGAAACCTCCCCTCAGTCCCCTCTTCTCCAGGCTGAACAGACCAAGTGTCCTCAACCACTCCTCACACAGCCTCCCCTCCAGACCCTTCACCATCCTCACGGCCCTCCTTTGGACACTCTCTAATAGCTTAATGTCTTTTTGATATTGTGGTGCCCAAAACTGCACGCAATGCTCAAGGCAGGACTACACCAGTGAGCAGAGCAGGACAATCACCTCCTTTGACTGACTGGTGATGGATTATGAGGGTTTCATTCCGACCCCTGTCCCTGTGTTTTAGTTCAGGGGGCTTGGTGTCTAGAGAACAACTCATCTTACTATTAAAGACTGAAGCTAAGAAAGCATCTCTAGTTTCCCCATCCTTTGTCACTATATCTTCTTCCTCACCTGCTTGTCTTCCAGCATGTGGGGACAGACTGCTCCTATACCTTTAAGTTCTCCTTCTTGGAGAATGTCCATTCTTCCTGGACTCCTTTGCTTTTCAGGACTGCCTCCCAATGGACTCTGACAAAGATGCTCCTAAACGGGCCACAGTCTGCCCTGTCGAAGTCCAAGGTAGCTATGCTGTTAATGTCAGCTGTAAAGAAATGAACACAGATCTAAGTCCACTGAACTGCCACTTGGAGTATTAGAAGCTTGATTTATCAAGCCCCAAGTGAGTTTCGTTCTCTACTATGACTGTAGTAGTAAACTTTGGTTTAGACTCTCCATGTAACACCACAAAGAAGCAGTTCCCACTGCAGATCTAATATTTGTTCCTACCATAGTGAAAAAACAAGCTAAAATGTCTCTTTTATCTCTAAGCTGAAATGCGATAACTAAATAAAACCCCACAGTATAAATAGTTGTTTTAATACAGATAGCACCCAACAGCTTTGGTGCCACAGAGAAAATGAATGCAGAAAAATGTGGGTTTTGACATTTTTCCCCAGAGCCCAATTAAAATAAGCAAAGTAAAATGCAGAGAAATAAAATATGTCTAGCAAATATGTTTCTCCTAGCTTGATTTGCTACACACTACTGCACCACTGAAATGGGAATATTATCCACAAATTATACTTCATATTAGGGACAGATGAAACGTATTGTTAATATGTGCTATATACGGCATAATGAATCACAGACAGTCTCCAATTAGAGGTTTTTTCCAGAATAAATAGTCATTATGGTCTAGATTAATAGATATTATGGCCAGAGGGGACAACTGTGATCATCTTTGACCATTGTTATCATTGCTTTTCAGTGCATAAATCAATTGTTAAAACCTTACTTTAGACATAATTTAATTATGACTTATGCAACAAAACACAAAGGAGGTTCACTGAAATAGCCTATAATTAAGTTCAGTGATTTGCTTGCCTCCCCTTCATTCCATCGTTATTAAGATTTGTTCTTCCTGTAGTTCGTGAAATTTAGTAGCATTTACAGCACTGAAGTTCCAAGTGGTACAGTTATTCAAGAAAAAACAACATTTATGGAATGTCTGCCCAGGAAAGAAGGGCTCACATCTTAAAATAAATTAAAGAAAAAAAAAAAGAAAAGCGGCACGCGATATACCAGATTCCTATTGTGAGGCACAAATTCTTCACAACACTGGGAGACATTGCAGAACAAAAATACTATTAGAACTGTTTCAAAGGGAACATTTTTGGCTAGGATAGAGACTTTTGACATTATTTATTAGGTTCAAAACTGCTTAACAAAGGCCTAACAATAGTCCTGTGGAAACCACTACATCTGAGGCACTTTCTGTTGTTATGTGCAGGCATTGATTTGAAGATGGCCAGCATTAGTAGAACAATTCCCTCACAGCAGTCAATGCAAGTGAGCATTCATACACACACAAGCAAAAGCCTGTGAACAAACCATATGGAAACAAGAAAAAAAGTAAACATTTATTAACCTCTTTGTGGGAAGATGGGTGGAAGAACAGGCAAGCAGCGAAGGAGACGGTCATGCCAAATTTCTGCGAAAGAAGGTGTTTGCCCTGAGCATTTTTTTTTTGTGGAATATGAAAAAGGCTGGAGAATGTCTTCAGTGCCATGGAAACTGGGTCTTCTGGGGCTGCCAGCAGTGCCACCACCCTCGGCCACCCAGACTGTATGATGCTCAGGTTGGCAGGTTTGGATGCTGCTCCTGCCCCCTTCCTCACCCATGGCTGAGAGGACACTGGCAAACGTGGAAAAAGCTAAGCAAATTTATGGGAAAATAAACATAACAGAATTTAGCTCAGCAGCTATGACATATAGACACATACAAAGAAACAAAGACTTATTATTCTCACTGCAGGAATACAGAAATACATAAAGCCTGTGCAGCTGGTGCAGGCAGAAGGTTTGTGAGTGGTGGAGGCCGATGAAATGGTGCCTGTAGACCACCTGACACAAAGGAAGACCATCTTCCTACCATAGTGGGGCCACAAAGTCACCTCCATCCTCACCTGAAGGTAGATATACTGAGACAGTGACCAAAACCTCATTTGACTCATAAGATTACCAGGACCTGAACATCTTATGCCACTGAACAGCCAGGGTAACGTCTCGCAATTAAACTGTTGAGGGTTACAGCTCAGTTCCTCTTCTTTTGCATTAACCTCAATATAAGCTTCCTTATGATAGAAATTTTCATTTTCCAGTGTAATCAGTATTTAATTCGATGTTGGAGGAAAGGGAGAGGAGCTCTGAGCTTTAGAAAATGCACTCTAAAGATAAGTCTTTCATTTGCATTTAAAATGTGGTGGATGGGGTTACTGGTTTCTGAAACACGCTACAGAATATTAGCTGACGTAAAGAAATCTCAAACAGGCTTGGTTTGGTGCTGCTGAAGATGAGACTGAAAGAGCAAATGAGTCCATTCAGGGAAAGAGGAGGGAGCTAACAGAACCAATATGTCCCTGGTCCAGCAGATGCTCTCTCACAGCTGATTAACCTGGGCAATGCCCTGCCACAGCCCCAGGAGCAGCTCACCTCAGCTCTCACCAAGCCACAGCCTCCTGAAGCTTTGCTGTTGCACTGAATGCAGCAGCATTTTCATCCAGTGCCAGTGTTGGCCCACAGGGTACAAGGAGATTTGGGTCTTTCCTTGTCCTCAGCCTGGTAGGGAAGCCCCCCTGGGTGGGGGTGACTTGGAAATGCCAGGACGTCACAACCTGTTTGTCACCTGCTCTAAAACAGACTGAAATAGATGGAGAAAAAAACCCAAACATTATACAGCAGAGCAACAACCACCAATCTAAAGTTAGTATTTATCTTTCCTTTTACACGAAAACAGTCTCTCCAGTATTTATAGACGAAAGATCCTGAATTTCTAAATGCCAAGAGGTGATTTCTGAGTGCTGGGAGACAGAAATGCTGCCTGCTTCAATCATGCAGCTCAGAATGTTTAAGATTAGTACATATATGCACACAGCTACCCTTACTTAACAATCAGGTCACATGTAGAAATCCTGAAGATGCAGACAGAATCATAGATCACATATGTTCATCATTTAATTTGCCTTCTCCTCATTTAGACCATTTTCTGCCAACAGCTGAACTCCCTACCCAGTCTGTCTCTTTTTCTATTTTCAATTCTATTAATTTCTATTAATTTCTATTAATTTCTATTAATTTCTATTAATTTCTATTAATTTCTATTAATTTTGGATGAGTTGAGTGTTTCAAGCCTGATCAAAACAGGAGGTTTGTGTGGCTTACTTCATTTCTGAAAATGTGAAGATTTCTAGCAGTGAACATTCCTGTTTCCTGTGCACTAGACCTTGACAAGCAACGGCTGAATATTTTCCCACACCACCTCAAGCCTGACTGGGAGGGACATGCTTTTGTATGGACAGTTTATTATGTTAAACATACGTACATTATATTACTAGGGGGGTAGGCTACAAACAGTGTCTTTAAAAAAGGGCATAGCAAACATGCAATTTATATTAATCACTATGTGCTCTTAGAACTGCAGGAAAGTTCCTGAGTGCATTCAACAGTTCCGTATTTTCTGGGCATATCTCACTGCATTGCCTTCAAATATAATGAGGAATGTGCTTAAGGATTCCCAGTCCTGTAGTAAGTAATCTCTTAATTAGGAAAGTATTGCCTCTGAAGGCAGTTCGAACACATGCTCTTAACCCTGACTGCATTTAAAGTCAAGGCCAAGATTAGATTTAAAATATCTTTTCTTTTGAAAGAAAGCAGACCACCTGAATATATTAGTGTGATTACTGTGTTACAATGCACGTAAGAATAATAATTTGTATTAAATTACAATATTATAATTACAGAATCATGAAGTATCCTGAGTTGGAAGGAACTAGCAAGGATCACTGAAGTCCACCTCCTGGCACAGGACAATCCCAGGAATCACTGCATGTTGGGTGTGATATTATATGCTATTACATTATATTACAATACAATAAAATATACTACTATATATGACATTAAAATATGTATAAAATAATAATTTGTATTAAATTTGTTTAAATAATTGGAATTAAACTATTAAAATGCTGTTTCAGTGATTTTAATTATAACAAGAGGCGGTATTTTATGGTTCTTGCTGTATATTTTAGCTTAAGGCAAATTTTAAAGTTTTTAACATTTTCATAAATTGCTTACTGCCTGTACAAGTTAGTTTCTAGCCTTACTGAAGATGCTGATAACTTTAAAAAACAATTTTAATAGAGATGTTATTTATTTTAAGTACTCTAGGTGGCTTTGTCCACATGGCAGATGCAAAAAAAAATTGAAACCAGTAAACATTTATTATAAAAACAATAATCTAAATGTAGAGATACCAGAATTTAGAAATCAGTGGGCTGGTGGATCCAAAGAATCAGCGTTTTGGTCAGATTGAAGTCCTCAGCTTATGTGCAATTCAAGAGGAATTCATGGTTAAGAGCATTTCCCAAGAGCTTCCACAAGATTGTAATAGAAGCTTTAAGAAAAAAACCAGTAATAACAGGTCGAAACTTCTTATCAACACGTCTCTTGAGAGGAACATATACAATTGATTTGACATTAAAATTACGCCATTAGCTGCTCCATCACTCACTGATTTCAGTCAGGTTTAAAATACTGTTCTGGTGATGTCAAACCAAAAAGAAAATGAAGTGTCATAGCCCAAGACGTGCACAAACAGAAAAATGGAAACACTTAGGAAGTTTTGAAGCATAATAAGGGTTAGGAGAAGGCCAGGAGCTCTCTTAAGTCTGTTATTTGAGGATTGCTGTGGAAATCTATGTTCAAACCCTGGTTTTGCCAGCAAGCACCTGGGAAGTGGTCAGCAAAATAAATGTGACAACCCTATTCTTGTCCCAAAATGAAGCAGTATGTAAAGAGTGAAAATAACCATCTATGCTTGATTAATTAGGTTTGTAAGTATTCTTCAAGAACTAAACAATATTTCTAAAGATTTCAATAGTTCAAAGATTGCCCTATGGCCGCCAGGCCAATACATCTTCCAGCACACACGGTTTACAAGCATTTTTCTTCCCAATATGTTGTCTTCGTTTGGTGTGACATTGTTTGAGCACAGGTCTGTTTGGGTCAGCGTGGTTTTCTTCGCATCACAGCAGTGGTGCTGAGGACAGCACTCAGACCATACATCTTCCATGTCATTTCAGTCAAAGGCACATGATGCTTCTCGGTGCCCAATCAGGAAGGGTCCGGCCCTGGAACAGGGGGGCATATTGGCAAACTCAGCTTTCTTAATGACAGCCATTGTTGCAGACAAACAAAAGCACGGTTCTGAATATTAGCGTGCGGCCGTGTGTTAAGGTCATCTGTATGGCACATCCATCATTTCCCAAAATAGGTGGCAAAATGCTTTAAAAAAATCTGTCAAAACATGGTATTTTCAGAATATGCCTCAAAGCTGGCAACCGATACAAGTGCAGTGACCACTTTGAACAGTCCTTCTCCTCCTCCTCCTCGGCGATTCTGCACAGCGGCAGTGGAGAAAGAACACAAGAAAATAGACATAGTCTTCCTAGCTGCTAGTAGGGGGGCTACTTTAATTAGGCTACTCAATCAAAAAAATTTATCTAATAATCTGTAATAATTAGGCTGAACAGCAGTTCTTCCTATAAGTTAGAACTCCACAATAGCTCTCACAGTGACTGACTACTAATGGGTAGTCAGCAATGCTCTGGTTTGGAGGCTCACTGTTATACTGTTCACTTGTGAAAGCATCTGAAAATAGAAATAAAAAGGATATAATGCAGCAGCCTAACATATTTGAGTGATCCTTCAGTAGTCATGAAAATAATGCCAGTGAGGTTACACCAATTAAACGTCAGTCATATTACTTAGATCAGCAACTGTTTCTCAGCATATGACATTCACAGTCTGACCCTTAGATGGCATGGAAGGGACAAAACTGTTACAATCATTTTTAGAGGTCTCTTTAGTAAAATTAACAGATGACAGGAAAATTCCATTATCAGTGTTCATTCATTTAGTTAAATTAAATAGTTGGCTCCTTTGATCACTGAACAAATACTGACATCCCAATCATTTTCTGCCCCACTAAACAGTTAGAAGCCAGAAATACTATTTATTGGTCACTTTGGTTTTATTAGCTGCTCAATGTACAACAGAACTGTACAGAAACGTATTCAAAAGGAAAATCTGAATATTAAATTTCTGTAAAATTCCCTTCTTTTCTTTTAAATTTGAGAAGATTATTTATTTAACAGTGGAACAATGAAGTGGAACAACACTGGAATACTCACAAGTATTTTGTGTGATCAAGGCTGAACCCGGCTGATGCCCGGAGCCCCTCCAACAAGGGGGCTGCAGCGGAGGGGCTCCTGGAGGCTTCCCCAGCAGTGCTGGTGTGGCAGCAGATAAGTGCCTACCACTTTGTTACAAAGCCCCTGGATGCATGGCTGAGCTCCCTGAGTCCAGAAATGCTTCTCAGAGACTTTTCTTATGGCTCCCTGTTCCCAAAAGCTCTTTTCTAAAACCCAGTAGCAGATACGTTCCTCCTGGTCATTACTGTTCTTACTTCCCTGAGTGCCTGCCAAGAACAAAGGACAGGTTTGGTCACTACCTTCTCCATCCACCCCTGGTGACAGCTCATCCCACACTCCATGGCTGCAAGCAGAGGTCAGTTGTCCCTGCTACCCCAAACGAGGCTCCCACCTACATTTCAGGTGGACGCCCACCTGCCAGTCAAATAACACAACCACACAAGAGGCTTTCACTCAGGTCACGTTAATAAAAACCCAGATGCAAACCCAAGCATCCCATGCAACAAATATTTCCAATATTATTAGAAGGACTGGGTCAGATTCTCCGTTGACTGCAAAACAGCACTTGTTCAAAGACTGAAATAACAGCCAAATAGACAAATGTGCATGGAAAACAAATCTAGGCATAAGTTACTTCCCTGTTTGAGCCACACAACTGATTGCATATGAAAAGCTGTAATTTGCTTTGGCAGTTGGTCCTTTGCTGGATTAGTGAGTGCCTGACTTTGTGTAACATTCTCGGAACAAAAATTAGATAACTACACAGAAGAGCCACTACGTCCACACATCCCACCTGTCAACATACATCTAATTTTTTGAGAAAGATCAATTTCTCCCTCAAAAAAAAGTCATATATTTTGAAAGAAAAAAAGTCATGTAAAGTTTTCATTATTAGGATAAGGAAGAAGTATTTGCTCCCTTCAAAATCATGATTTTCTTTAAGCTTTTGGTTTTTTGGGGGTTTTTTCCCTGCAATATAGTTCACAAGGATTTCCCTAGGAGATGGTAAGTGCCAGAAACAACACTTGGATTATGGAAAATTGTCATCTGCACTAAGCAACCAGAGAAAATTCGGTTCCTGTCTTGCAACTACAGCCATATCACACAGTTATACCAATAAGCTCAGAATTTATTGATACTTATGAAATCCACATGCTTGTGTCTGTCCACACATGTACAGTTTGTAGGACTGAGTGTTGTAAGTGTGCATGAGAACTAAGCTACATGCAGGAAAGAAAAAAAGGTGTTTGTTGGCTGAACCATGATGGACCACAACTGAGTCTTTTTATATGTGAAATTGTGCAGACCACAAATACTTAGATTCTCATTCTGCTGGGCCATATCGGTATCACTATCATTTAGGCCATTAGGAAATTTAATACACCCCTGCTTTTGTCACTGCTATCAACTTATGTCATTTTTTTCAGTCCCAGTGTCCAGTATGTGTTTAGCAAGTTTATCTACACTATAAATATAATCAATTTACCGTAAGCACTTCTTCAATTTAATTGGTGGATACATATATAGATCTACACTCCTGCTATTTATAAAAGCATCTGAAATTTTTTCTGACATCCCTTCCTCTTATCATACAGAAATCTGCTCCCCAGCCTTTCTCCTTGTGTTTTTATCAACTTTCAGCAACATTGAAGCACATGATCACAAAGAGTCATACAGCATAAGCTGGTCCCATATCCACGGCTAATTCATCATACAGTCTTTGCAGAATGCAGAGAGCGTTACTGTAAATGGAATGGTATTGCACACTCCCTGGCAAATAGAAGAAAACCACAAGACCTGTTTATCATCGATCTTCTTTAGGTACACTTGACAGGCGATATGAAAAGCTGGGGCTGACACAGACATCAAATGAAATATGTGTAAAGGTGACCAGTTCAAATAACAAGCAAGTGGTTTGGTGGCATTAGGGGGAGCATAGGTTTAGGACACCACAGAAGTATTGACAGCACAGTAATGGGATTAACCATATTTGAGTAGAAGAAACATCCCTACTGTGCTTCAGCTAATCTGGAGCAGCCTGGTCTGAGCTCTGACTGCCAGGCTCTGCTGCCTGCAAACCAAAAGTCTTGCAGGGCTCCAAGTTAAACCACCTTCAAGTGCAGCAGCAAACCCATGAAACAGTCCCATGCAAGGAGGATACATGCAATGGGGTACATTGCCTGAGAGGGTTGCAGAGATGCCACCTCTGCAGGCCTCCACCAGCCCATGAGACAGATTAGTCAGGACTAATATACAAGTATATAAATTATATATTATGCTATATATTAAATATATACTTGTATATTATATGTATACAATATGTACTAATATATTATGTACTAACATAACAACATAACATAACATAATACAACATAACATAACATAATATGATATAATATAACATAACATATATACATAACTATGGTTTCACTGGGGGCTCCCAGATACCCTGAGGTCTCTTCTGACCATCTAAAATTCAGTGGTTAGTGTTAGTTTTGTGATAGATTTTCTTCTGAAAAAACTGATAACTAACAGCAGGAAGGTTTGCTCTCCAAGCTCAATCCAAAGAAAATAAAATTCAGATTGAATTGCTTTCTGAGAGATGGATACAAGTTTTGCCTGAGATTCCCAAAGAAGGGGGATGTAAAGTCCTTGCTTAATCTCCCATTTAAACCATCTGTTTAAACATAACTGCTGGAGAAAAAAATTACAGTGTAAATAAAATAGAGGGAAATACAGAAATAACGATTTTCTTTTTTTCTGTTTTCATTGTTTATGACTCTGAAACTGCTAATATGTGACAGGAGAATGGCAGCAGAGTACTTCCCAAACTATATTGAGTTCATGGCCCACTTCAGCACGTTGGAGATGGTAGCAGAGCCAAAACATCCAATAAATATATGTGATGATTTAGCAAACAAAGCTGACAAAACTGAAACAAGGCTAATTCAAAAAGTGTTTAATATGTTTTGTCAGAAAAAAAATCCCTATATTCTGAGTAAGAATTTCTTATCACTCTCTGTGTGAATGGACCTTAAAAAAATATACGTAGCAAGATTTTAAATACACAACCTAACACTTATTGGCACATACAATCACCACACATCCCTCATTTATCTCCCATTTAAGCCAATTTGGTTCATATAATCTACATAAGATGCGTATTAAAAATGATAAGAACACCACAGTTCAGCTGTTCTTAAAGTGAGACACATTTTACCCTAGCAACAGAAGAAACAGCACATGCTATCCAAATGTGTGAGTCCATCAGCGCAGCAAAGGACTGTGCCATGATTTAGGAGAACTGGATGAAGTAGACAAGTCCGTGCTTCAGGACTTAGCCAGAAATGGCTGCACTGCTCTGTAACCCTAATATTTGAAATTTTATAGAAACTTTTTTTTTTGCCAGGCAAGTATTCACCTGTTCCCAGTATGAAGGTCATGGCAGATCTTGTGCCTTGACACAAAGAAAAAGCTTTTCATTATATCTGGGGCTTCAAAGGTCTTCTCTTGCTGGTTGCATAAGAGGGAATTAATCAAAAATTAAACCCTGTATTTCAATATCTGGATGTTTGGAACTTAGTTCAATTTAAAAAAATTTAAAGCTTTTTCCTACAACTCCTCTTCATTCATAAACCAAAATATTATGCTCATGTATCATCATCCTAACACTTTGATTATGTTCTTGTGAAACAAAGTTTAAACCCAAAACTGTACCATGAACAGCAGAAGTATCAAAGCACAGAAACAAATTTATTTTCATACAAGCAAATGTTGTACAACTCATCCCCATTCTCTAGTTCACTTAGGAACCTGAATAATCAACAGAAAATTTTGATTTGAGGAATATTTCTGCCAAATTCCAATCTTCTGAGCACTTCAAGCAAAACAGTCAAAACATTAAATCCTGTCTTTCCCACAATGTGTAGTATTCCAGGTGATTACAAAATGAAAAATGTATCATTTGAAATCTCATTAGCTATTAACACAGAGATGAACTAATTTATGTCTTTTGCAACTGGAACATAATCTAGGACACAGGTACTTAGGCTGTTTACCTTGCTCATTCCAAACCATTCTTGAGATTTTAAAGTCTAAAGATGGCCTTGCATGCTTAATATATTTCAAAAGCAGATGGGGAACAGATTACAATTTACTAAATGCACTGTAAAAAAGAATATAACATACTTTTAATAAAATACCTAGAAAAGAGTCTAAGAACAGACAAAGAGATGAGTAGTTGTGCGTGGGGAAATCACTTCAAAATCATCTTTTGGATTAGAAGCACTTTATGAAGAAAGTGGTTTGTAATGTTTTTCCATCATTGTCTTAGGACAACATCTGGTGTTCTAAGAAAGGACTGCTTTTACACTCAGGTTCTTTGCCTTTGCTCTTTGTGACGCAATGTTGTTAATATGTACCTTTTATTTTTAAAATAAATTATTTTGCTATTCTTGTACATCTTCACGTCTGGAAAACGGCATGGCAGTGTGTATGCATGTATACTGCATGTTTAAGTGTAATTGTGTATACAGACACCTTTTCACGCCACTCTCTCTCTCCAATTATGCAAAATGCCTCTAACACCTCACCTCAGGCCTTAGGAATTCTGTTGAATTTTCCTAATAATCATTTATCTGCTTATGAATTTTTCTCATGAAAAAAGAGACTCTTGGCCATTACGTCTGGTAGGCATTCAAGTTTATAAATTCCAATTATTAGAATTCTTTTCAAATCTCTACCCAAAATCTGAGGGACATTTTCTAGCCAGGTGAGCAGAGAACTCTGCAGCCTCAAATGGGCAGCAGGTGGAGCACACGTGGAAGAACACCTGAAGAGGCACTGGGGGTTTGGGAGTTACCTCCAAAGGCTAAAGAGAAGCTGTGATCTGAAAATCCAGTTCTCTGTCTAGCAGTCTAACACTGGCAGTGCACTGAGATGGAGATTTTCTGCAGCATCTGCTGGATAATGGCCCTAATCTTCTGCTGGATTGACTTCTTTCTAAAAATAGAAGTATTCCTTGTCTTTAACACAGATAGGGATATCACTGAGGAGAAGTGGAATATGCACTGACTTAGCAAAAGACCAGCCATCATGAACCAAGGAGATCACAAGAGCTCAGAAATGCAGCTAACGCACGACAGGACCAAGGGGAATGCAGCATATCCTCACATTGTGCTTGCTCAGACCACTGCAGGGGAAAAAAGCTGATTAGGAGGATCATCACATAAAACACACTGGCTTACTCCTTTCTCCAGAAGAAATAAACTCTACTGGAAGCATTATGGGCTACTGAACTGCCTCCTCACAAAGGAGATAGAGCCAATAAAATGTGTTTTCCTGCTCACCTACGGGAGAGTATCACGGCCTAATGAACACTAGTTCTATTTACCACCTCACCTGCAGAAAACAGCAACAGGATAATTCAAGATAAAAACACATTATTTTCTTTTTGCTCAGTCTCTCCTGGGTGTACTTGCACAACTGCCTCAAATGTCAGCCTAGGCAGAGGCTCTCTGTGAGCAGCACTGCAAGAGCAGCAGATCCCACCTCTGGAATCAACAGGCCTGGTTTTGGCAAGTAAGAATGAAAAATTGGGGTTGATGGGAGCACCCTGGAAGCCACATGGTTGGTGTTCACTTCACAGCCTGCCCAGCAACACCAAAGTCACGAGTTTGCCATATGGGCTGTTCACTTAAGGGCTGGACTTGATGATCCTTGTGAGTTCCTTCCAACTCAGAATATTCTGTGATTCTGTGTCAGCATGTCAAAAGACTAAAAAAAAAGACAGTGTTGCTTGTGAACAGCCAAGAGCGTAATGTCACAACAACAAGGCACACAAGCCTTTCTGCTTATAAAGAGAAATTTCAAACCCAGTGAATTGTAAAAATATTGCTTGAAGTTTGCTTTGTAAGATATCTTAATTTCTTTCTGCTCTTATTTTGGAGAGAGGCAGAAGAGGGTGGGGGAGCTGGGGGAGAGGAGGTCCTGAGTATGTTTATGTAAAATATGATCGTAATGAATGCTTACATAACAACAATCCTGAATCAAGACCTCACATATCACATTTCGCCTGAGAAACTTTGTGTGCTACTCCTGACAAGATGGAGCCAAATCCCAAACGACTGTGAATAGTTCACCTGCAAGTTCTCCCTCATGCAGTCTTGCACTTAACTTTCGCTTTCCCATTCTGTGTTCTGCAACCAGTATTACCAACATCCCTCAGGGAAGGCAGTGCAGCTTCAGAAAGGATCTGTCAATACCTTCATTGCTTGTCAACTCCTCTTCCAAACTCCTGTGAAAGAAGACATGAGAAAATTCTCAACTGACACAATTTGCTGTAAACAATTAAAATTTAATTTGCAGATAGTTCAAACCTCCCTGATTTTATTTTGAATGACAATAAAGCTCAACAAATCTCTGCATGGAAACTTTCAGTGCCTTCCCCATTCAGGCGCTGTCTGGATGATATGAAATCCAGAAAGCACACAAGTTGCAAAGGCAGCATGCTCAAATTAATCTTACCCTCCCGTACTAAGCTCCTCTGGAAAAAAACACTAACTCATTTCAGGTTTGAGTATTCTGAATCTAAAACAGCTCTTATCTAAACTTGCCTATGTGAGATTTACAAATGAGAAAAGAACAAATAAGGAGTAATTTAAATTTTAATTTAAAACCCCTCCATTTTCTTATCCCTTATCAAACTGCCAGCATTTTTCCTGCTAACAATGAGCTGAGTGTCATGGGCACAGCACAGCCCCCTACCACAAACCAAGTAATCTCTTTCATCTAAAACCTTGATCCCTTTAATAAACAAAATACGAAAAGGCAGTCAAAATTACGCTCTGGCTTTATGAAAGAAGCAGGGAAATCCTTAGAGCACAATCCCCTACTTGTTATTTTCACAGCCCATGTGACCCAAAGTCATTCTGAAGGATGAAAAGACAGAGACTGCCACCAGATCTCTGCCATGATTTTTCCACAGTTCCCAGCCTTAGCCCATCTGTTATGCAGCGGCCACATGAATGGCATGTGTCAAGAGAGTCATCACTGTGCAAACTGTCCAAAGAAATCAACCAGCCAACTTCCTTTTGCTTCCATGGCTTCAGCAATTGTTGCTGAGCCGGCCACCATATGGTGAATAATTAGTTTTTCGACCCCACTCTAGAAAAATGTTCGCTCCACTGCCAGGCATTAGCAATATGTGTGTTAATGAACAGCAGATGATGAATGCCTATACATTAACAAAAGTTGAGATTTTCTGGCAGCAAGCTGCACTCACTGCAAAAATCCCAGTTACTCTTAAGGAACCGAGAGACGGATGGCAGCAAGTCCTGGCTGAAAAGCGCAATTCATCCAAACTTCTCCATTTCTCAAGCACTAAAGGAACTTTGCAATAAACCATCCCACTCCTCTCATCTTGCCGCTCCCTTTCTTAAAATGATCAATTCCAGCCACGTAAAGGATTGGCAATGCAAAGCTCTCAAACAGACGTCCTCTGTTCTCGGGCAATTGAGGTGCATTGTGTAAACACCCGGGACGTAGGTTCCTCCACACTTCTTTTTGTCTGAGGGCTTGATGCATATGAAGTTATACTGAGTACCTGCAGTGTGGAAGCCCCTTGAGGAGTCAGTCCCAGGCCTCTGAGCAAACATTCACCTCCAAGGACCAAGGCTGGTAAATATGTCTGATGGTTCCATCAAATGGACTTAAAAGCTCAGCTAAGACCTCTAAGTACACTTTGCTCCATGAAGTGATTTTTCTCCTAGCCCTCTAATTAAAAAGAGATCTTCCTTACATTCTTGTGTAGGATATATCCCCATATTGTGCAGGTGTCATAAACTGATGATCACATTCGGGAAAGCTGATGGTTCTTACTCTTGCCTGTCATTAGGAGAGTTCCAAATGCAGCCCAGAGACATTTTAAAATAAAAACAACTATTTACAAACAGACTTGTTAGGAAACGGCTACTTGTCTTGGGGACAACTACAACTCTGGCGTATATATTTTGTATGTAGAGATGTTTTAACACGCAACACAGTTGTGACACCTTAGATGAAAGCCATTCTTCAGAAGACAGGGAACACTACAGGTTGCCAAGACACCTCAGTGTCCTTCATGTAGATTCAATGGTGAAAGGCACAAAGCCAGGTAGACCATGATCCCTGATCAGATCCTGTTGCTGCCACTGGTAAACCTTGGGCAAGTCATTCATGCTTTGTGCACCACATGGACCAGGTGGACCACTGGACCAATGGTACCCAGCTCTCTCCCCAAAGCATCTTTTTGGCTATATGAATAACTCAGAAGCAAGCAGAAGTCAATGGGCCACAAAGGGCAGCTGTACACATGTGTGATCTCACTTTCCAGATCTGACTAGCGGGAAGGTTTTGAAATCTGTTATTTAATCATGTGTTAAGCCGGTTCATTAGTCAGGCAGTTTTTTTCCCAAGACTAATTTTGGACACAGATAACACAATGCACAGTAGTGATGGCTTTTGGTTTTCTTACATTTTTATTAACAGAACATGGTTGTGGATTTAACTCCATTTGGTGCAGTCTCAAGCACTGAGTGTCCCATTTAATTTGTATAAGAGCATCAAAACAAGAAATTATCATCTGACAGCCAAATGTTCCACTAAATCTTGCTGCTAACTGTTAGTACAGGCAAGAGTTCACCCTCTTTAGTTCAAATAGTGGTATTGCCTATTGAAAAGTAAAATTTACTACCTTCAGGAGTCTAAAATTTACAGGAGAAAAGGACCACAGAACTATTAAGTTAATCTAAATGATGCCGCAAGCTCCTTGGTAGCACCTCCCTATGGCAAACACTCACCTTTTTTAGACATGACCAGCTTCTTTCAGTGGATCTGAGTCATTTGGACATTCTGGGGACAGTATTTTAATTTTGATTAATAACTAGCAATGACATACAAAGAACACAGAGTAGAATTATCTCTACACAGCAAGAGCTGGAGTGCCAGGACTCTGGTATGAAACTCTGGTCCAGTAGCCAGGCCAAGCTTGAGACTGAGTTAGATCAAACTCCAGGATACAGTTTCATGACTCTCAAACTTGCAGGCAAATCTGGTTTAAGACATTCCTCTCCTCTGTGCTTATCTGTGCTGCTGCCTTCAAACTGCTTCTAACACATCCTCCCCTGTGCCTCACAACATAGAAAAGTTCTGCAAAAAAAAAGGAACTCAAAAGAAGTAACTTAAAAAAAACCCAAATGCCTTGGAACTCCACCCCAATCAGTAATTTGCTGGGGGACAAATTGTACTGTGAAAATTCATCATTCAAACTAAAGGTTAGTTCTACCAATAGATGTACCAATAATAACATGCATAATAACAACGTTTGGCCAAAACACTAGGCAATTATTCAATTCTTTACATTAATAGCATTTACATTAGTAGGATTTTTACATACACAAAATAAATTGAGAAACCACATCAGCAATTGTGTTTCAGGTGTCAGAAATTCTTTATTTTATTAAAACGGAATTCTGATTCTTTGTAATCAAAGTGATAACATTCTTACCCACAACATTACCTAATTCCCTGTAAAATCATTTGCCTGGTAAGCAAATCTCCATTTTAAAATACATATTAGGATTTAAAGACAGCGAACCTTCAAAGTTTATGATCTGCCAGCTTTGATTTTGGCTGAGATAGTACTTCCAATCAAATTCTTCCTTTGTTCAGACAAAAGTATTCTTCTTAGAGTTACAGGATTTCAAATAACACAACCGAAGTTTTCAGCCTCTTTAAACTGTTCAAGGAGAGACATCCATCACCTTGTGGATGTAACATCTGCTGGCTATGACTGGTCACAATGGGTATTTCAGTGCCCCTAAAAAGCTAGTATGTTTATCTCTTCACTTTACGACATAACCAATTTTCCAGCACAAGTAAAACTACTCTCTGCCCACTGTCATCAAAATGTTTCTAAAAATCCAACCACCTAAAGCATCCAACCAGGAGATGAGCTACAGCAGCTACAAAAGCTAACCATCTTTTGCTGAACAAAAACCATGCTTTCCTGTATTACTCTCAAAATTTCAATCCATCCCCAAAGAATGAATATCTATGTAATTCTTCTATCACCCAGGATAATCTCAAGGCAGACTAGGTGCCTTCACTCCTGTGTGCAGAGAGGGCTCTCCATGGCTGGCCAGAGACTACAGGAAACTACAGAGACTCAGAGAAGGCCACAGAATAAAAATACTGAAATGATTGTCACAGTTTATCTTTGAGAGGAGGTAACAACAGATATGATTAAAGTGCCTAAAACAATAGACGGCCTAAAAATCAGCTTTTATGAGGGTTTGTTCAACACCTACAGGAACAAGGAGACAGTCAGTTGCAAAGTTCCTCCAGTTACTAGAGTGCAAATATGGTGATATTTTTCTAAATACTAGCCACAGAGAACACTTCCCTTGTCACAAACAGCCTGGGATCGTACCATCTTGCATGTCAACAGTAATGACAGAGAAAAGTCAGTCATTGCAATGATAATCAGAGTCTTGAGAATGTGGTTTTGGTAATATCTGTGGAACTCCACTATGCCTTAGAGGGTTTGAGTACCAGGTAAAAACAACACTTTTACACGAGTGGAACCACAGACCCGTTTTTCTCCTGCAAGGTTTCTGCTTCTATTGATGATAGATGGTACAGGACAAACACATCTTGAATCTTAACAGCCAAGAAACTATACAGCAGTGATAGCTGGAAAAGATAAATCTTATTTGCTACCTGATTAAATTCAAAACCAGTGTCACACCATGAAGCCAGAACCTTTCAGGCTATTTTGTTGTGTTCAGGTAGAACTAGAATTTAAATAATGGGTTCCTGGGAAATCTATGAAATGTGATTCTTGTGAAAAGAATAGAAGGAGGAAGAATTAAGTACCCTTATTATCTTTACAGAAAAAAATTAAATCTGACTTTTAAGAAGAATAGCATATACCCAGAACAAAACAAAAACCTGTGAGAGTATTCATAATGATGCAAAAAGTAAAAATATTCTCAGAATAATTGTAGAACACACAAAACCACAAAATCATTGTGCAAACTAAAAAGTTTAACTTTTAAAAAAAGTCAGAGAGATGGAATTAAGATACTGCATTGAAAATCTGTGGAATACCTTTTTCAGCTAGGCTTTGAAAAAAAGCCCTTCCATTTCAAAAAGAATATCTTTAAAAGTCATTATGTAGTTAAATGATCTTAAAAGACTGCATAGAGGCAGCCAAGGGAAATTCCTGACACGCATTTTAATGGCACTGGTGCAGTGGCATTTATAGCAATGTTCAAGATAAGCATTAAGAATGCATACCACTATTTTAGTTATTTGTGGTTTATTTAACTATCTTTAGGACTGTTCTAGTGGTTAAAGAATGCATCTGGCTAAAAGATAGAGATTTTCTTAAGTATTTGTCTTTAAAATAGTGAAATATTTGCCTAAACAAAGGCCTTTAAAGTGAAAAAGCTAATACCCTTCTGCCGATGAATCCAAATTTTGCCAAAGAGGGCTATGCTGGCAACCTGCCAGGAGCTTTAAGGCTGAAGCTAATTTGCATGAAATGGAGGAAATTGCAGCTGCCCTGAGAATTAATATGGAGACACAGACAGCCCCAATTGAGACAGAACATTGCACAACGGGATTTGTGAATACAAACATGCCACACTTCCTTATTTAAGATGAAAGTAGCTATAGGCAACAGAATAAGTCTCCATGAAAGCTACTTAGATACCTTTACCCCCACCTTTCAGGCCAAATGACCTCATTTCAAACCCAGGTGGGGGCTGTCACCAGACCACAAATGGAAATGAAAGTTGATTCCAGAAGACAACCACTTTCAGAAAAAGTGCTTGAGCACAGGATTAAATCCCATTCAAATACTCTCCTGGAAAAGAATACAACTCAACGTGTTCTTAAAAGCACTTAAAAATTCTTTAATCAGGGCCTGAAAAAGCTCCTCCTAGTCATTACTTGTTGTCACTGTCAGCACATGGTTGTATGGCTCAGGACCACATGAATCACTGAAGCTGGATACAGGATGCTTGCACATCTGCTCTGAACAACTCTTGAAAAATTGCATCAGTTTTTATTAGTTTGATCATACTGACAGGATTTCATGCTCTTCGTATAAAATAACCTCTTGATGTTATTATCAAGATTTCTACAGGATGTCTAAGTGATGTGTTTGTGTAATATCTCAATTTAATAAGTACAATTGTTATGACTCGCAAGGGAAGAACAGCACATTGCATTAGGTTTTCATCATACTTCTCATCCTGCACAATGGTGAGCTGACTCTCAAAAATATAAAAACCTGTGAAAGTACATCACAAGCAGTTAAATACACAAAGGCAATCTGAATTCTCAGTAACCCGACCTGGTATTATCAGCCAGTTCTAGTTATTCTGCTTGAACTTCCAACATCCCTTCAGGAGGTTGGTTGGTTCCTTACTCCTGTAACACACATTGTCTCCGTACAAAGTCCCAGCAAAATCACACTCTTCCCTTCCTTTCCTGGCTGTAGCAATTAGCTTTTTAATTGCTGGCTGTTGCACTGAAAACAATCACTGCTCCAGCAAGAGGGGCTATTTCCAGTATAGTCAATTGCACACTTTTGCCATGTCTTACAGAAGCAGCGAGGCTGCTTCTTTATTAAAAGGACACTCCTCTTACCTGTGGCTTAGACTGAGGCTCTTCACTCCTTTTATCTTCTTATCTTTTTTCCATATCCCACTCTGCAATAGCTTTAATCCACCCCAACCAGATACCCAAATCTTGTTTGACCTTGCAATAGTCATTGCTACTTCTCTGTAATTTCAGAACCCATCTGAAGATGAAGGACAAGACAGCCATGCTGGGTCACTGGGCAGAGCCCTGTACTCCTGCTTCTAAGGTAGATGTCTAAAGCAGAGAGCTGGGATCACCTGAAAAGGTGGTTATCATTCTCTCCTGTATATAAAAAGAGTTTGGACGAGTAGATTAGTTCAGATCAGTTGCCTGACTTCTAGATAGCTAAAATCCAGGGAGAGAAAATAACACAGCTAGAGAAATTAATGGAACAAGACAGAGCAAGTCCTGATTTCCACTATCCTGTTTTCTTATGGGCCTCCTCAAGGAACAGGCACAAACCCACACTGGTGTCCCTGCAGCTGTTCCATACCTCTCTACAGACAGGCAGCTGCTTTTTTTCCTTCCTTTGCTGGACTGGTGTTCCTGGCCTGTTTTCTGCAGAGCAGAGCTTGGGCCAGGGATGCTGCAGGGTACATGGGGCTCTCCCCCTGCTGGCCCACCAAGTGCTCGATGCTCTGGAGCAGCTCGCTCTCTGTCACAAAGCTCTGCGCAAATCCTACGCAGACAGAGTGAAAAGCGTGTATTATGTTATCCTTTCATTTACAAGTAACCAGGATAGCCAGAGCAAACATTGTAGTAATTTTGTACAAAATCTGCAGACTGTTCAGCATACAGGCACTAAAAATGTACAAATAACCCACACACTTACTGTCCTGGACCAGCAGACAAAAGCCTTGGAACACACAAAAAAACCCCAGATCTAAAATTCAGAAGGTAATACATCTGGGAATAATTTGGGAGTCTGTGAAGCCAGCTTAAACTGTTCTTTCAATTTTAGGAGATGAGACTAACTTAAAGCTGACTTACCCTGTTTCTTCTGTGCTTGAGCACACTAACTTTTGATTTCAGGCAACAAGAACAAAGAAAAACACTTCAAGAATGGACTGAGGCAATGATTTTGCTATTGGCCCTTTCAGCTACAGTGATGCATCAAATTAGTATAAAAAGAAAATTGAACAAAAATTATATCACCACTCCCTTGCCAGCTCACCCAGAAACGTATTTGATGTTAGAATAAAACCTTTATGTCTTTTGCAAACTGGTAAACACTCAACAGTTGTGAAAGATGTCTTAGATGATGAAATATAGATTTAGAACCTAACCCAAGGCAGTCAGTTAAGAAAATAATTTGTTTAGACCCCATGTCTTTAAAGAAGCCCTATTTCAACAAAACATTAAACCTTGGGTTTATGAGGCTTTGCCTGATGAGAGGCAGAATGCCTACTCCATTCCTGGTGGGAAATGTGATGACAGTACCAGGAGAAACACTTCTAAATGCATCTATACAGAACCACAGGAGGTCAGACTTCATCTATTCCATCCCCTGCTCCAAGGCAGGATCAGCTTTATGTATCCTAGCCCTGATTTCTACCAAAGTTATTCTGAGAAATTATGAGCACTCAAAGTATGTATCCTTGCCATTAAAAAAAAAGTCCAAACTAAATTCGGAGTCTGTAGTTTTAAAGTACTGTCTTGCCCTATCAGTCATGGACAGGAAGAAAAACATTACTCCCTTCTTCTTTGCAACAGCCTTTCACAGTCTTAGAGATTATTCCCAGATTTGCCAAGAGTCTCATCATCTTTTCTGCTCTAAAATAGGCACTATGTCTCTCCTGCGATCTGCAAACCAAGTGAACTAAACACTCCAGTGAACAGGGCTGAAGAGTGCAGACAGTCTTTGCACAGTGTTTCCCAGGACATGCCACTCTTAGCAAGTCGTCATCACCACCACAGCACACTGTAGCTGCTCATCAGGCTGAATAGCTGTGTAGTCAGTTTTGCTCAAAGTCCCTTCTAGAATAACCTAGGCTATAATTCTCTGGTCACTTAGGAGAGCGCTGCCACATCAGCTGCTCTCGAAAGCTCAACACTGCTCATCTAGCAACAGAAAGGAATATACGTGTTTCATTTCTGACACAAACACTGGCGAGAGGGAATTGTTTTTTTTCACTTTGGTGGATAAGAAATGCCTTTGAACAAAGAAACATTCCTGCAGTACCCAGCAGTCATGGCTCCCACTTTAAACAATACAACTCTACAGTTGTTGCTCATGTTGGCAGTAGTAGCAATCTATATTCAGGTATCATTTGTGATTCCCTTGCAACAATCTGTGACATCACACATGTCAGTAGCCTTACCATTTCATCAGGGACATTGCTTCTCCTTTTACCACAGGACTTTGGTCAGCACCTAAGCGATGAAGGGAAAGATGTAAAAAGCTTTATAGTGGATACTTGTGTGACACCAGTCTGTAGGGGACTGTGTTTCTACATTCATCATTAATGAATAGCACTTACCACAGAGTGAAAGATCTTATGCCCTATGTGTTTTAAATTCTGTTTATTGAGCAATTTCACCCATGTCATTACCCTTTTTGCTTTTAGAATAGCTATAGAAAATGATGCTGCACAGCCCTGGAATCACTCATCACCAATAGGTAATAGTCTCAAACAATATTTTAACATTACTGGCTGCAAAAAATGACAGCAGAAGAAGGTTCTCAGCACAATTAAAATTGCAGAATAAAGTGCCACAATTTCGGCAATCCATGGTAGAAAAATGATTACGTAGTATGAATCAATTGTACAACACGATTCATAGGAGAATTTCTAAAACTTAAAGAATAAAGCAGGCTATAAAAAAGGGAATCCTAGGCAAATCAGATATACTATGAAAGTAAAGGAGGAGCTCACTGCAGGATGCCCTGCTGCTTGAAATTGGCCTTATCAGCCTGAAAGAGATTCATTTTCAGAGCAGCATTTGAAAAGAAAAAGTCAGGCCATTGGTGGTTTAATGCTACAGTCAATCAAGTTCCGATCTCTGGCAGAGGGAAGGAGAGTCGGTTTTAACAGGAGGAAACGGTGGCACAGAGAGAAAAGGAGTCTGAAGGCCTCTGTCCTGTGAAGTTCAGGGGATGCTGAGAGATTGAAACCAGTGGGGCTGGACCCTGGAGCATTCCGTAGGTGGTGGGTGCAATATGACAGCCACCCAGCACTGCAGCAATGGGTGCGGAAACAGGAGGCTGCAGTACATGTTGGGACAAAGGCATGGGTAGGAAGGTGGGAACAGAAAGAATTTAGGAAGCCTGAGAAACAATGAGGAATAGTGAGAGAAAGATGTTTCCCTGGTCCTGTGAAAAAATGCCCATCTCCAAGAGGATACAGAAACTCACTGTTTGAAAAAAGCACTCTGCTGGATTGATTTGCTATGGCACCTACATCTTTTAGAACAGATCTTCCAGAAGGCCTAGCGTAGAGGATATCAGTTCCTATGCATGCCAAGTTTCTGTAAGAGACCATGACACTGTAATTTGTTAGGTTCAATGTAACCCAGGTGTCCTGAAAGGCGGAAGGGCTGTGAGACTGAACTAACAGACAAAGGCCAGAATCTCTAATTATGGTGGTAACAATAAACACAGGCATGTATGTAGATAAAACAAGGATATGCAAGTCATGAGCAGAATATTTTAGAAAGCCTTCAGGATATTTTTTATTCGGACTCTTTGTTTTCATTACTGTATACCCAACCCTATGGCTGATAAACACATGAAAAATCTTCAAGAATATTCTACTCACAAAAAATAAGTTATTTTGCATCTTTGAAATTAACTCCATTAGGGTCATCCAGCGACCATAGTATGCCCTCTTTTTGAGGGTTAAAACTTCAATTTTAGCTCTGCTAAACCCTGAAATTTCAGACCTTTAACCTACCTATAACACAAGATTGATTACTACTCATCCTACGTTCTGCACTGATGAAAAGAAGTGGGGGCCTACAGCAGAGGAAGGGGTCAGCCTTCATCTACGAGGCAGAAAAGAATGCTTTTTGGAAAGCAAAGGTCATTAAAAAAAATACAGAGAATTCGAATCAGCGTACAGAGACAGAGTTTAATAGTCAAGTGCTGAATGCTGGCATCTTATCACACAGTTTCCCAAAGGCTAACATTTGCCTGTATTTTCATGTGTGAGTATATGTTAATGGAAAGTGTGAGTCTGTACATCCCGAGTCACTTCTGTGCATGAGATCTGCTAGAATTGTGTGTTTCTCCGAAGCTGCCCCTGTCCACCAGCTCTACTCTCCAGCCAGTGACTGAAATGATACACAAAAGTGTTTGCTCCACAAAAGCAGCTAGATGAGAGCATTCCACATGTGCTCACTGCCACACTCTGCAGAACTAAACAGAAACACAATGAAAAAAAAAACACCGGGTTTAAAATGAGTGTATTTCAGTTAGACAGGGACACTAGGGCAGGGTTTAGTGTGCAGACAAATCTGCAGTATATGATCCATGGGGAAAAATTCAAGAAGCGTACCTTATAGAGGGAGAGGTTTATAGAATTCCCAGTGCCTATGGTACTCTTATAAACACGCCGTCTTTTGTTCCTGCAGGGCTCCAAAGAATAATAAAAGAAAACACAAAGCAGAAGAGGCACCACTGAGTGAGTGCAACAGTGTTTTATTAATCCATGTGATTAATCCAGCATGCTGAGGAAGATTCTTTACAGAATCAAAACATTCATGTTTTTTGATCCACATGGATTAAGGGAACACTGTGGCATTTGCTCAGTGGTGCTGCCTTCGCTTTGTGTTTTGGTTTTATTCTTTGGAGTCCAGCAGCAACAAAAGAGGGAGCATTTATATGAGTACAGCAGCATGGAGACTTGGATAACCTCCCCTCCCTTCCTGAAGGATGCTGCATGAATGTTTCTGAGGGCTACGTCCCTTGTTTGTGTCTACAGCCTGCCCTTCAGAAACCAAACCACTTCCAAATAATAGAAGGCTGTTTCTACAAATCCTGAATGACAGTCGTGCTGCTAAGTGAGCTTTCTATAAATCAGGCACATACCTGTGTAAAGTAACCAGACAATAATTAGAAACACTGGCTACATTCAAAATTTATGTTGGAGGGGAGGAAAAAAACCGCAACACAGTTCAGCTGACTTCTTTTTGGCAAGGCAAAGGATTCAGGCGTCATACATGGGACCTGACAAAATACTTAAGCCTATGCTTAGGGTTAAAGCCAGACTCAGACTTAACTGCTTTGCATTTAACTTTTTTTGTGCTCAAATGCTTTGCTGTAGAGAGCCTGAATTTCTGCTTGTTTGAACTGAGAGCGACCTGCAACAGCAAGTTTGCTTGTAACTAAATCAGGTGTAAGGGACCTGATTTATCTTAGAGATTATTCCCAGATTTGCCAGGTCTCATCATCTTTTCTGCTCCAAAATAGGCACTATTTCTCTCCTGCGATCTGCAAACCGAGCGAACTAAACACTCCAGCGACCAGGGCTGAACCCTTCAGCCTCAAAAAAGTTTCAGCATCTGATTTCCAGTGAGCTATCCCAATCATATTTAGAGGACAACTTATTTGCTCAGCACCTAGGCAAAAGCACAAAAGAGTTTATAAACTCTATCCAGTATTGTAGCAGCTCATTTTCTACAGTGGTGTCTAAATTCTCCATTGCCATGCTCTAAAGCCATCAGCAGTCTCTACATCTCTTTCTGAATTTTACCTTCAGGCTTCTTTGTACACTCTTCTTTTTCTTGTGAATTGCTTCTTTCCTACCTCTTGGATCTGTCTTCTCCCTATGACCCCCTAATCTTGCTGGGTTTTCTTTGCAAGGTGAATTTTCTTGGGAAACTGGCCCATTGTCATTCTTCTTATGCTCAGAACAAGGGAAAAAAACCCCACATGTTATTAATACAAAGGCTATCTTGACCAGTTCATGCCAAGAAGGGCAGTTCTGTTAATGCAACTCTAAATAATAACATACAAATAATTATGCTCTTTGCAAAGTTCAGGTCTCTGGCAAAAGGCAAATCCTGGACAGAGGCATAAATCCTGCTCAAAATCTAGTCCCTACTCCCAGGGAGCTCCGGTGTTTCTCAAAGAAGTAGTCTCAGTCTTTCCCCACTAGCCCAGCAAAGTGTCCCCTGACACTTCTCAGAAGCAGCATGACTGTTTCAGCTGAAACTGTTAAAAAGACAATACACTAAGACTGACAGTAAATACAAAACAATTAAATCTGAGAAGTTAAAATTTGGCAATGTGTCCTTGTTGCCTTCCACCACTGATAACATAAAACTTAGAGAGTAGGATGTCCAAACCTTATAATAATGAATAAAGATTAAAAATTGCAGCAGCAATATCTAACAATCCATATATCAACAAAACCTTTTCCTCTTATTCTAGGTATTATAGCTTATTTACATATTTCACATAGGTTGAAGTTAGTTCATGTAAAAAATTTAAAACCGCTCAGAATGCTCCAGCTTGTCTGTTTTCCCAATATTCTTCTTGATGACCATGCATCAACTATTTTTCATATCTGACAGTTTTCTTCTTATGTCAGACATTCAACTTGCAATCTATACATAGAGGCAGCATGAGAACACTTTAATACATTATGAATTAATGCTAAGGCATCTTGCAACCTAACACAAAAAGCGCATTTTCATTTTGCCCTGTATATTACTGGAAATTGCATGCATAGGTCACACTTGCTCTGTCACTTTCAAAATGCACTTCAGAAGATTCTCACAGCTGTCAGTCTAGAAGACATAAAAATCCAAATTTATCTTAAGGAAACAGCAGACTTGATAAATCAAGAAAGTCCTCTCCTATTCTCAGCATATGTTTCCAAATACCTACTGCTAAGGATTTGACTCATACCCTAAATTTGAGCTTCTTGTCAAGACTTCCCTTATGAATCTCTGCCCTCTCTTGGCAATAATCCGAGATAAAATGTAGCCCTTAGTCTACCAGGAGAAATTTCCAAAGCACTTGGCATTTGGCCTCACACCAATTCTCCTTTGAAGCTGGAGACTATACAGAAAACCTCTTGCTCCCTACTGAGCAAACATTTGACCCTAGACTACTGGGAAGAAACAAACTGGACCTTCTGCTTTTCAGGGTAAGTTAAAAGGTTACACAGTCCCTCCTGCTGAGTCCTAACAACTCAAGGCAATATTCTTAAGTAGGTTCTGCATGCCGAGGTGTCGTCATGGCTCTTTCCAAGACACAGAATATGGTATTCATGGAAATCAGTATGACATGTTTCTGGGGCACTTCCAGCCCATTTTGAAAAAAAAAAATGGAATTTTGTGTCAGAGTCATACAGAAATATGGAAAAGAGAAACCACAATGAAAGAATTCTTCACCTATGGACTGCACCACAGCAGGAGAAAAAGGCCAACATTTTTACTGGCAAAAATTATCTAGAAGGTGATTATCTTTAAGAGATCAGTAAATACACAGTGTTATCCAAAAGTGGGATGGTGGATGTAGAAAAGCAAAAGGTGCTGATGATGATGTAGCTGTTGGGAGAGTTGGTTTGGGAGAAATGCAGCAGCCTCCTCACTCCTGGGAACTCTTAAAATGGAGATTGAACTGCTCTATTTCAATGCTACTGTCATCCACCAAGTGATCTCTTCTGGACTGTGAGGAAGATTAGGCCAGAAAATTGAAATAGTTCTCAGCGTGAAAAAAAGTACTGGTATCTTCAGGCAAATTATAACTATAATTTTTTAAAAAGGCAAGGGCTGCAAGAAAACAATGCAATAAGAAACACATGATGCCTTTACATTGCTAATAACAAGCAAGAAATATAAATTCATTGCCATAGATTTTTTAGCCATTTGCAATTGATGAACATTAAAAAATTACCCCAAAGATGGCATGTGATCTGATTCTACTGTATGTCTATGTCACAAGATGATGCTGCCACATACAGTGCAAGAATAATTTTAGCACTCTAGTATGGTTACAGTAAACAATTCCTCTCCACTTTGAGTCTTATTGGACACTAATCCCTGAAGCGTTTTGCATACCACACGTTTATGTGCCCACACGTATTTTTCTGAGAAGGGGAAGCTCCCCGGGTTTGACTCCCCTGTTTAGCTAGATTGCCCTGGAACTTGGTGCTGACCTCAGGACCACACAACACCCTCAGCAGTACCACAAATCCAGGGCCAGGCAGGGAAGATTCCTCCTCTCTGAGTGCTCCATAAAGTGAAACACCAGTGAGATTACACACATCTCTGTGCATGTTGCATGAGACATTGTACTTCTACCCTGAACAAACAGCACTAAAGTGGAAATGTAAGAAGTATTTTCCAGAAAATTCTGCGCTTTTAAAATCCCAGGCATAAGAAGAGTTTATAAAGAATATATATATAGTTTTGATACAGTTTGAAACTTAGAAAGGTTTTTCCAGTCATCATCACTCCTTGTTATCTCACATTCATTTACAACAAATAACTTCAATTTCTTATTTTAAGGTGAGCTTTTTAAGGCTAAGCATCAGAGGCTGGGCAAGATAAAGCCCACAGACTCCCAGGAGCTACACAGAGACCAATTAAACATCACAGTATGTTGACTACTGGAGAATCTGTTTTGGTTTATGCAGAGCTAATGTTTATCAAATGTGCAGTAACTTGTGCATTTAGGCATGTCAGCCCTCTTGTGTTTGCAGCAGCTCTCACTGAGTCCTTCCCCTACAGCTTTAGGGCCTGAGTGAGCATCCGTGACCTTGACCAGTCCCCTGAGTATGCCAGACTTTCCACCTCCTCTCCACATCCCTCCATGTTTCTCAACCCTCTGGCTGTCAAGAGAAACATCAATGACTGAAATAAATTTTTTTTGTCTACATTATGCATGCCAGCCCTACAGTTTACACCCTGGGCACTTAACCCCAATCTCTCGGACAAGCCAGAGAACCCTGGGAAAATGCAAGGGGGGAGATTTTGGCAGCAGCAGGAGGTAAGGCTCATGGGGAGTTAGTGGGAAGAAGTAGCTCAGTGGTAGACATCCCTCCACCAGCCTCCAAAGCCAAGCCTTGGTCTTTGAGCCAGGCTCAGGACTTGCATTTCCTGCAGCTTCCAAGCTCCCAAGAGACTGAACAGCCACCTTTAGTACCCTTCTCTGCAGGCTGTCATTCTCTGTGCGTAATATGTTCAAAAACATTTCCGTCATTTATTTGCTTACAGAGTCCCTCTTCCCCTCTGGATTCCCAAATCCTGGCAAAGATGACAAAAGCAAGTGTATGGAATAGCAGTACAGGGACTGACTTTGGAACCTTTAAACTCTTCACTACTCCAGCTCTCCATTAAAGAAGCACTCAGTTTCTGACACAGTTAAGAGCCTTGCACAGGATCAAGAGTTTTACAGAGTAGAGGTTTATGTTCCTGCATAACTGCAACTCATAAACATTTGAAGTGTAGCATTGTAAACAGTATCTGCCTAATAAACCATGGAAGAAGGGAGAGAAGAGCAAAGCTGAACAGTGAAATGAGCAATCACTTCCATTCCGTGAGTGCCTTCCCATTTCATCAAATTGGCCTGCAAACTTCATAGCTTCCCTGTAGCAATTTTCAGCATTTGTTTTCCTCATTTATACTCAGCCTCTATGGATTAAAAAAATAAGGATGAAAGGCTCAGTACAAGAAAAGGTAGGATGGGAATTTATCACAATGGATGAAACTCTCTTTCATAATGCAAGTGGGGGAACGGAAAACCAATGTAAAACAAAGATCCAAGCCTTTCCAGCACATGAAATCCCAAAAAGTAAACCATTATTACTGGGAAACTGTTCCTGAGATTTCTTAATTGTCTTATTCAATACGAAGGTTTCCTTGAGGGGAAAAGTTTATTTCCCCAAGTAGACAAGTAGTGCACAGACCTGTATTTCTCCTTACAGTGAAATGCAAATTTGATGCATCTCCCAGCCCTTGCTGCAATCACTGCCAGGAGAACTCCGCTATTGCAAACCATGAGGAGGCAGTGGTGAGAGGGTCTCTGCTGCAGGCTGGGGACTCATTCTGCTGCTGAACAAATTACTGCTTTTACTGTTGTTATTAATCATATTGATGATGTCCAAACAAATACTTTTAAGGATGAGAATGACTGCAAGCATCTCTCAGATCTAACCGTTCAGCTGATTTTGGTTTGTGTAATAAATGAACAGACCAGAACTACAGGACATGGAGGGTTAAGTGTGACTCGTTGCAGAGAACATGCTCTTTTCAATAACACCCCCCTTCTGGTCAACTAAAAGCAAGGCCTTATATATTATATACAATCCACTTTTTAAACAAGGCAAACTCCCACACCACAAAGATACTAGAACAGTAAATATTGATTTTCTTGGCTGATGGTACACCTCATGCCACACAAGCATCTGCTTGTTACCAAAAGCTATTCCCTTTGTAAAGGAAGAAAGAAAAGTGGCATTATGTGCTATCAGCCGTGGATTGCAAATATTTAAAAGAAATGAATTTCTCAGAATGAAAGGTACCTTCTTTTGATTAAAAAAAAAAACAACTAACTATTTACTTAAGGTCTATACCCACTCCTAGCACCTGTACTTTTCAATTGTTGGCTTGCCAAGAACACTGCGGTTTTCTTCCTGGTTTTTCCCTTAAATAACTATTTATTATGCACAAAATATCTATTAAAGATGAACAATATTTTACTAGAAAAAGGAATAGCTTGAAAACGCTGCAGAAAACTCAAACTATTCATATAAGTTTTATATGTGTTCTGGTACATTAACAAGAGCTACACATACATACGCTATGAAACAAAAAGCATTCACTAAATAACTCACATACTCTCACTCTTCTGCTTTTTTGGTAGACTTACAGTTACATTTTGCTAAAGTTGCATTTTACTACAACAGTTACAATAAAAGCATATTTGCAATTTTATCAGAGTGGAGATAGAGAGATCAGGTAGCATATGATAATCCTTCTGGCTTTCTACAGAGAATAAAACTTATCACTGCAAATTAAAAGATTGTATTTAGTGGTGAAAAAGGAGTTGCCGGGCCTCTAAACAAATAAAAAGAGCCAAATACAATGATTTCCCCTGTTATACATTAAAAAAAAAAGTATTTAGTGTGTTAGAAGCTCAGAAACAAGGAGCCAGTAAATACAGAGGATTAGGAAAAAAAGACGAATTAAAATCTCTAGTGTTTGGAAAGAGAGAAACAGGCATTCGCCAAATGCATCTTAGAAGAAAGTCCTACATACAAAGAACAAGGCTAGAGAACAATGTGTCATTACTTGGCCTAAACTATGTTATAGGGCTTCCTATGGGTCTCCTTTTCTGCTTTATTAATTGGATAAAAGAATCATAATTCAATTACTTAACGATTTATTACAAAATACTTTGCCCACACAAGATTTTTCTGCATGTAAACACCACACTATTAGACTATCTACTATTACAGGCCCAGCATTTCAGATTTCATTAGTAAATAAAGCCAGGTTTATTTGTAATAAAGTTAAGCCCTTCCAACCACTGACCATGGAAACCAGATTTTGAAATAATTCAGATTTGTGTTTCTGTTCTTTCTAATTAAGGGTAATATCGGGAAGGACAGACAGTGGGTAGCATTGTTCAAGCACCATGGATTTAAGCTAGAAAATCTGATTATCAGCTCATGTCAGAAGCCAAGCGATAATGCAGCTTAGCATTCGTTTGGGCTTTTGCTTTAGCCAAAAGATAATTACTGTTCGTTAAGTCTTACGTAAGTGTATCTAATATCTATGGTCCTAAAAATTATGAATAGTAAAAGCACACAATAGGCAAAGAAGAGTTATTGTATCTATTATTTACTTGGGCTGTTCCATCATGATAATTTTATTAGCCAGGAAAGTTAAAATTCATGTCAAACTATAATTTCTTAAAGGCCAAAAAGTTAAACATCAACTCTCATGCAAGTGACACCAGAAGTTACATTTTTTCATGAAGACACAAAAGCCGTATTAAAATGACCTCAGGCCCATTGCTGCAGGATCTGCTCTTTGGGCTGACCGTCTGCAGGATGCCCAAAACTCCCTGCTCACACTAAAGTCAGACTGGCTAACTTTTAAGTGTTGGAGCCCTCTGACAAAATGCTAATATTTTATATATTTATACAAATAAATAATATTTAATAGTATGTAATAAATAAAAATTATGCTTTAACTAATATTTATTTAAACTAATATTTAATATAATAAAAGCTTGTGCTTTCCTGGGTATCACATCACTGACATGATGTGTCAAATGAGCTCTGCATCGTGATAACTTCTCATTGTACCAGGCAGCACATCTTACCTGAAAGAAGAAGCTGAACTGACACTCTCTCTCAACAGGTTGGAAGGGACTGGGAGGAAGGAAAAGCCCCTCGGCCAGGAGGGGCTGGCAGCATGGTGGGCACAGGCACTGCAGGCAGCAGGGCACTCTAGAGAGGGAGCTGAAAGTCCCACAACAGGGGTCTATCTTTGACAGAAACCTCAGGATATAAAGCAGCAGAGTACATATTTAGATGACTAAATAAGGAGGCTCAGCTGCCTAAATTATGATATAAGGCAAATTGCCTCTGGCAGACAATCCAGAGCAGGGACCTGACTTAGATACTTGAAACTGCTGCAGCTGCTCCCTTAAAACCATCCTCTGTTCAGCACCTCTTGGGCATGAGCCCCTGGATCCTCAAGGGTGACTATGTGAGGAAGCAGCAGCAAGTACCCACCTATCCCACCAGAAAATGACAGGCCAGCTACCAATGCTGAGGTCTGTAGGAATATGCTCTTTGAGACTTCAAGTTGCCACCGAAAAATAGAAGAAAATTCAGTAAAAAGCACAGACTCCCAAATGCCAAGCACCAGCCACCTGAAGAGCCAGGAGGTAGGTCCCATGGACTAAGTCATTGCTGACCAGCTGTATTCATGCCCAAACCCCTTCCTTAACTCAAATACAGCCTTTAAAGGAGTTGGCATTTACACAGCCAATGACGATTGCAAATTCTGTGTAGTGCTTTGTGGTAGCATAAAGACTTGATTAGGCCTGGTGTACACTAGAGGTGAGAAGCAAGGAAACAGCATGTGCAGGGCAAAGAAATTCCCTGATGAAAGCATTTGACACCCAGATTAACACAAGAAAATCATTAAAAACTAGGATAAGTGTGTAAAACACAGATAGCCTACACTGTTAGATTTACTTCTTTTGACTTCTGGCAGGGTCAGACCAGAGTGGAGACCCTATTGCAAAGAAAACTGCAGCCTTACACCCTCACCTGTGGGGGATTTGCACTGAACTCATGCAAAGCTGGAGGGACTGACTGCTGAGCAGAACAACACCTTGCTCCATTTGCCTGCTAAAAGGTAGGAAAGATGAGTCTACAAGACAAACAAGAAGGCTCTTGAAACTGGCTCTGCCCAGGGCCTGATTCAGTACATAGTCACACCTGCTCAAAGCTACAATTCTGATCACTGTAATCATTACCCTTGAAATAATAAATAAATTTTCGTAACAAAACCAAAGCACAAGCAAGCTGGAAGATTTCTATATCTGTAAAGCACGCTGAGAACTCGTTTGAACACGGTGATCAATGAGAAATGAAAGAAAAAAGGCAGCTTATTTGGCCCACCAGCCTCCCTGTTAATGACATGTAACAGCGATTTGGAGACAAAGTAAATAGAGGAAAAGAAAAACTACTTTGCCTGCAAAGTAAGTCACCTTAAAAAAAACGCCATTTTTGTTAATATTAGAGAATCATGCAGGGAAAACAAAATTATCAGGCAATGAGAAACAGGTGTAACCATGAAACATCACCTTATGTTTTTTATGTGTACATTTTATGGTTGACAGGGATAATTAGGGTGACTTACAAAGACTTCCACCATATGGCAGGGCACATCTTTTTAACCCAAATAAAGATTGTTTTAAAAAGTTCTATTAGCTTATATTAATTTACTCTTGGTAGCTAAATAATAATTAGTATGAGAAGGCAAACTGCAGTGACCAGGAAGCCTACTGCTACAGGTAAAGGTTAGTTCTTAAGCATGGAAGATTTCAAGCATTACCTGGAGGTAAATGGGAGTCTTCTCGTTCAGGCAGACAGTTCACAGTACTCTTTGGCCCTGAAGATCCTAACTTCACACAGCTCTGAAGAAATGACCCTAGCCCTGTGTTGCCCAGCAAGGATGCTGATGCCTCAGAGATAATGGAGAAAGCCAGGCCCAGGGGGACAGGGAGCATGGGTATCACCCCTGTGGCTGCACTGGCCTTCCTCATGGTCCTGGTAACCAAATCCTGGAATCGGCACCCTCCAGTGTGCGAATTTCAAAAATCACACCAGGCTTTTCAGTTTTAGTTTCCAGTACCATGATACCTAGAAACATTTTATGTTTCTAAAGCCCATCACAAGATATAAATTTCTTCCTATCTAAAATTGTAACACATCTCATTACTTTCACTATCTTCATATAATCATTAAAATCTCACCATTATTAATTAAAAAATACTTGCTCCAAAAATTGATTAAACATCTTTTCTCCTTCTCTTGCAAACACTCATGGCTATATGGTGCCTCATTGTTTTCCCTCTTTGAATAAATGTCTTTAAAAAGCACAAATAAAGAGAATTAAATGCTGTGTCAAACTCCTGGTACCGCATGTTTAAACACCTGCTTCCCTTCATCAGTCCTTCATAACGTTGTTAAACAATAATTATACATACTGATGAGTAATGAAACAAAATACTGTAATCTACCCTGAAAGGGGTTTTGCTAATAATACACATAGGCATTAATGCAATATTTATATTGTTCTTGTTAGAGAAAACATACCTTTCTATACAGAGAAAGAAAAACACTGTAAGCTTACTGCATTTTTCTCTCTGTAGCTAGCATTATACAAAACATGGGCTGCTACTCATCCAGGATTTTAAATACAAAAAGAGGGATTTGGGGCTATTCTTGTGTTTTGGCTGGAATTATATATTGCACAATTTTTCTACAGTAACTGTGATTACTGGGCTGGGGATATGAAGGTGATGCACTGCCCACAAGAGAGGGATGGTGCCACCTTTCTACTCATTGATTCATCTCATGGCCATGACTGCTCAGTCCAGAGATTCAGGACAAACAACACAGCTGCTCCAGTAAAAACTGAAATAACTTTCATCTTCTACTCATCATTTAATTTTCTAACGGCTTTTAAAAAAAAAAGTCACAGCAGATTAATTTCTTCATATTTTATCTGAGCTTGACAATTCATATAGTTCTAGAGGAAAAGGCAGTCTCTTTCAAAATGGTAAATGAGAAATAGGCAAATATTTTACTGCTATTTGCCAGTATCCTCTGATTTCAAGCTTGTGGGGTTTGTTCTGCAGTTCTTAATAAAAATAATGCAAAAAACAAACTCCGGACATCTGTGATGAAATCATGTGAACTAGCATGCTGAAACCTTGCAGGCTGGCAGCCTTTCAGATCATAGCTGAAATAATTCTTCAGCACCAACCATGAATGGGAGTGTGTCAGTGCCTTAAATTCACCTGGCAGATGAATTTGAGTTTCTTACACCTGGAGGGAAGATTATACAGTTTTACCACTGCATCTCTTTTTTCCCACCACCTATTGCCCTCACACCTTATAATATGTAATAGCCTCACACAATTCTAAACTGCAATTTCATCTCATCTTATCTTTAGAGGTGTGATTTTCCCTTAAAGGTTTCCACAGAAAATAAATAAACCACCATGGAGTTCATCACTCCAGAGTGGCTGCAGCAGTGTGCCATTATCTCATTCAGCAGCCTGTCTTAATCAATGCACCTTAAACCAATATAACTGTTTCACACCGTTCAGAAAGTAAACTTTACTGCTGGTTTTGTGTTGCATTCACACAAATTTAAGATGCTGAATCTGGTGTGCCAATGCACTCACGTGTAGTTAGTCCTGCTGGTTATAGCAATCAGACAGCACTGATAGGATTTTCAAAACTTTCACTTAATTTAAAGCCAGTATTAAGCATTTGCTTTAAAAGCCGCCCTGAACCTGCTGAAAGCCTAGGCCAATTTTAAAATCTGGGTCCATAGGAATTTAAGCAGGCAACCCAACAGGCCTAATTAAGTTTGTTGCTTTCAGAGGTGTAAATGTGGAGCTACTCCTCAGAAGTCAGCAAAATTACAGCAGGTCCCACCTGAGTCCTGGGTACCTTCACCGTGGACAAAAATCTTGTAGATCACTGAACTGTGTCAGGGTTTGAACAACAAGGGCGTACTTTATAACCTTTCCAGTTGTTTGCAAAACAAAATGATAGAAGCAGAATAAACGCTGGTTTTTGTGATCAAACAAAATCAGAAGTCATGGAAAATTTTTGCACTTAACTGGATAATCAAAAGAAAAGGATAAATACAAGATAAATATTGATATGTTAAGTATGGATACTAGAGGATCAACATTGACTTCTTCCTCTAATTTTTGATCCTGCAATACCCTATAGCAGTTTGATTTTAATTTTTTTTAATAATATAATTGCTGGTATATTTTATGTGGAAGTTTCCCTACTTGTAATACGGATAAAAATCTTATAAAATAATATCAAATTATGTCTATTGTGTTATTATATAAGCAATTTCTCATATAGCTTTTTGTGAGTGAAAGCTAAATTGTAAATTTTCTCAAGAAGCCAAATATTATAGACTTCCAATATATTTTCTTCGTCCAACATAACATATTCCAGTTTAAAGTAATATCCTTTACCTAACTGATGAATTATTCAAGGTGAAGACTAGAGATTTTCTGGTTCACGTATATTAGCCCTTTCTTGAGCCTTTTCCATGGCACTGATATTATCTCATGACAAAACAGAGGCCTCACAGAACAGCAACATATCTTAGTTCTGTTCTACTGAAATTAATGTGGGTTATAAAAGAAGTAGTAGATATGCCAGAGTATTAATTATGGAAAAATATCCAATCGTCCCAGTATAACACTGCTATAAATCTTGATAAAATACCATGCAACTTCACACTTGCAAATGACTTAGAGGGGGAGAAATATGTTTTGGTTGTGTTCTCTTGTTTACTTATTTATTCAACTGAATCCTCATATTTCCCTTTCTATTTCAGCAGCAGAAATTCCAGTGTGCTCATGGAGTTTTCAGAGAAGTGGAAGAACAATAGCAGCAAGAAAGAGCACACAACAAATTCTCACCTCTGTTACTTGCAGTCATCAGGAAAGCACAATTATAAAAAAAAAAAAGGTGATAAAAAGAAGGTGATAATAGCCTCTATCCTCTGTAGCTATGCTTTACAAATTGACTGTAAATTAGTTACTTTGCCCTCATGTATAATACTAAGAGTGATGTAGCAAAACATTGGTCCATGCTGCAGAGCTCTGCCTGCCCAGTAACAGTGGCTAGACTTGGAAATAAATCATATTCTGTAACCATCACAAATGTACAAGCAAATTGTTTCCTGTACACAATCCTACAGCAGCTGTACAGTATGTGACAAAGCTGTCCTGAAGCTGTTCAACTCAGTGTTTAAATTTGCTGGCAAACCCCTTCCTCTCGCTGGCAGACCTCTTGTCTCCACTAGAGGGTATTACCAGTATAGCTATACTGCCATAGGCACACCAGCACTGCCTCCACACTTCCCTTTCCAGGCTTAGAACGCGCACCAAACCCAGCAGGTTTTGCCTATCATGGACCAGCTGCCTCCCCACAGCTCTGCAGCTGGTCAGAGGGACATTCCCGAGCTGCTGCATTACAGAGACATGCACCTGCAAGAGCCTGCAAGCTCCTGCTCACCTTGGCCAGCAAGAAACTATTTATTTCTAGGTGCTTTAGAGAGTCGGGACTTCAACTATCAGGGCAGCACTGCAGACCTCTACACACACCGGCTGCTGACTCCAGCAGCACATTGCACACCTCAGGGCTGTAAGACCTTGAAATTTAGTTTCGTGTGTGCTCTGGGAGAGAAAAAAACTTACGTCTTCCTTTAAGAGCCATTTATAATAGAGGAAAACACAATGTGAAGCTGACACAAATGCTTGGGTTATTTCTAATGCAGAGGAAAAAAAAATTATGGTGACTGAAAGGCAAGTAGGGAATCTTCCAAATGTTGGGCAAATAAAAGCGTGAGCCCACTGGAATAGTGATTTGTATTTATATAGGCAAATGTTGACTAGGCAATTCCTTAAGCTAAATTTTACCAGACCATCTCCTCTCCTCTCCCTCCCAGACAGACTGCCATGATTTTCATAACTACACAGCTTGACAAACAAGAACAACCAAGATCTACCATGTCAAACATTGTACAGAACACAAGTGTCAGTTCCTGCCCCGAAAACCTCACAGCGTAATTGGACAGCAGAGGCAGGGAGAAAGGCCTGTGCCTGAGGTGAAGGAATACCAAAGCCAAGAGGCCAGGAACAACTACTGTTCCAGCACTGTCATAAGAAATTTTAACACTAGAGTTCACAAAAGTAGAGGAATAGCATCTTTTGTGATGTTTCATCAGCTGCTCTACCAACTTTACTTCCTGATTGCCTCTGCCCTAAAAACCTCAGGGCTGAAGAAATGCAGAGAATTAGTATAGCTTGGGACTGTCACTGAGAAAAGAGGAAGAAAATAGAGTAATTGTAGCCCTAATCCTGCCCCCTTCTTCTACAGTGTTGGGATGCTTCACTGGATCATTATCTGAGGCCAGACTGAGTCTTTTGGGTTACATGCAATCTTAAAAAGCTTAGATGTTGTCATTGACTGAGATATGTGTTACAGCTGAACAAAAGCAATGAGAGAGACTGGGTCCCACTTTCCAGTTCACACAGACTTGAATAAATGAAAGCCAGCCAACAAGCTGGCTTTTACTATTAGCACCATTAATAATCATATAATTAGGCATAGTAAATTGATAATAATTAACTATATTATTTGGCACCATTACTAAATGTTGCTTCTAAGTGGAACAGCCTTAAACATCTCCAGCCACAGCAAAGTTGCAATACTAATCCTCAGGGTAAAATACCACTTTCAAACCTAGAAACAAGCTGGGTTGATCTACATTAAAGCAAATGCTCCCACTTGATGAGTAAATATGGTTTTTAATGTAACAGTAAACTAGATTTACATCACTTGAAGTCACTTTACATTTTCCTAATTTATTAGAGTAAAAAGGACTTTATCTGCAATGAGAAAAAGGTCTAGCAGCTCTTCTGATTCACAGTAATTCTCTATTGATACAGCAGAAGGTCTGTAGAAAGAGAGGGGAAGCACTTCTGCACAGGCATAGCTGACATGGCCCCTGAGAGGGAATACGTGGAGATAACAGGTCCCGCAGTGGAGGTGAAGTTCAGATCAGAGCAGATTAAGTACCAAAAAATCTGATTCTTCATATCCTGGTAGAATTTCACACATTTCCCATCTTTTGCTGTGGACCCCATAGGAAGGCTATGCTGGGGAACACGTTTGGACACAGATATTTTATTCCTGCCTGTGCAAGGCCAGCTGCCCACTGGCATCTGTCACTATGGCAGTGCCCCAAACTGGCACAGCAGCAGCAGCACAGCTGGGTACCTGCACAAGGCAGCCTGTGTTCAGCATAAACCTGGGCTCAATACAAACAGCAATGCACAGTATTGAAGGGTGTATCCAGCTATTTAAAACACTGGTGAATTTAAGAAAGTGCCACAGCTGACCATGGTGGATCATTCCTCCAAGGTGCAATTAAGCACTGTTTTATAAAACTAAGGCCCAAAGCACTGCCAGTTCTCACACAATATGAGTACATACATATCCAAGGTACAGCACGTTGTGTCGCACCAACAGACCCAGGCAGGCTAAATCCCTTCCAGGCCAGAGCAGCACAGGGAAAAAAACATGGACAGAGTGCGTGGCCTGAGTTTGAAGAGTGTGGTGGTCACCACAGAAGGCTTACTCCTTTCACCATTCATTGTAAATAGGAAGGAAATTAGGACAATTAGAACAGTTAAAATGTAAATGACAGAAATAGCTGAAAACCCTTTTTTTCCCCCAGTTCCTACTTGTTTCAACAAAGCCCTAACAAGCTACAATCAGAGGGGCCTGCAATGGATCCATGGCAACGGAAAGCCTTGGCCTATGGCTACCATCTTCCCCAGCATACTGCCATTAATTTACCAGATACACATGTACACATTGCAGGAAAAATCACCAGGCTCAAGCTTCATTCACTGAAAAAGGAGATCATTAGCAAATGAAAGAAAAAATATAACAGGTCAGCAATTTCCTTGATGAACTCATCTATTTATTTTTATTTGAAAGAGAAAGATGAAATTATTCTTGTAATTTTTGGTCTTTGTACCTCTAGTGAAGAGAAAATTGCACCTATAAAGCTGATTTTGATTCTTACACAGCAGATGAATAATAAAATCAATGCTTCAACATCTATGTATTCCTAAAATATTCTTCACAGAGCATCTGAATAGCACATTAAATGCAGAAGGTGATAGTACTAGAAATACTGCTAGAGATTACACCAAACGAGGTTTTATTTGTTGTTGTTTTGTGTTGCTTTATAATCCTTGTGTGTGGAAAAGGGGTTATTTAATCAGTCAGAAGATCAAGAGCTATCCAGTAGCATAAGAACACTTGTTCCAGGCCTGATCAGAACACAAATTCCTAAAAACCGCAGGAGAAATGAAGTATACACAAAAAATAAGCAAAGCCATCTCCCACAGGTATGATGGGAATTTTGGATATGCTGTATGCTACTGATGTAGAAATAGTGCTTATTAAATAATGAGATAAAAAGCATTTAACTTTGTGGGTGGAAAAAGGAGACTGTGTGAGACTATAAATAGAGCACAACAGTAAATGTCTCCAAGCCATGACACTTACTTCACATGGGCTGTGCAACAAAGGACAGCCTGCAATGTATTTAATAAGTAGTGTGGTTTACTTTTATCCTGTGGTTTTGCAGGCTCAGCACACTGCTTCTAGAAGAGATTTATAAAGCAGATTTCAAAGATAGAACATATCTAAGGAGGCTCTCAGGTGCCACAACAGAAATTTTAGCTGATGTTTTTAGTCTTACCTCATGTGAGTTTGCAGTACGGCAGGGTGATCTGAGAAACAAAGCATGAGATTGCTCCATTATATATTGGCTGATATTCTTGACCCACTCAAAATAACCCGCTGTTATTCTCATAGTAGATTGAAGCCCTGTATCAGTATTAATTGCTCACCTTTCCTCTTCCAGGCCAAACCCAGGAATCCATCCTACGTGTGTTCTAAAGCCATGCACAAAACACTTGCCTTGAGGTACCACCATATTCTTCCATACTGCGTATTGAAGCCATTCCAAGCTGTCTTTGCCTAATGAGCAATGCCAGCACGTGCCTATATTTTGGCACTTTCATTAACGTTCAGTCATGCAAAGTGCTAAGCAGACAGAGAGGGGGCTGATGAAATCTGAGATGCCAGTAGAAATTATTCAGAGAAATCCCACAGCACATGTTTGACTTTCAACATATGATATACACCCTTGTGAATCACTCTGACAATCAGCACTGCTAATTAGTCCTGCTAGAAATCAAACACATGTAACACACTCAGCTGTGGTGTTGATGTAGGACTCTGATCCTGACTGGGGTTACTACCAAACTACCAACATTAACTGGAAGCAGATAATACCCTCTGACACAGCACTGTCACTTACATACTTTCAGTAAGTAATAAATGCAATTTACTGTCTTTCACCACAGAAATTCTCTCGTCTTATTTCATGTTGTAATTTGTTTGACAGGAACATTATAAAGATCAATTATATTTTAACTGTATTATGTTTCTTTTTCTCTTTAAAATTATCTGCAACATCTGACAAACAGCAGTCTGCAGAGTCACTCTGGGGATTCTTTTTCACACATTTCTTATAATCAGGGCAAATGTATTCTTTCAAGGTTTAGTTACTAATAAGGAGTAATTTCTTTCTAACTGTAAAGGGCCATTGTGGTTGGTCTGCCCAGTGGGATCATGTTCATCCCCACTAGTGCTCAATCTGTTTGTGAAGTTCCTTAAAGGTCTAATAAGGTGAAACAGGAAGGCTGTTGATGGACATCAATGCAAAAATGAGTTCTCAGAAGAGCTATAGCTCCAGCTTTAATGCTTGTAGGATCTCCAGGCCTTCATGTTACCATGGCAGAAGCAATAGCAAACAAAGATGGGCCAACACTTTATAAAACAAAATATGAAATATAGCCCAGTTATTACAGATATATAACTTCGAATAGCCAGATCTTTTTTTGGCAGGCAGTTCTTATAAAGCAAGGCAAGAGATATTCAATGTTATTTTTCTCTAAATATCTAGGAAAAGACAGTACACATGCATGTACATACACACGTTTACATTTGGATAATCTAGCATAATCAGGATTACTGAACCCTTCTAGATCAAAACACAATATTTTAAAACATTTCATGATAGCCAACCTCTAGGAATTTCTTCATCCATCAAAACACAACCACAACAGGGGTGGGAGATGGCAACCATGCTAATGATTAACACAGCATGCAACAGTTATAGAGACCACAAGTTAGAATGCACTGCTCTGGGAGGGAATAAAGAATGCTGTCAGCTAGAAAGCAGTTTGGTCAGGGCAGGATCTCATACCTGTCCTGGGATAAGTTCAAGTGAAATTTGAACGACAGAAAAAGTCAGCACCCAGTTTTACCTTTGATTCAAAAAAGGTCTTTCCCAAAGCATATTTTTTGAAGGTCCCAGTTCCTATCCTAAATTCAGAGCAGAACTGTATTTCCATGCCCAGAACCACAGTAAAGTAGATCACTTCCTAGAAGAATTCCACACAACATCGGCTATCAGAGCAGAGTTTTCAGCTGTACTGATGTATTCTTCCAATGCTGCTTTAGAAGTTCATGGGAGCAGACCATCCTCACAGGGTGAGACAACACACAGCAGCTGAGGATCTGTGCTTTAAACCATTTAAGACCTGTTCATTCCCACCAATCTTTAACAGCACATGACTATATAGATGCCTGTGAAATAGTACTATCTAGTCAAAGTTTAGGTAGTATAAAACATCACTGCTTTCAATTTGAGTGCTCACCTGTCTTGAACCTTAATTGCTTGCAAAACTGTGCGGAGACATTAGGTTGCATACTCTCACAATGAGAAATATGCTTTCTTACTAGAAAGACTATGCATCTCGGTATGTGCCAGCTACAGATACTAATCCTTCATAATCGTAATCATCAAGGTTGGAAAAGACCTCTAGGATCATCAAGTCCAACCACTAACTTTCTCATTACAATACAAAGCTATCTAGGAATGATCTTTTTCACCTTGATTAGCATAAAATGGTTTTAATAACCTGAGCAGTCCTCCCAAGTGTACTAATCACAAACTGAGGATGAACTAGCAGTTACAGGTTGACTGTCTCTGTCAAATATCTTTAGCACTCCACCTAAAGAAAAAGCATCTGTAATATAGGAGTGGCTGAGGGCTTTTGCAAAGTTTTGACCTCATCGTGTTTCAGTTGGCCTAATACACAGGTATGATTTCTTTGTAGATTAAAAAAGTATTGTAATCAACAAGGAAAAAAATCATACTTGAAAGTAACAAGTAGCTCAGATATTCATTACTAGCCATTAACCTGATTTTTCTAATGAATACGACATTAGGCATTCATTAACAATCATTTGTGTTTATGTGGAACAGTGGCTGTATAATGAAGGTTGATAAATGAATAGAAATGAAACGAGGGAATTTTGGACACTTGTAAAGCAATTAACTTGTTTGGCATTAATTACATATTGAAAAGCTAAATCAAGTACATTTGGAAAGCCACTAGGACAGAGACACAGACCAAGGGTAGATATAAAGACTAGATATAAAAGAAAAGCTTTATTTCTTTTAAATAAAGAAATACAGCCAGAAGTATGGTATTAATGACAAACAAAGTTCATTTCGAGCAAAAGAAATCAGATTGCAGCCTGCATGCTAATAACAATAAAAAAAATAATGAAAAGCAAGACAAGGGAGCCAATAAAATAACCCCTCACAGTTGACAATGAAGTGCAAACAGGTGGTGTACTAGAGGGTTAATGTTTTTGTTTCTTAAAGAAAGAGCCATACAAGTGCCCACACACTTGAATGTACGCTAATAAATGAAACCACCTCGCAAATTAGATGCTAGAAATGAGGGAATATGGAAGCTCATTTTACAGTTACCAGGACACATTCCCTCTAATGAGCTGGTAACCTGATCTTTCCAGGCAGTTTTGGCAGCATCATTTCTGCAGTGTGGCCCCAACCCTGAAAACAGATGCTTTCCAGATCCTTTGCCTGAACAGACACCTATTACTACAAGGAAGGTGACACAGCCTCAGCAAACACTGTCCACACGTCTCTTTTGCAGTATCAAAGATCAGGGGCAAAAGGAGGAACGAGAAGACTGCAGAGCAAAAAATGGGGACGTTTTTGCTTAGCTGGAATTTGCTAAAGTGAATCTCCCTTAGCAAAGGAAAAGAGATCTCCCATGGCATATTGTATTCCTTTCCCCAGTCTTCCCACAGCCCACCTCACAGCTCTCAGTGAAGCAGTGCCATTTCACCTCCCATGGCAACAACCCAGGACAATCCACAAGTGTGGGAGCTGCTGCCCTGCTCCTGGCTGCCCTGAGAGCTCACAGGGAGCTCCTGTCCCACTAAGAAAGGACTGCCAGTGGAGCAGGACCTCAGCTGACAGAGAGTCCATATGGTTTGACCCTGGCAACAAAGTCAGACACTGCAAACTGAGAACCCCTTGTCCTACGGCAGCAGGTAGAAGCCGATGAGAGCTACCCTTCTGTCAGGATATCAGTTCTCCTGCCAGAGACCTGGGCCTTCTTCCCTGCCCAAACCAATGACCTAAGAGCTGTCGACTCCCAGCCCACGCCTCCAAGAAGAGGAAAGGTCTTCTACCTGTTGCTGCTAGAGCAAAGCTAAAATTTTAAGCTTGTCTCTATCAAAGACTCATGCAGACACTCACACATCCTGAATTAAACCAAGAGACCCATCAGCAGTGTTTCCTGTTTCAAAAGGATTCTGCAATCATTAAGTACATAAGACAGTTACATTTCCAAGAGTTATTGATAGTCTTTCTCTAGTCAAATGTTCTGCCATTGGTTCCACTTATAAAATGCCAATCTGATCACACTTACAAAAGCATACAGAAGATTACTTATACCTGTGTATTTCTCCAACTAAAAGAGCTTTACACACTTTACCTGGTAGCTGCTAAATTCAGTCAGTGTTCTGGATTTATAACCTATACCATAAAAACTGCTTATTCTCTCCTGTGTTGCAAGCACATTCTCACAACAAAAGAACTGAATAAATCTTATCTTGCTTCAATTAATCTTGCTTGGGCTCACAGTCTTGGATGATACATGTTTGATACCGCATGGTTCATATCAAAGATATGGTCTACCACCAATACATCACCAACTCTATAGGGAGAACATAATTTTATTTACCTTGGACCGCGCTACACATCAGTGAATAGGAGTAGCCTCATTGAAAACGAGTTTTAAACTTGCTCAGTGTGCTTTTCTTCCACTGCTGTGGTGCTTCAGTGCTAGCTGGGAAACCCAGAGAATTTTCAGAAAGACCCAGCACCACTATAGGAAACCACAAATCCTTAACTAACATATGCTAACTTTTTTCCCCCGAACAAAAGCTGCATCTCTGTTGTCCTCTCAGCAGAAAACACCAAGCAAAGGCAACTCTTTTCAGGAACAAATGTTAGCCAGGAACTTCAGTTGTGTTTAATTAAGTTCTTCCGAAAGAAACTGCATGCTGCGGCACTGAAAAGGTTATCAGAGGTCAGCTGCCTGCCATGACTCTGTGACCCCAAAAAGGCAAAATAAAAGATACTGGTATCCCTGCTGGTAAGATTGGCTTCCGCATTTGTTTCCCTCCCTTTCTGCTTTAATTTAATAGCAATCAGCACAATATGGCTGCTTTTCTTCCAACAATGGGATGGGCAGAAGTTAGATTTACAGCACTGCAAGGGGGAAAGCAGGAGAGAGGGGAAGCACACTATGGCTCTTGATCTACAATAGGAACATCACTTTGATAACCATAAATAACTTGCAAACCTGCTTAAGATTCATTACTGTCAAAAGCTGACAGATGCGCACTTTTTTGAAATTTAGTATTACCCTATGGAGCTTCTCAGAGACACCGCTCTTAAGTCAAACAACTAACTTTTAAAATGAAAGATAATTCAGATCCATGTTGAATATATAATGTATTCACAATACTTCTCTGAGTCACTATTTTTAGAAGAGCTATCAACATAGATGTAAAAATCCACATTTAAACCGCTGACACAGTAAGTGAAACTGCTGAGGAGGTTGACACAACACTGTCAGCAACCTTCTCCAGGTGACTTTGGTCACACCAAATGTTCCTACAGTCTCTGTGATTATCAAAGTGTGCAGAAGAGACAGGATCCCTTCTGGATTTCTCCTGAAGATTCCACGGGAAAAGTCAGTATAATTCCAAAGATTTCAGAACATCAACTATTACACTGCTACCCTGATCATAACTTTACAGCATTCCATCAATATTAGTGAAATTGCCTCTGAAATTTAGTTATGAGGATAAGGTAAAATGGAGTTTTTCAGCCTTCAAATTTTGTTTATCATTTTAAAGTGCAAGAGCTTTAGACATTAGAATCCATTTCTGTTACCGGTGAGACGATGCATGTTGAGCGGTGGGTTTATTTTTTTTTAACTATTTCCAATCTCTTCAGTTGCTGTGCTTCATGACTATTTCTCTGTCTCATTGCTGCCCAGCAAAACTCCATTCTTTGAATATTTCCATCATAGGAAACTTTTCAGGAGCTTCCTTCAGGTGCAGCATGCAATAACATCCATAGCCTTGCTGATAGATGCGCCCAGCACGTCACACCAAAGCCTGACCTTATCCAAGTCCATGTCAAAACTCACACAGACTTCAGTGGAGACAGGACTGATCACAACTCTTTGCTTGAAATCAAGCTCTGCCTCTCTTCTTCTCCATGACACCTAGTCTGCTTTCTGAAATACGATCAACTCAACCCTGCTCCCAAAGCCAAGGCAGAGTTGTAAAGGCTTGAAGCAGGGGCAGTCTCAGCCCAGAGAGGGAGCCTGAGACCACAGTCACCAAAAACACCCAAGCTGCTAACCCCTGTTTGTTCTTAGCAATTGAGCCATTCACCAAAATAAAGAGAGATGACTGAAGCCCCTTGTTGGGTCACATTCATTTTGGGTTGAGGAGAGGTCAAGTGACAGGAATTGGCTATAAAGTGCAAAATCTCCCACTGAAATCAGTACGGTTCAAGGCACATTAGGAATACAATGCATTTGTAATGTGAATATTACCTTCATTTGTAACCTCAAGAACTACAGAAAATAACTTCTATACATTCTAAATGTATATGATGCTGAATCTCAGGTCATTACCATGCTAAGCAGCACAGAGCAGAAAGTTAGATATGTTACAGCAGGACCCTGGATTTTTTCTCAGTAAATCCCTTTAGCAGCAAAGTATTGGTGGTTTTGTCTGCCATGTGAATTGCTCTCTAGAAAATGCAGTTGGTCTTCCAAGAAAGATTGTCTCTGTACTGCACTGATGTGCAAAATTATTATCGATAACTTGCATTAATTCCAGCTGCAAGATGAGCTTTGCTGTTCAGAAACATACATTTTAAAGTCAATCAAAATTAGAAAACCAGATCCAAAATTAAAGTTATCAGAGATAAAAAGACACAAGCTGCTGTTAGTTTTCTGTAGCATGGATCAGTCCTGTTCTTCCCTCTGCTTGAATTTTCTTCTCTGTTGAAACACTGTAGCCATGAGGCTTTAATCAATACACAAAGCAATCACTTTCTAAAGTAAAACAATCTTAGCTCAGCTAAAGATAATGGAAATCATGCAGGCAGTTATTCGTATTTAAATGCCAAGCTTCTGGTTTCATTTCCAGACAAATCCAAATGACAAGGATACAGTATTTGTTTTCCCTAGTAACACAAACTGGGATGCCACAGCATATACTTTAACTGAGTACAGTCTCCTGCGTTTGTCCTCAGCTTGTTCCACATAATTCAGTAAAATACACAGACAAGTGCCACATCTGGATTTGTTACCTAGGCAGCAAATAAACTTCATCTGAAACCTCACAGCAAAATACACAGTCTGAAATTTCGACTGATGTGGTGAGTGCATCATTTATCAAACTCACAAGGAGAAAAAAAAATACAAGTGAACAACAGCATCTCACCTAAAATGAAGTTGCACTGGGATTTTCAGCTTCAATACTTGAATTTTCTAGCTCTTACTTTCATAAAACAATGGAATATTGAAGGGAGCACTGTAACACACCAGTGTGACCACAGACTCCTGGCTCTATTCAGAGACCAAGGTAAAGCCATCCTCACAACAGCAATTATATTGGATTAACAGCAGAAATTTTGGTTCTACCTACTGTATCAGGTGTTTTTAATAAAGAGCACATTTTGAAAAAAAATGAGCAAACGTGAAGCTCATCAGTCAGAAAAAAAACCCTAAGAAAGCCTGATCAGTCCTTCATGTCTCTGTATAGTTCAGTAGGGGTTAGGAAAACACTTTTCATGTTTTTATGATGCAGAATTTGAGGCTACTTTAAAGAGGTTTACAAACATCTTGGCCTTCAGAAGACTTAGAGACAGTAAGTGAGTACCATATTCCAGCTCACACTAACTCTGTTTTAAATAGAGTTCTTTAGTATTACTTGCTTCAAAATATTTTTCTGAAACAAGTGACCAAGCTGCCACATTGAGCCACTGGTCAGTTTAGGATTTTTGTTGTCCCTCTGAAAATAACACACCTTTCCTCTTCCCTGTAATAGGAAGTCATTTATACTTCAGATATAAAGCAGATTACTTGGTCTAATTTCTATGAGAGAGCAAAACGTGTGTTTGCTGGTGCTTCAAAGGATTGCCTAAGTGTATCTTAACTTTCTGTGCTGTGGCTCAAGATATGATGCCCAAAAACTTCAAAGAGAGGCAGTACAGTGGGGTTGGGGGGAAGCTACCTCATTATTATCCACTTAATGCCAGTGTAAGCCAAGTGGTTTTTCACAGGTATTTTCAGGTACGAGCTCATAATGTAAATTATAAACTAAAAGACAAATGTACACTCCTGAGATCTGATGAAAGCCCATAAATGTGATTACAGGCAAAAAGGCTGGCTGTTCAAATGATAAATAACAATAAGACTTGAACTAACATTTTGCAGAAGAACAGGTCAAATCTGTCCAGTGTATGCAAGTTCAAAATACCATTGCTGTTTGTGGTTCATAAAGAAATAGGAACACGTGGAAAACAGAGTGTGTACTAGCATTAGTCAGAGATGCTGGCAGTAAATCTTGATTTCTTAGACCTCTCAAGCCTTTACACTATCTTTCCAAGGAGAGTAAAACAGCCAAATCTCATTGCTGAGATTATCTAGGATAAACTCAGTCATCACTGGGGCAGAATTCAAAAGAGTATGGGAGAAAGGGAGGGTTATGTCTTATTAATAAAGCAGCTTACATCACCTCACATCATTTTGCCAAGTGGAAAATTTAACTGTGTAAGAAAGAGATGCAATTACAGACCTATTAGCTTTGAGTCTGAATCTGCAAATGGTATGTGCAACCCCATCTGTACCAAGAATGGTCCCAATGTCCAACCAAATACATCCAGGTTTAAACGCATGCATAGAATCTGGGCATATGCAGTGGGAATAATCTGGGAACCCTGGCAACCACAGCTGTCTCTACTGTAGAAAAGGATATTGGTGAGGGCACCAGAATTATACTGGTATATCCTCAGAGACCAGGCTTCCTTTCACACCTCAGCCACACCACCCTTTTCCTGTTTTTACCCCAAATCCTTCCCTGAAGAGTCAAAGTCAAATCCACAACCCTTCCTAAGGGCAGGGGTGAGACAGACCAGTACGACAGAGGTCCCAAATGCCAGTGCCACCTGTGGAAGGAGGAGGCAGAGGAACGAGCGTTCCCTTCTGAAGAGCTGGCAGGTTTGCATTGCTGCCCTCTTTCCAGGTAAACTGTGTGTGAAGGAGAGACCAAAACCTCAAACATCCAAACTCCTAGACTCCATTAGTCACCAAAACCATGCAAGTCCAGAAGCAATGTCACAACTGTCAGCTACATTGTCTGTCACCCACGACAACTGCATTCACAAACTAGCACCCATCACTTTTTTTTCTGCCAAGTTTTACCCAACTGACAATCTGTTTTTTCAAATTTTCTTGCTTTATCATGTTTGACCTTGAAAACCTTGCCTCAGCAGGACTCCTACCCAACCACCAAAGGCAGGGCAGAGAAAACTAACCACGTTCATTACCTACTACAGCATTTAAAATACAAATACACAGGAACAATATATTTCAGAATAAATCCTTTGAAATGGCAGATAAATAGTACCAAAAAATTAAAAAGTGTTTCAATACGTTGTGAAAAGAAAACCATAAGAGTCCACAAAGTATTTATTCCTTGTAATTACGTTGCAGTAATAGTTCACATTCAGCTCCTAATAAACAAATATGCATTCTCTGAATGTCAAGCTTTGGAACATACATTTTGAAGTCCTGGAGATCATTGCTAACTGCAGAAGAAGAAATAATGACTGATTTAAATCAGCACATTTCTATCAACCTCAGCAGGGCCATGCTTCTGTGAGAATCTGGTATAAAACTTCAGTTTGAATATTAACGCAAGTGAATCCTGGGCAGAGAGCAGCCCCTGGGCTGCTTCAAAAATGCCATGCAATTTGATGGCTGGGGTCTACCCTGTAGGCTTCAAATCCCTCCTCCATCGAAGCGGAGCTTGAACTGCACTGCCTCAGCTCATTGCTTGAGAAAATCTCTTCTCCCTAAGGGAAGGAAGGTAAATTTTGTATCCTTTTTACTTCCTGTAGTCAAGATGTAATCATGTGCAACTATGATATTAGATAATATGAAGTTAAAGTATTCGCTACTAGGACAATTCTTATAAATAACATACATCTACTTTCTTTTCCAACATATTCAGATTACAATTTTTATTCAAACTAGGGGCTGCTTCTGTCATCTTTTTGTCAATGTTCTTTAATCGGAAACAACTGAAATTATTGTTTCTATGCTTACAGAAAAAAACCTTTTCAAAGTTTGCTCAGGATGACATCCAGAACAAAACAGAACACAAGCACCAACTATAGTTGAGCAAGATAACACGGAAATCCTAAGTGTATATTTAAACCAATTTTTCTGCGCCTGTAATGTTAATCACAGGCAGGCAATTAACATTAACGTGAAATGTTAATTGCAGGTGGGGGTTTCAGAAATGCTCTATGTTGGTCCAATTTCCAGTAGGCCAGCACAGACTGCTCTGTAACAGTCAGAGGTTATTTAGACTATGGAAGGCACTGCCATCACTGGCTGATCCTTTCTCCTGACCATAAGAGAAGCAAGAATTGAACAGGCAAGTGCAGAGAGATCAGGTCACATATCCGCAACTTCACTTATTAGTTTCTAAAATAAATCCTTGTCTTTCTATGTGGAAGTAAAATGGTTGTTTCTTACGAAGAAAGTTATAAATTGCAGCTGAAAAAAACCTGGTTGTGATCAGTCCATGGTTAATGGGAATACGCTTCTCTTAGTCCTTACCACTCCCTCCCCATCCCTTTTAGCATGACGGTTTGGGATCAATTTAATACAAGTTTTGAGGATTCTTGTCTTCTCACCCTAGACATAAACAACTGCAAAAATCTTGAATTTTCTTTTATCAAAATATTTTTAGCTGCTTTTCTCTTTTGTTGATCAGCCTTCTCAACAGCAAATCCTCCCTGATAACCTGTGGCCACTTTCCTTGGCTTTTTTCAGAGTGACTAGAGCGGGAAGGATACCAGGAGCATGACAAGAGGACTCTATCCCAAAACAGATGGGCAAGAACTGTGCACCGTGAGGACACTCTGAAATGGTTGCTCTTCCAGGTAAGACTGCAGACCCCCTATGGCAACAAGGAGCCTCATCCAAGCAACATTTTACACTGAAACCTAGAGCCACAAGGCTTAGCAAGTCCCAGGTGAAATCTGTGCTGAAAAACAAGAGAGCCTAAAGCTCAAATAGGTCTTAAGCCTGCAGCTACAATATACCTCGTGGTGTGAGCAATAGCTGAGCATAAATCACATTCAGATTCTTAACCCTGTAGCCAACTGATTACAACAGAGACACAGTTTACAATGGCTGGACTCCATGATCTAAAAGGTCCTTTCAAACCTACATGAATCAATGTTTCTACGGCTATTCTGATTACTGGCACCCACTCTTCCTGGGTTTTTTTCAACTGGTTTTTTTCAGGAACTTCTGAATTTCATCTCAATAAATGATGAAAAATTTTGTTGGTTTTGATAGCATCAGGTGTTCATTCCTCCTTTTTGCTTTTCTTTTCCAAATAGCTTTATACAAGAGCCATTCCTGGGCAGTATTTATGCAGCTTTTATTCACTGCTTGAAAGTGGAAAGGATGCTTTGGGCTTCTGGTTTTGCTCATAATTTCACATTTGGCAAAGTTTGTTCAAATCCCTTTAAAACCTCTAAGCCTATCTGCAAGTCAAAAAGGTACAGCTTCAGAAGGCACAAGAAATAAATCTCTTTGAAATGCTAATGGAGTGGAACACTTTCTGCCATTTCAAGAAATAATCTATCCTTTTGGAAAATTTGCAAAGAGGTTTGCTGTAATGAAGATATTTTAATTTATGACATGCAATTCTAGTTCAGTGAAAACAATATTGCCCTGTCACAGCCTTGTTCCTTGTGTTGTGAAAATAGAAATGCCATTATGAGAGAGAAACTGCTGCTTTTAGGAATTCACAATGCTTCACCAGCCTTGTCGCAGATGAACAAAGCCCTGAGCTCTGCGTAGATGGCTAAAAGGTACAGTTTTCTTTTACAGTGACACTTCAGTTACTTTGCTTTAAGCATTTTTAAAGTGGGGGGAAAGCATCTAGCATGCGTCTGTCAAGAGCTTTGAGGAACTGGAATGAAAATACAGACAGACAGTACAACACTTGATATTGTACCAACCACCACACGCAAGATGAAAAGCCTACCTAGCACCAGGTTAGGTCTGGTGATGGAGAAAAGATGCTATGGCCAGATACTGCTCATTGCACTAAGATATGGATCTGGGAACATGAGGAAAAAAAAAAACATTCAAAAGAAAAATAAAACAGTGCTGCTAAAATAGGCCTGATTATGTGGGTCACTAAGTACTGTGTATTTCCCCTGTAGCATTTCATAGTAGTTACTGTTGCCAGGGGAAGCTTGATCCTCTCATTATGTATGTTTGTCTTTCACATCAGAGCTCCTCTCTTTCTTTCCCTGCTCCGGCACTGTAACAGAAATAAAAATAAGGAATGAACCCCCATTATTATCCAAATACCTACAAAGCAGAGGGAGTGACCCTGGCAGGTCGGCGGGTCAGCCCCCTCATCATTGATGCACTTGCTCCAGCAGACCCCTGCCTTTTGTCACGGGGTCAAAGCCAAGACCTCTGCTGAGTGTCCTCAGTGAAGAATTAACAAGTGTGACAATTTGCGGTCCCTCCTCCCCCAGCCCCCGGTCCTGCCTGTGTGAATGCTGTAAATAGAGACATCTGGATGGAGGCCTTTCACTGCAGTAATTGAAAATGAACATGGATCAAGTTCTGGCCTGTTGTATTCATAAATCTTCAGGCTTAATTACATTAAAGGGAAATCTAGGGCCGGGCTCTATGGAAACAGCAGATCCTATCAGGCTCTCAGATCGTGAATCTTTAAGATAAGTGTTTTTCCTCTGTTTGGGACAGTCAGATGAGAAATTTTGATTGGGTCCTTCCAGCATCAGAAACTCGTCAAAGATCTGTAATTGTTCTTTGTCTTTTACTTTTCTTTTGTACATGATGCGTTTCCACCAGCGGGGAGCTGGAGGGCTTGGACGTGTGAGGCTGCAGTCATGCCTGGTATTCAGGCAGTTGGTCTTGGAGGGCCACAAACACCTTCCATGTGGAACTTTAGGAGATGGAAGACACATAGCTAGCTCAGTATCACAGATCTCACTCGCACAGAGCCCTTGTTCCTGCTTCCCAGTGAAGAGCTGGAGCACAATAAGCAAACGGAGTCTGCAGTTCTTCTTGCTCGCTTGCTTCAATAAGAAAATGGATTTTGAGCTCTGGGGAAAGCCTCAACACATTTGTCTTTTGAAAATTTAGCTGTACTTGAAGGAACAAACTGATATTCTGAAAAACCAATAAGCAAATAAATAAGTGGCAGAAGGGCAAAACGTTTGGATTTTGAAAGAAGCTGCTAGTTGTCAAGAATTGGCTCCTTCACAAAAACACTGATGCTTTCAGCAGCATTTCTGTCTCTGAAATGAGCTCCCATCAGTTACAAACTTCATAGCATGTTTGTACGTGATGCAGGTTTTCAACACAGCAGAAGCTTTGATTAAAAGAACACCCAAAATGGAGTAAAGACACATAAGAGGCAAGACATTTTTAAGTGAAGGAAGGGTTTTCCAAAATTCCAGCCAGAAAAAGTGCTGCTGCAGACAGACCTCTTTAATTAAATTCTGCAGGAACTAATTTGATAGCATAGAAGTTGACTGCTGTCTCCACAGCCACCAGACAATGCCTCTGATCCACAATACAGCCACGAAAAACTGACCCCTCCTGCTCATTGCAAGACCAGTGGGATAATATGGCACAGCAAATAAAGAAATCTTACGTCTTGGCCTTCGTAAGCACCATGAATGGTGCTGTGTGGTTTATCTGTGAGTATTTTCAAGAAAAAGAAATTACCATCCACCAGAAAAAAAGAATCCAACCAGCTCAAAACCAGCATGAATGCTCAAGGCATTTTTATGAAAAGAAAGGGAAAAAAAAAAACAAACCACAAAACCAATTGACTTCCCAAATGCAACTTTGCTTCCATTAAATTTCAGACTGAATGAACTTCAATATCATGATTACAAATTTTCTGTTAATAATAGCAGGGTGAGTTCCATGCAGAAACCAAAGTTCAGTTCTCAGTGCCCATGGCTGCGGTTTTCCCCAACCACAGGGGTTTCTCCACTCCACTCCTTACAGAGCAGGAGAGCTTTGCAGCAATAAGTGGCGGTAGGTAGCAAGCAGGTCCTCCAAAACAACAGCTCATCCTGCCTCTCAGCTTAAGGGCATATTGCAAAAAGTAGAATTCCTAAAAAATATCTCCTGAACTGGCAACAAGAGTAACCCATCCTCTTTAACAAATCTTGACTTTCTTCCAGGACTTATACAAGCTGCTGTGGCAGAAAACTATCAATAATGTTTGCTCTGCAGGAGAAGACTGGGGTTAGTCACAGCCTTTTAAGAACCAGTGCTCCAGTAACAAGTGATTTTGCTGTCAGCATTTGCCATCGTATTGACAGAAAGGGCAGGGTAATGACTCAAGGATTATTTATGTGAAACCCAGAGCCGGCAGCACTGTAAGTCAAGGAAAGAGGGAAAGCTCAGAGTCTGAATGAGAAAGGACACACTTTTTACTAGTAGGCTCAGGGCTGTGGTGGAGATCCAGAACTACAGGCTTCCACCTAAGCTCATACATACATTTCCCAGCAGCTCGGAAGGGTGGCAACACCACCAAATAATTCATGTTGCAGTGAGACCAGTACTCCTCTCTCCTTTCTTATCTAGCAGGTTTACTCAAGTTCCTTTTGTACTTCTACAGCCACTCAGCTGCTGGATTCTACATTTCACCTGTGTCTTAATTGTAGTTTTAATTGTTGAACCATTTAGGTGTAACCCACTTTATAAAGGTCTTTCTGTCATACATTTGAAGGGAACTCTGGATTCTAGACCCCCTTTCTGTTGCATTTACTACCATGAAATAAGGACCACTGGCAGTAAAATTAGCAAAGGCACAGAACATAATCCTGGGGGGTTTAACCACCCACCTTGTTAACAGCATTTGGGAGACACCAGAGTTGTTTTCAAATGTGATACATCTTTCCCAGTTCTGAAACTTCCAAGCCATGATGGTGATTAGGGCTAATTCCTACTACACCTGGGCTCATTTCCTGTCCTGTGCCCTCTTTCTCACTGGTCTGGTCAGAATTCAGCCCCTGTGCCACATAGCGACTCCTCTGATACGGGCTCAGGCAAGCCTGGAGGGTGATACTGAAATATGCTGTGGAATTCTCTGCTCCTCCAAATTCTTTGAAAGGAAAGTAAATTAGCAACTTTAAATTCCTCTTCTTCCTGGCAAGGAGCAGGCAAAAGTAGCAAATTAATAATACATTAATTAAATTAACATTATGGTTTTAGTCCTGCTCATAACTAATCAATGTCTGTCTGGTTACTTCCAGAGCTGGTTGACTTCTATCGAGGTACTTTATTGACTTTAAATTATTAAACACACAATAGAAAGCAGCCATTGTGCACGTGTACTGCAGCATTTTGTACCCTTCATTGCTGCCTGCACTGTTGCTGGCTGTGAGTTTATTAAAGAAGGTAAATTGGTGTCTGCTTATTCCCTTTTTTTATTGTACTACATGGCAGTATACTTCTATGAACCACGAGACATCCTTCCTGTACAATTTTATTTAAGGTCCTTGGGTTCTGGGTGCCTAACTCTCAGTGACATTTTTGGCAATATGAGTTTATGTCACGTGTTTTGGCAAACACAAAAAACAGCCATGGAATCACAGAATGGGTAAGGTATAAAGTGACCACAGTGGGTCATCTGGTCCAGCTTTCCTGCTCAAGCAGGGTCAGCCTAGAGAACATGGCACAGAACTGCATCTAACCTGTTCTTCAATATCTCCAGTGAAGCAATGACTCAACAATGTAAAATAGGGGGTATTCTCCAGAAATAATGAATGGTAATAGTAAAATACATCAAAAACAGTTAACTTTTCAACAGGTACCCTGTAAAGAAAACTCAATTGTAGCAGTAAAATTTTTTGAAGTAAAACTTTTGTTTACTTTCATTCTTTACCAATGCTAAATGTACAGCTGTTGATGGATACTACCATGTATGATTCAGGTGAAGAAACATCAATAATATGATGGACACTAACTGAAAGCATGTGTTCCATCGTGCTGTACACATCCAGTCTGCTAAAAGTCACATCAGGAAGGGAGGATACAATCTCTCTAAGAATCCAAATTTCCCTACACTCTCAGACCTCCCATATATTTGTTCACATTCTGGTTACCACATTTATCTATTCACTCCTTCTACCCTCATAGCCAACTACTTTGCAAGCGGGAATTATTAGGGCTGCAAGGCCACAGCAGTAACTTCTTTGCTCAAACTTAAGCCAGTTCTTTGGCCAGAGCAGTTTCTGCATGGCATATTCACGCTACAGCAGATCCATTTGAAACACTAGAATATTTGGGATGAAATTACCACCCCTTGTGTGGTGGGCCAGCACCAAACCCTAGTACAAAAAGTCTTCAGAGGGAGCATGAAATTGCAACCTAAATTCATGGGAAGCCTCTGTAAAGATTTCTGTGAATACTGGTGCATAAACCCATGTAGTACAGAATATTTAGGAAGTGATTGCATCTCCATATTTAACACTAACATTTCTTTCATATGATTCTTCTCCTTTTGACTCTACAGACTTCACAGTCCAGAACACTAGGCATAAAAGCAAAGATTCTTTATGTTGTAGTTGTATCGTGCCTTTAACACCACAGAAATTGAACGTATCTGTTGCAAGCCCAGAAACCTTGAAAGATAAATGTCAGGGCAGCAATGTATTTAAATTCTCTATGACTGAACTGCCTGAAATTTTATATACCTATAGTTTATATGTAAACTATATGTTATGTACAGTCCAAGAACATTAGAAGCTTCAGTAAAACTTACAGTGGCCAAAACCCAGAACCCTCTTCCATTGCATGGAGGCCTCACAGTGTCTCTGCGTATGCTGAAAAGATGCAGTGACAGCTGGCAAGGTCATTGTAAATGAGGGAAAAAGAGAGTCTTGTCTCCATTACCAAACAGCAGCAACTAATCACTGTCACATCATGATGTGGTTCAGGACTGTCCACAGGTTTATTGTGGCCATTAACCTATTCAAATATTCTACTTGAGGAGAAAAAAAAGTCTAGGGCCCAGTCTGGATCCTTAGATCTTCTGCAGTGATTTCAACAAAGTTACTGTAAAACATCACCACATCAGATTACCTCTATACAAAACAAATACAGCGAGGCAAATTAGAGCTTGAATATGTATTACTGCCTACAGCCCCCACACAGGATGTTTGATCCTGTGAGCAACACAAAATAGCTTTTGCAGCTTGTGTTGAAACAGGGAAAGTCACCGGGCAGTGTCTGAGGCTCTGCAAACTCACACCCCATCCCACAGCAATCTGCTCACGCCACCACACTTTCAGGGTGATAGTACTTTATGGCCACCTCCCTATGTGTAAATAATTACCCCAGAGCAGAGAAAGGGTAAAACACACTGCAGGAAGGAAGGAGAGGAACTGCTCGTTTCCTCCCATTTTGGAGTTAGGGACTTTTGTCATGTATTTACATTATCTTAACAATAGGGGGTTGATTCCCACACATTTTCTTATGGGCTGTCAACATCGTTGAGAATTATACACAAGCAGTGAATAGTTTCTCTATCCACCACTGTTTATTTTAAGCGAGTCTCATGAAATCAAAAATGTGTTAAATTAAAGCCATACAGGTTTTTTATTGGTTTGGTTTTGTTTGAGTTTTTTTCCTCAAGGAAATGATCTTCATGAATATAAGACAAAACAATATTCCAATGGGCATATGCCTACACTGCATGAGGCTGACGCTCTTCACACACTGCATGCAGCCACTACCCCACCTAGAATAAAACCATATCTAGGAACCAGACAGCAGGACAACTCATGGGTGAACATCACACCAACCTTTAGACACGCAAAAGTTCCTAATACTGTTTAATCAACACTCTGTGTGGTCAGACAAAGTGGGTCAGACACACTCTGCACCTTTGCAGTATGTGGCAAAACACAGTTTATCCTCAAGGATAACTTAGGAAATTAGGAACTTCATGGAACAAGACCGCATTTCAGAAACTATGGCTTAAAATTGACATGGGTAGGGCCCTCTGTGTGACCTTTGGAGACGGCATCAGGTTTGCCTGATAACCCGGCTGTAGTAAGTGCAGATGCACCCCCAGTGTAGGGCCAGCCACTGAGCTCAGGTACTCGATGGGGCCAGGAGGAGTAGCCTGGGAATCAGCACACGGGAACCTCTTACGTGGGTTTATTCCAGCAGTCTATACTGCCTTAACATCACCACCAGCAGTACCCAAACTACCTAATGTACATCCAGGTGATCCATGTTCACACATCCTTCACAAGGACTTTCAGCTCTTGAGGCAACCAAGACCATTTACCCAAGGAACCTGGGTGCCTCAGTTTGCCCTCTCAGAACCTGCACAGCTGAAGAAGTCGTGCTCATGACTCTGGGCCTCAGACCTGTACGTCAACCTGTTGAAAACTGGCTTTGTGATGCACCTCAAACTGGAAACTAGAGAAAAAAAAAAATACTGCTTTAGATGCTCATCCAGTATATGATCACTTTAAAAGCTCAGTGTCACTGCAAATTTTTATGGTATCTACTTCTGTAAAGATGAGGTCTCAGATGACCTTCCGAGGTGATGGTCTAGCAATTGTTAAAATAATGATCTTTTGCAATAACCAAAGTAGCTATATCATGGACAAATGGAGCCCTTACACACTTCTTAAGATGATGTCTTAGAAAAATATTCAGCATAGAAGAAATTTCCAGGAAAATATCCTAGAAAATCTGAGTAATACTCTGTTTCTTCTAAACTGAGCAAGTCACAGAAATAGATGCAAATAATTTATCAAGAGTATGAACCCAAACTCTCCTGCATGATATGCAGGGTATTGCAGACACTTAACACATCTGCCACTCTATAGCTGCAATTTATTTAGCGCTCTGGAAGTACAAATGCTTGCCCACTAGTGGAACCACATAGTTTCCAAAAGCTGTCTTCCATTGAGAGGACAATTGTTTTCTATAGAGATGAGAAACAAATACCCATGACCCACGTCACCTTGCCCCAGCAGGCTTTTGCTGCGGCTTCCTCTGTGCAAATACAACAAAGTCTGGCAGCAGTCAATCCTGCCAGCCCACACTGAGCCACCACAGAGTGCAGAGCTATTTACCCTTCCTATTAATCTGTCAGTGTTCTAGTCAAACACGTAAAACAATATGGTGTGTGCATATCTTGACTGGTCATTGCTAAGTTACTGAGGAGCAACATGAATGAGTGGAAAACCATGCAACAAACTATACCACTAGATTTTTAAGGTATGGAATATTGGAGTTTTCAATTGTCAGCACGAAGGAAGCAGCCATGGTGTTCGTAGCATGGTGACAATAATGCAAAAGCCAGAAACTATAGCCAGTCTGCCTCTTTCAGCTTACAATAAACGGGTCCTGTTTGTTTTGCTCAGATGCAGATTTAATCCCAACTCTTTCATAGGCTCCCTGCTCTGCGCAGTCAGGAAACAATTAGGAAACTTGGGATCCTTTCCCTCAGTTTACTTCACACAACCAGACTGCTGCCACAGTGCAGAAACCAATGACTGCAGTTACCAGGGACTTGGCAGAGCTAGATTTTGAAGCATTTGGAAGTTAAAATACTGTTAAGGTACAAACCCCCTAAGAGAAACCCTGTTGAGTCTGAAAGCTGTGTAGTGGATAATGCCAAAGCATCCACTCCAGCACTCCTTACTCACACATATTCAGCTCACCGGTAGCAATTCTTGCCCAGGAGAGCACCTTTAAGAACAAGTCAGTACAAGCTGCCAAGCTGCTGAGCCAAGCACCCTCCTCGCCCTTCTCAAAGTAATAATCTTATTTAATGATGCTTCAAGGCCCTGTTAGAGCTGAAAATTCACTCTGCCTGCTATCTCTTTAATCTGTTTCCTAGCCATGAACAAAAAGGAAGAGTGTGCATATGAGAAAGCAGAAATAGAGGATACAGGTCAAAGAGTATATTCGGAGTGTCAGGAAGACTTTATCTCAAAGAGAATAGTCTTTCCACAGTCAGCAAACTCCCCAGAGCCAAACAGAACTGCAAAAACAGCATGACTACAGACATTACAAAATTAAATGACAGTACAAATAATAGTATTGAGCTATTTTCAAAAACTTTGACTCGTTCTTTGCTTTATGGTCAAGAAAGTTCTGCTTTGGCACTGCTGGAAGAGAAGATAAATTTTGCTTACATGCATAAGCACATATATAAATATACACGTCTGAAGGCATTTGTATATGTACCAAATTACACCAAGCAATTTATAATGAACAAAGGCACATTACAGATTCAGTGCTGCAACCATTTCTATAGTTTTATAACTTTAACTAGGCACATCGACTTCAGTAATTATTTATATATTAAGGTACTCAGATGGATAATCCCAGAAGGTTTTGGCCTCATGGTTTCATTCTTGATTGGTAATAGCAGAACTATACAAAGCTGTAAAGAATTCCTGGAGAAGGCTGCAGACTAGTGATTTGAAAAGTGATAAATTGCAATAATTAATTATGTTGTAATTGTCCTAGCCAATACCCATTTGAATACAAGGTTCGCTGTCTGATCAGCTTCAAGTTGACCAAAATAGGCCATAGTATACATCTCTTTGGACTTCTGAAAGATGAACAGTCCAGAGGTGTCCAAAAAAGTGTCTGGAACAGATCCAAAGGCAAAGAAAATATCTTAATCTCAGTCCATGCTCAAGCAACAACTAACGAAGCATACAGAAAGCAGATCTACCCCACACAATCAAGCTATCAGTCTCAAGTTCTCACGGGCAAAATATCACCCTTCTAGTAAATTACTGCTGGTCACACTGAACTTATTTAACCCCATTATCACAAAGGGCAGGTAAGCACATCAGCATTTCAAGAGGAGTTAGAGAACCACAGTTCTGCTGGTAACACAATTAAGGTGCTAAATCCTGGACTGCACATGGCACTGTTATGTCTTTAAACTCGCAAGGAAAATGCCACTTATTCCCAACCCTTTTCTGGCAAAGCCCACACAAAGTGGGAACAGGAATCGCTCCCCTGTCCCATCTGCTGCTCTGTGCTAAGGTCTAGGATTGATGATGTTATCACCAGCGCACCAACACAGAATCAAGCTTTCACAAAATATCCCAAAGCTTGTCCTAAAAAAAAAAATTGGTCATGCTTTAGCCAAAGAGAACAGATCGCTGTTTAGCTCAGGGTAATTAATGCAGGTGAAGATTCTAAGACAAGCACACCTAACTCCCACCAGGACAGGAACACAAGGATGTACGTTTGATTTGAAATTCCCAGATGCAACACACTTACTGTTCTGTTTAGACTTGCTAGAAGGGGTAAAAGCTCACAGAATCAGAGTAATATGGCCCTGCATAGCCATTTCAGTGAAGTTTCAAATGAGCCAAAGTTCCCCGAGGTCAATAGAAAAATTCATTGTCCTTTGATTCAACTCTACAGTTAAAGTCTATCTAAGGAGCAAAAAACCATTTATTCCTGTCGTCTTAATACAAAAGATAACCACTAGGAAAGGAGGAGTTTTGCACTAGGAAACAATGTTTTGAACTATGATACTTTAAACTGTAGGTTTAACAGGATAAGCCAGACCCCCTAAGAGATTACTTTGCAGCTCTAAAATTTTCGTACTACATTCTTCTCCTGCATGTATCTTCAGGGTTCTTAGACATAAACAAAAAGCTTTAAACCACCTTAAAAAAAAAAAAAAAAGAGAGAGAGAAAAGAAAAAAGTTCTCCCTTTTTACTAAAGCATATTCAAATTGTTTAGGGAGCAGAGAAGATTATTTCATTTATTAAGTAGATCATATTGTTCAGTTCAACCCCCACCACAGTGGCTTCCAACTTATTCCACTTTGCAGGAAAGTTGTACAGAGGAGCTGCAGATATCAGGCTAGTGATCTTAAAATGCCAAACATTAGCTTACTTTTGTGGATCCCTCAGAAATGCAACTCTCTATCAAGTAATACCAAAACCTGGTACATGTGTACCAGTTAAAAAAGTTATGCTTGAGTCCAGATTCTCCCCAGTGAAACAAGACATGATAGTTCAAGGCACTGAAGAGTGTCATGAGGCGACCATGCTCTCATTTCCCCACATTTGGTTAATGCCCTCAACAAAATATCAGATCACTTCCCAAATGAAACATGCAGCAATCTTTTCTGCTTCAACCATACCATATTTCAATCTACTAAGCTGCATGCACAATTACATTTATAATTGAAAAAAGGTAGGAAGAGGTAGGATGAAGTTTGGGCAGGGTTGAGGAGGTTTTTCTTTTTTTTTAAACAAAGTTCTTAGCAACAGAAACAATCAAGACAGTGAATGTTGGGTTTTTATAACTTTGTCAAAATAAAGGGTTTGGGTAAATTTAGGACTGCAGGAGTCCTAATGAATTGAATCCGAAAGGAAAAACTGGGGACAGAAAAGGGGTATGGTGAAGGATATAGAGAATCATAATAAGTTATATTAATTTTTTCAAGTGAATTCTGCTTCATACAAAATTTTATTTTGTGAAATAATGAACCACTTTGGCTGTTCCGGACGGAGAAGAGGTTTCCCTCTGGACAGAGCTCTCCTGGATGCTAACAAGGACCTCTGTTACAGGTTTTTAAAGAAAATAGCTGCCTACTCTGACATGAACACGGGTGTTCATCACAAGAAGTACTGGGGACCTGGCTCACAATACACCTACTAGAAGGAGGAATCTTGGGGTGCAGAGATGTCCCCTTCACCAACCTGAAGTCAGTGAAGACCAGAGAGCCTTTTTTATATGTCCTCCTAATGATATTTTGTTAGTTTATTCTAACATTGTAGAGGAAGATAGATGTCTTTTCAACAGTCCAAAACAGTCATATTTAACTAGTGTCTAGTACCTAGACAAGAAAGTCTGGACTGTAATACTGAGCCCTTGGCCTGAGTGGCATATGTAATGCTCCTTGGACTTCAGGGTAGGCCCTGGCTTCACAGGCCATGGGGACTTGGTAGCCATTTCACAGAGACGTGTTTCAGAAGGAATAACAGGCTCCTGGTTCCTGCAGGACTGTTGCAGAGCAGTACTGATAACCTGCCAGATCACTAGGCTGAACTTTCCATTTCTCTTTTCATCTCATTTCTCTATTTACCAAGCTCAGCATCCTCTAAATTCTGGCACTTGTATTCAATAATATTTCTGGGGCTTTTCTAAACTCCATAGTCTCAGATGAGTTAAAAAAAACCACCATTGTGTACAACTGTGACATGCGGCATAACTTGAAAACAACGTCTTGCCTTGCTATTTATATATATATATTTTTTGTGTCTTTTATAGCTCCCTCTTTGAAAACTACAGGTGTTTGCAGGCATAATGCTCCCAGTGCTGTAGAGAAAAGAGTTTATTGTGAGGAGCCTTTTCTTTGCCACTTGTCCTGAACCTGTTCGCAAAGTGCTACATGCATTCTACCGATCACCATAAAAATCAAGGAACAAGAAGTCCTCTGTAAGCCTCCCCAGCAGCACCACTATGACATTGGTTGCGACAGCTTTGTGACCCTGCATTGTTTTTCATTCATTCACAGGCTTCTTTCTCGGCTTTTCTTTTTTTCTTTTTTTTTCTTGTAAAAAAGAGAGGGGTGAAGCCTTTATAGGCATTTTTATCTACTGTAAAAAAAAGTGTGTGTGTGCTGGCGTAATAGATTTAGAAAAAAACAACACAATGTGACAGCTACTTTAGAGAACACTGTGTGGAGTTACAGTAGTTATAGTTTCCAAAACCACCTGCAAACAAGTGCAGATACCATAGCAAACTGCCCTTAGGATTTCTTTTTTCTTTTTCCTTACATGCTCCTTCTTTTTCTTTATTTTAAAGTTCCCTCTCACTATTCTAAGCCTGCAGTCAGCAATGAATTTATGTGACAGCTATGAAGCTAGTATTAAAATTGTGAATAGTGTCTAAGAATGCTCGAGCCCTCGGTGTTTAGCATCTTCACACAGCAGTGAATGCGAGCTGAGGTTGCTGAAAGGGAGGGAAGCGAGGGGAGGGGCAGGCGGAGGGCCTGGGTTCTCTCTCTTGTTTATCTGTACACCAGTGTCTGAGGGGGGCACATGATGGAAGAAGCAAGATGCGAGCACCAGGGCTCTTTCTCGTGCTCATGGCGCTGCATGCTTAAGGAGAAAGGGCAAGACATGAGCACCAAGAGAGACTGGGGACATTTCTGTTTGTCTGTTGAAGAACAAACAGTCAAGAAGAGGAAGGGACAGGGACAGCGAGTGAAAGGCATCAGTTTTTCCTTCCATTTGAGCACGTTTGAGCAGACTGAAGGAGTTGTGACCACAGGCACAGTACAGGAGAGGACAGCAAATGGAGAGGGGGTGCATGGAGCTCTCCCTCACAGGGCAGGTGGGAGCAAATTAGTCATCTCCCCAGCCTATTTTATACACGCATGCATATAAACAAGGGTAAGGGGGCAAAGGGAAGAGGAAGAGAGAGGTGCCCAGTGACGGATGTTGTGCCGCAGTGGGTTGGGCTGGGACAGAGGGGCCTCACAGTCTCCTCACCCCTGTGCTGAATGGGAAAGAGGGCAGCAGGCAGAGGGGTACAGGACAGGCAAGGTTAAAGGGTCTTGGGGAGTAGAGGAGTGATGGGCACCCTTTGGCCCTCCCTCCTTGCAGCAGGATTTCAGCAGGAGAGGAAACAGAGCTTGAGCTGGGTGGGCAGGGTGAAGGCTCGCACTCCTCTCTCCCAGAAGCACTGGCAGGCCGTGATGACGGGGCTGGGGGCGAGCCAGCGGGCTGTGGGGGAGGGTGTACGTTATTAGCGGAGAAACCTCAAGACCAAAGTTGAAGCTGAAGAAGATAAAAGGAGCAATATGATCAATATGGTTTCATTGTTGAGCCCCGCTTACCTCGGCGGGAAACCATCTGCTCCCTGTCAATGCATCACCTGCTTGTCTGGCCTGTTGGCCAGGCAACACGGGCGGGGGGATTAAGGGGGCAGGGGGAGCCAGGGGCCCAGCCAGGGGCTGCTCCCCCTTGCTGGGGGCAGGGACCAGGGGAGGCTCACCCAGGGTAGGTGGGAAGCCGAGCGGGCTCCGCTACTTCCAGAGGAGGACATAAAACAAATGCAGCATTTCTAGCCAGCAGGGCGGTTTCAGGAAGGCCCTTCCTGCCCCTGGAAGTCAGCATTTTGCTGCACGCACTGGATTTAGGGATGCATGAATGAGCCCGCCACAATGGACACCCAGGGAAGAAAGGGCAGCCGAGGGGTCCCCACAAAGCCAGGCACTTCTCCGCCACAGTCACAGAAGGAAAACAAGGCACAGTGATCTCAAATTCCCTCAACTGCAGGAGAAAATTTGCCTTGGAAGATATTGAAATAATGCTATTGTTGAGTTGTTTCAACGCCACCACAAAATCAGGGCGTTTACATAGGTTGAATGTAAGGTGGGAAAAAAAGGAGACTCCAGATGTCGTACAGCAACGGATGCAAATAAGGTGTTGAGTCTGTGCATGTGACCCAAAATTATTTGATTTTTGGATAATTTTGGATATGTTTGATATTAAATACCACCCAATTTATAAGCTAATAAATTACAGCTCCCTGGACCCCAGACTGGGCAGTATCAAAGCACTTAACCAATCCCTCAGAAACTGTCAGAGGAGACAAAACATTGAAGGTGTGGTACCCTTGGTTTTAGCAGGTGCACGAGGATGGGGTACCTCCTGCACCTCCCTGCGTGGGCCACAGGGGCATCTCTGCTCCAGCTGCATGAGCACACTGTTCTGTGCTGTACACAACTGCACTGACTGGGGCGAGGTTGTACATCCGTACACGGAGATTCATGTACGTGTACACGTGCACGTTTGCGCCTACACACTCCCACAGACGTCATCCTCTCACGAGACCTTGCCTCTGCTTTACCCACAGCACCGCTGCCAAAGCAGTGCCTGCTCTCCTTGTTTTGCAGCTGCATCACAGCCAGCCCCAATGCTCACAGCAATCACTGTGTTCAGGCATTTGGTTTCAAACCTCACCTGTGAAGCAGCTTCTCTCAAAAGCAGGCTGAGGTTCTTCACCCATTGGAATCACTGAAGATCCACATGGAGTTACACTTCTAAGTCAACAACACCAGTATTTTAGGACAACATCAGACTCTGCTGCCTAATAAACAAATTGACAAAACCCTTGGCAAGTCTTGGTGGTCTGCTGAGCTCCTCGTTAGCCATTTTTTTTAACTTTTTCTAGCCCCAAATAGGACGTCCAGGCAGTGATGAGGAATTATAAACAGGAGTGCAAGAGAAGCCAAGTTAAACTCTCCATTCTGCTGAGTTTTCCTCCCTACGAATCACTCCTCAGGGAGCAGATTTCTCAGATGAAAACCTAGAAGCAACATTCATTACAAAAAACTGAATTTGGATATTGTCATGCCTTGCAAAGTTATAACCAAGCAGACATAAGCAACAATTTTGGTTTAGAAATACCTCCTCTTACATGGAGCACGTAAATTTTCTGTTGACTTGCTGAACATAAGCAGTAAATTATTTTAGGTGTCACACCTAACAGACCTCACTACTTGCATGAATCAATTAGAAGAAACTAGACTCTTAAAGATGGGATATTTTTTTCTCAGAATATTATTATTCTTTTACCTACCATATAGTTCAGAGCAATCCTCACAGGAGGAGTGTGGAATATTTGAATTCTGGATTTAGCTTGCATTAGAAAGTGTATATTTCTAAGCCAACTAAAAGTTGCTGCATCAATTATAAATAAATGTGGAAGAAATTGAAAGAATCACTTATAGGAAAATTAAAATAAATAGATGGATAACTAATACTGAGAAACAAAGTTAAAGTACACATCACGATGTTGTCTAAAGTAAAACGTTTGCAGTCTCCTTAGCCAAGCTATTGAGGAAGTTGTTAGTATCTCCGGTGCTAGATTGTTTTCCCATTTTTTTTCCAGAAAGAATATTTCAATTAGTTAATTGTCAACAGTTCAAGATGCAAAACATCAGAATGAGAAAACTAAAGAAACATCCTTGTTTATATGAATAAAGGGTTTCTGTTATTTCTTCACTCCCTTATGTACAGATTCACTAAGGCATTTAGAAGACTCCGTCCACTAGGACATGATATCCTGATATCTTTTCCAGTCTGAACCTTGGAATTCAGTACATCAAGACCTAGCCTGCACAAGGAGAATAAAGTGAACATTTCTGTAAGTTAGCAAACCCTAGCACCTTGAGGAAAACCAGCATTGTATGGAATGAACGTGACACGCATTAGATAACACAAAACAAAGATTCACTGTTTAAACCATACGTCATTGCAGAATTCCCAAATCAAAGCTAGAAGGGACCTTTTGAGTTTACCTGGTCCAACCTCCCGCTTGAGCAGGTTGCTCAGCAATGTGTCCAGATAAGGTCTGAGTATCTTCACAGACAGAAACTGCACAGCCTCTGCTGGGTAACTCCCCTACTATAACAACAACAACAAGTACCTCCTTGTGTTCAGATGGAATTTCTTGTGCTTCAGTTTGTACACATTGTCTCTTGTCCTGTCACCAGGCTCAGCAGGACATCCTGCTGATAGCACCAGCTACAAAACAGGAATTATCCCATATTTACTTCTGAAAATGTAGAGACTTATTTACCTTTATCAGGAGTTTCATTGTTTATAATAAATTAGAATTCAGGGCCCCATGCAATACCAGTTCTCCCTTGGATACTATTATCAGACAGTCTCTGAAAAGAAGGACAACTTCTGATCCAAAAAAGTTTGTATTACCTAAGGCAGTATACCTTCAAGAAAAAGAAAAAATACTGAAATGGTCAACAGAAACCGAAGCAGGTAACATCGGTAAGATTTCTTAGTTGCTCCGTGCAGGTTGTCATCCATATGAATTAATGATCATTTGCTCTCAGCTAGTATTTTCAATAAAGAAAATGTTGGGTGCTGACCTAGAAAAAAGAGCAGCAACAGCAGATAAAGTGTAGCTGGAGATGGACAAACCATTTGCCATCACTGAACAAAATGAAGGGGACATAGGTGTTTTTGAAAAGTAGCCTAGATACAGGAAACAGAAATGTTGCAGAAGACAAAGTGAAAATAAGAAACAAAAACACAATATTAACTATGGAGAAATTATTCCAACATGATGGTGATATTCTCCATGTGATGCAAAAGAAACACCTAAGCAGGTACACAGGACGGAGCAGGCATTCAGGAAGTTACAGAAGTTAAATTAACCTGCAGGTAAAGCCTGGGCAAAAGTTTCAGCAGTGTGGACTGAAAAGAGTAGCCTGTCTCCATGAGACACAGCATAGAGCCACCCCAGACAGATCTAGATAGAGCACCAAGGTGAAGGACAAATGAAAAACAAGGTAAAGCCTGAAGGGAGGTTCTGGCAGGGTATTTTGTTAAACCACTCCAGCCACAGAGAGCAAGACTCTTCCTTACAAGAAATTGTTCTGAGCGCTGGGTCTCAGCAGAAGCAACCTGGCTGTGCTAAAGCCATGGGCAGAAAGTTTCTCTCTAAATTGGGATTCCTCTTCATCAGAGGAAAAGAAAGCCTATCTTGTGGAAGTCATGTAGTCACACAGGTTTTCAGGAAGTCCTTTCAGTTGGGATTGCCTATAGATATCACCATTTTATGTAATCGGTTTTTTCTGACCCCCATCATCCAAAAGCCATATTCTATGCATGCAATTCCAGGTAGCACATTTTAGTGAGACCTCTAGAGATAATCAGGGACTAGCAACAGTATATCTTTCATTCCTCTATTAATTGGAGCCTGAATGAGCAGAGGCTTCAAAAAATCCTTCTTAAAATACATGAAGGTCATGGATACTTTATACCATGTTGTAGTGGTCAGTCTCCAGAGAGGAGAAACTTTTTCTTCTATCCATATTCAATACTTTCCAGTATTGGCTTCTGCCACCCATTATGGCTATTTAGGGTTTCCAAGCAAACCCTCTGAACATCATGTTTCAGGGATATATCTGGCCATTTTACATCTTCAGCTGGTTTCCAACAGATATCAATGATATGTAGATTAGACCCTTGTATGCTCTACTGTGGAATTTACCAGAACAAGTCCACTGTGTTCACACATAGGTGAAAACTGAGCAACATCTAAAAGCCAAAATATGCCACTATGGTACAGGCAGCAGTTCTGAAACTACAGGTCACAATAATAATTTTTTTTTTTTTTGATCCCAGGTATCACAGCTACAGTCCTGCGCAACTCTGTATGGGATAGGCTATCCTTATTTTCAAAACTGATTCCATCCCCTCCACTATCATTTCTTGGAAGCTTGTTGTTTATAAGTTTCATATGATTATCCATAAAATCACTAATAAATCCATGAAATGCAACAAAATTTCATTTTTTACAACCACCACACCACAAAAACCTTGTATTATATTCTCATTTGCACTCAAAGTATCCACCTTAAGTAACCGCTAAAGCACATAATACCAAAGACCTTCTTTTAATGGTTTAATTTCTAAAAATTAAACACTAGAAAAATAAGTTTGTCTATGTAGAAGCCAACCTACTGTTCCTTGTGGTAGATCTGTGCTGTCACCCTCTTACTGCCTTTACTCTTTGGTCAAGGATTCGCTGTAATTAATTTTTTGGGGGGGGAAAAAAGGGTTATTAAGTTTATGCAAGTGATGGTTCAAACTGTACTGGGATATGGAGAGGTGAACCTGGAATTTATTCCCCTTTTTGTAAAATTACCTATGGCTGACAAGCAGAAAGCAGAGCAACCTTGTGTCCCCGAGTGACTTCAGTCTAATACGCCAGTGCCGCCTGTGCTCTGACTGGAGCCATGAGCGTGCAAACTGACATGATATGAAACTCTTTCACACATGAAAATCTGCCAGCGCAGGTAAATAAAAATACTTGGACTGAGTTTAGTCATGAGGAAAAATGACTTTGAAAGACATTGAGGCAAATAATTAGGTGGTAATGAATGCAGAGCTCCACTTGGAATTCCACTCCAGCACACCGGGGGTGAGTACGGGCGGGATGCGGAGCTGGGTCTCTGCGTTCCTGCCGTGCATCACTGAGGCCGTACATAGCGTGGCCTCAAGTTGATTATTGCTGCTCTCCAAGAGGTTGTCAAAATATGTAAACTGTCAGCAGGAGACACACATTTAATAAAACTGCCTATTCTCCAGTGATATTTTTCAGTTATGAAAAGAGCATCCTTTCGTATAACGTGTGTATGTGAGCAAGAGAGCATGTAAAACACTGCAGCAACAATCCCAGAAAACAGCATTTTCATTACAAGTAGGCAAATTGGATGTTTATGTAGACTAACATGCTCCAAGCTGTCTGTTACATGACAATGAGATGATTTATTGTGAACTGACAAACACACTGTATTTGCTATGTGAGTCTGAAGTTTGATACTGTCAGCCAGTCTCAATTTTTTCAATACACATCTTAACTCAGTGTTTTGGGTGAGAACATACAACCCCAATTCAATATTTCTTATGTGCGTGTGTGAGAGAGAACGGCTGCGACTGCAACATCAATGCTCTAATGTATCAAATCATAACACTCGGTACGCCCCAGAACCCTGTGGATTCATTTGACATCATCTCCTGCCTTTCTCTAGGAGAAAAGGTGTAAATGGAGCCCAGCTGGTCTACAATGCCTCTGGAGATGTAAGGATAGAGCTGATATAAGCAAGTCTTGTATGGCCTATGGTCCATTTGAAAACCAACAAAAGCATTTTTAACAAATGCAAATTTCAGATATTTCTCTGAGATTTAGGACTCCTACACTTCTTAGTGGCTTTAAAAAATCACAGCCACTGCTGGGGGTACAGGAGAAGGAACTAAAGAGAGGTTATGGATACCCAGTGAGAAGGGGGTGAGGGCTGCCGCCTCCTAAGCAAAGATCAAGTACCACCTGCCCTCCATTTGCAGAGAAGGAATAAAAATGCAGGTGAGTGCATAGGTGAAATTGCAATCAGAGGCCTAAATGTTGACACACCAATTCTGAAGGGCTGTATGGGCATGGTAGAGGAACCTAGAAGCTCTCTTTCTAAGTCTCTTGAATCACAGCACTTCAGTTTAAGAGCCTGGTATGGATTGTAGTGGCTCGTGCATACAGTCATTTCATCCTGCGTGCAGAGGAAAACCAGGAGAGCAAATACACACTGACCTTTACCAATAAACAGCTTTTTCCCCTTTATGGTATATCTTGTTAAAAGCATCTTCAAGACAGCTAAATACATAAGAGTTATCTTATTACTGTGGTCTATTAACATGGCCTCTTCTTTTCATGTTCTCCTACCTCCCATGGTCACAGACTCAATAACAGTGTCAATGCTTCCTTAACTAACCTTCATTTTTTTTATCCTCTAATAAACAATCTTATTTGAAAACAGGCTTTCCATTGTATTGATCAATGCTTGTGGGAAAAATAACAGTAGCCTTTTCAAGAAAGACAAAGTGAAAATGGAAAACATGACTGCACACCGCATTTTTCACAAATGTAAGATAATTGAGGTATTTGTACTTGCAGGTTTGGGGGGTTTTTGCATAGTTTATCTAGAGTTTAATTTCAGAATCTTTGTCTCTTCCATTAACTTGTTTTTCTTATTACTTCACTCTTCATTTGTGCATCATTCTGCTCTAAATTATCCTCCACCTACCCCGTGTTTGCTCATCGCATGGGTTTTTTTTCTTCCCTGCACTGCTACAAATGCCATAGAACTAACAAAACCCCATTTACTTTTTCTTTACTATAAGAGGGTTTTAAAATCATGTAGAGAAATAAGCTGACAGCAAGGGAAATTTTTATTTAAAGGAAAAGAGTTCCTCTAAAGTGGCACTGTCAAAAACAAATTAAAAAAAAAAGAATGGCCATATTTTACCATGCCTCTTCTTTTCTTCTTACTACCAAAAAAAAAAAAAAACTCTCATAATCTCTGTTGCCAAAGAGGGCAAGGAGTGCATCTTTGCACTTCAGCATCAATGACCAAAACAAAGCTGGTGATAGGCAAGCCTACGCTAATATTTGTCTTCATAAATAATTGCTTTGTATTTAAATTCATCTTTTTCTAAAAATTGTAGGCTAGATTTGCTTTTTTTACTGCCCATGACAATGCCTTGAGCAACTCTCTGTCAGAGTGCCCTGAGATTATTAACTCATCACAAGCAGCCTTAGATGAGTATTGTGCTTGATTCTTCAGATAATGGAAATGTTTGTAAACATGGCAAAGAAAAGAAAAATCACATTATGCTGTCACAAGCAGGAAATTCAAACACAGGAACACCCAGGAGCCAGGCAGGCACCCATAGCAATGGTTTCCTCTCTTTGCTCAGCCAGCTGACAGCAGAAAAAAAAAGACTCAAGCCATCTTTCAGTGTTCTTCTTCATGGAGAAATATGAATGTTAACCAGGAGGCTGACAGACAAATCGGTAGACAATGTCTATCAGAACCCTAATTAGCACGCATAACCCAGTAATTCTCTCTTTATAAGAGACACTGTTTACCACACTGTTTTGGGAATCATACAGCAAGGAAGGACACTCAATAGGTATTTTGAACATTCTTTCAATCAGAAGGAGCTCTAATTTAACCTCTACCTTTCCTGATGGCTTTAGTTTTATCAGCCAGACTCCTGCCTCTGCCTACACCAGTTTTGCACCAAGGTCCTCCTGCTCACCTGTGAGCAGTGCAGTACTGACTGGGACAGCATCCATGGGAGTGGTGACAATGGGCACCTGCACCGGCCTCGCCTCCCCTGCCTGTAGGTTCCTGCTTCTCACAAGCGAACCCCAACTACCCCAACTTTTGTGCACTTCCATTCATGCTGGACCTTGTCTTGCTTTTTGTTTCCTGTGACAGTGGTGCAGGTTTTGTCCTCTTTGGGCTCTGACACCAAGATCTCTCCTTAGGTCTCAGCCTCTCTTTTGCTTTCTTGATGTTCTGACTACAAATCCAACACAATGATGTTTCAGGGAACTGTTGATCCTTTAATGTAAATTTCATCCTGAAAAGGGAAATTCTGCAGATTGGCAAAGTCTAGCTACGTTGTTTGGCATTATTTCTGAATTGCTCAACATTGTGAGGTGTTCAGCTCTGAGATGCAGTCACGAACTAACCCTCAAAAAATTAGTTGGCTCTCACAATGATGAAAGGTATAACTTCAGCTCACTCAAAAATGCTTTATCTTTCGTTTTGGTTTCTGATACAGCTTTAGTGTGACATTCCTCAGCAGTTTCACACCTAGTCTGCCCTGCCAGATTTAACTGAAACTACTGAAACATGCCAGAATATGGAGCTAACTACAACCTACAGAAACAATGAGACTTTTTGTGCAGCTGTCTTTAAAAAGCACACACCGCTCACAAGCACGAAACGGTGCCACATCTAAGGCTTCACATACTTTGGAGAATTTCACCTCTAGCAGAGCATTTCTTGGCTATTTTCTTCATGGCTTTTTTTTCTGACACATTGTGGTGTTTGGGGATGTCATTCTGCCTGAAGAAGTTCTGTATTAATCAGTCTGATTCCTAATGCTAAGGCACACAATCTTTGTAACACCTACCTTTTTTTTTTTCCCGGGAAACTGCATCCTCAAGGGACTCCAAAATACCAGAACATCCATATGTTTTCCTCTTAAGAGGCTATCCTTCTGTACATTCAATTCTTAAACCACAGAGGGAATCAGCTCTAGGAAACTTCATCATGAACATGAAGATCAAGTTCAGTGATTGACAACGAGGCTGCCTTTACCCTGCAGGCAGTGGTTGCAGGTCACCACGGAGTTTGATGCTAACTTGCTGCTTCAGGCACTAAAACCACCCAGGCTTCAGCAGCACAAAACACAACACAAGCTCCAAAGTTCACAAAGAATCTGGATAAATGATAATTTCTTCTGTCATGCTGAGAGCACACTGCTACAGCTACATGGCAGTAGTAACCATTGCAGTGGGTTGAGAGGCAGCTCCACTGTGTGTCCAGAGGAGCATTCACACTGTTGCATCACAGTTTAGCCACACTGAATATCATATAAGCAAGGCTTCTAGTTCACCTATATATTAAATCTCTATTTCCAGTCTTTCAGGTGAAAAAAAAAAAGAAAAAAGAAAAACCAAACAAACTCACAAATGTTCTTAAAAAGATTTTCTAAAATGGTCTGTTCACCTTTCAGTGGGATTCTTTTGCAAACCCAAGTGTCATTCTTCAATTAAAAGCTGTATGATAACATACATACTGCAGGAGATTGCTGAAGGTGTTTCAATCGCAGTGTTTCCTAACTCTTACACATCTTTTTCACAATGTTTATGTTCTTAGCATAATTTGATGTGACATTTTAAAACAGCTTACACAAAATTAGGAACAGAAGTGTAAATCCAAGAGGCAGAGGCACAATTATCTGACAAGCCGTATCTTTGACACAGTATCATGTTCAATTTCTCCAATTATATTTTATGGGAAAGAGATAGCACAAAGAAGATAACTTCCTTTCATCACTGTCTTACATCAGTCTGGGAGGAAGACTCCACAAAGCTTTGTTCACTGGGACCACACCACAAGCTGAAGGTCACAAAATATAGCCTCAAGCCAATATATGGAGTCATGGAATCGTTGAGGTTGGAAAAGACCTACCTTGAGGATCATCAATTCAAACCATAAACTCCCAAGTATGCCAAGTCCAAAAATGCCAATTTCACCACTAAACCACATCCCTACCCTCCACATCTACACATCTTTTAAATACCTCCAGGGATGGTGACTTCACCACTTCCCTGGGCAGCCTGTTCCAAAGAAGACAAGCCTTTCAATGCAGAAATTTTTTCTGGTATCCAGTCTAAACCTTTCTTGACACAATTTGAGGATGCTTCCTCTCGTCCTATCACTTGTTACTTGGGAAAGTTCCTCTTGCCCATTTCCTTCCTTTGATCTCTCCAGTCCTTCCACCTTCCCCAGCTGGTCTCCTGCCCTGTCTCCTCTTTTCACCTCTCTCTGTCCCTGGGGCTGAGGACAAGTGTCAGACTGGGCCTGACTCAGCATCACAGCACCTTTGGAAGAGACCTTCCAGACATGTCACCCAACAGGAGAGGGGGAGGCAGCAAGTACATGAAACAGACAACTTCTGGTCTAGAAGATCTTGGCCCCATTTTGCTCCCATTAAAGTTAGTCAGGATTAAAACAGAGAACACCAGTCGTTACCACAGCAGGCTCCAATCCCACGGTATGGAAAGATTCTTATCTTCCCACACTTGCCTTTTAAAGAGATCTCTTCTCTATGGATATCATGCCTGTCTTCATGCTCCAACATATTCCTGACATGTTTCCATGCTCCGTTGGGCTCCTCATGTTATCCAGTGCCACATTCACCTGAGTGCTCTCCATTGTCTGTTGCTGGTACACCAAGTTTCACCAGCCCAGGTCAAGAATACAAATGTGATCTATATTATTCATATTGCTGTCTAATTTTAAGCCATATTAGACTTTAAAGTAAGGACTATATTCTACACTCAGCAGGCTCTACCTAGTCCCAGTGGCCGTAGGGTGGTGCACAAGTGAAGACATCTTTTCCTTAACTATATTAAAACTCAAAAAAAATCAGCCAAGTTAAGCCAGCCTTATTTTATGTTCAGCTTGCAAGCAATTACTCCCTTTTCTGAAAAGCTGCTCATTATAAGAATATGCATACTCAGGTGAATTTTAGAAGCAGTGCAATGTTCTGATAAGTTGGGTACACATGAAAAGGCAAATAGCACTTTTTAAATCATTTTTAAGTTAATTGGGTACATGTCACCGAAAGTATAATCTAAGCATCTGCAGATAATAAAATTTGTAGTTCATTTAAAAACTTCATCTTTTCACATATGTTAATTACTGAAAAACAGGATAGAAATATGTCTAAGAGTGCTTTGCTAATGATCTAGGACTATGGGGTTTTTTTAATGTTTCAATCTCTAATTCTAAATTTGGCATAAAATGAGCCTACAGATGGGTTTAGACACCTTTTTTCTAAAAAAAAAAAGATATTTCAAATTATTTAGTTCTAGTCAACTTCTCTGAATACTGCAGTGGAAAACAAACATGTTTCATCTAAGCAATGGACTACCACATTTATGTCTAATCCTGCTCTTGTCTGTGCTAACATAAATCAGGACAATAACTAAAGCCAATAGGATGACATGGGGTCAGACCAGTTTGAAATCTGAATGAAGACCACACACTTCTCATCCCTTAGAAACACTCATACCATTTTGCTGTTGCTTCTCTCAACTAGGCTTTGCTTTCTGGTTTTTACATACCAAGCATAAGACCAGCACACAGACATTAATGGATTTAAATTGAAATGAAACAAAAGTAAATTCAATTACATGGTTCTCTCCAAGGTTAAGGCGGACAAGCTATAAACCTTTTGATGTTATTTTCTTTAAAGATACACAGGATTATTAAAAAAACACTTTTTATGTAGTTTTCAAATTGAAAATTGCTATTATACAAGCTCCTGATCTGGTTATTTTTCACTGCACGGTGATCCTAGAAAGCTTTCTCAGCTTGACCAAAGAATCAGGGGAACAGATCCTTCAGCCTCTGACAGCAACAGAAGGGGTACCATCTGAAAGCTCATAGAATTCAGTGAATCGATGGTGATTTGGACCCGGGGTGGGTAAAAAAGGAAAAGGGTGATTCTAGCAATAGTTCCTCATCCAGAAAGGCAACAGAATCACAAGACATGGAAAGCAGCTCTTCACCCTGCACTCACTGACATCTAAGAAGCACTGGATAATATTGTAGTTTGAGGTCCAAGGCAATACATTAATACTCCAGCATTAAATGTATTTCACATGTTTTAATATACGTTTTGCTGCAGTGGCATTTTCTTCCTTTTTTTTTTTTCCTGCATATTTTTCCCCTTGCTATATAAAGTCAGGTGAAAAATGTTAAAGGAAAACATTCAGTTGTGGTACAATGCATTTCCCTGTATCATTCAAGTTGCCACAGCTTTTTTTTTTCCTTGTTATATTTTCTGAGATTTTCCTAATTAGCGCTATGCTTTGTTTCGAATTTTCTTCCCTTTTGTTTTAAATATCAGAGCTCATATCTTAGTCTGTTTGTGGCACACAGACTCAGATGGGAGTTTATCATGCCCTTCAACAGCTCATAGTTCCTTTTAAACTGTAGCTTTGTCCTCTTCAGTTTGAGATAAAAATCCTTAAAATCAAAGGCTACTAGTTAGAAGAGCCTACATCTGAAGTGCCTTGAAGTCTTTGGTTTTCCTTTCATTTCTGTGGGCCTCGGATCAGCCTGTACAGTCCCCTTTGTTCATTTATAAGCACAAAGAAGAGATTCTCTTTCATTTATCAGAACCATAGCCACTCGGATAAAAAAGACATTTTTTTATGAAGGAATGTTACAGAGTTATTTAATGATTTCATAAGCTAAAAGCTCATTACATGTCTCCTTTCAGATCCCTGCTAAGGATCTGAGCAGGACTAGGCTTTGCAGAAACACAGGGCTGGTTTAACTAAGCTGAACCCATATATACAGAAGACTCAGACTCATTCGAGCGTGTGGGCAGAGCGAAGCCGAGCACGAGCCTGAGGTGTCTTGCCAAAGCCGGTGGAGTAAATCGGGAGCTGAGCTTGGCCCCACACGCCTGTGCTGGAATCTGAGCTGTCACCGCCACATGGAGCCAGGATTGACTTATTAAGAGTTTGACGAGAGGCATTTGGTATTCCACGAGGAAGGCGGCCTTCGTCTGTGTGTTGGGAATGAAGGAGTTATGGTGTTTCTATGGGTCCTGTGAGCCTTTTATTTCATTCAGCTCTCCGCTGCTGCACAGCATGAACTGACTGAGCCCCAGAAGAGGTTAACGAGCACAACAGCCATCATTTGTGAGGAGTGGGAAAGAGCCATGTGCTGCACCAGCTTCTTTTCAAAGCTCCTGATTTTTTTTTGTCTTCACACTGGCACAAGGGCAAGCACCCAGCATAGCTTGTCTTGGGGAGCTTGGCAGCATTCTCCTCTCCTGGCAAACCTGACGAAGCCAAATAAAGTAATCTGTGTATTGTCTATTCCTTCGCTTGGGTGACTTTTCAGTTGAGGAAAAAAGGAACAGGGGGGTGATAAGACTTTTGAGTTTGAGGCCTTGTTACTACTCATTCCGCAACCATCTTGCTTGGGACACACTAACTGAAACTGTTTTTTGAAACCGCACTCTTATTACATAGAAATCATTTTTTGAGACAGCTCCCCCTCCACCATCCTCCTCCCCTCTTTTCTGAAGCCATCATTGCATAGATTTATTCTATTCAGCCCTCACATTAGCAGATGTGAATGAGGGAATCTGACTGAGCCTGTCAAGGCAAAGAAAGCCATGAAAGAAGAGAGAGAAGAAACATTACACAACTATAATGGCAGCCACAATGGAAATATGCTGGCGTGAAAGCAATTAATACAATCGGTGCTCTAAGTTCATGGCTTACTCCAAAACCAAGCAGCCCCTGGAAGCACGAAGCTCATCGCAATGTAGGAGACAAACCCTGAGCCACTGAGGAAAGCACAAGTAAAAAGTCTTTGCTGTGCATGCAAAGGTGCTCTGGGAAAGGGCTTTAGAATGGAACTTCTCTGCCATGAGCTGCTGCTATATGCTGGAGCCCCACTCGGGAACCAGAAGGCAGCCAGGATATCACACTGCAAGGCTTTGCCTTGCTGATGCTCATGAATCCTTACAACCACACCATGGGGTGTGAGAGCCAAGCTGGGCAACGTTCCTCCCCTGCTGCCAATCCGAGGCTCCAAACTCTTACTCTTCTCAACGGAACAAAAAAGCCAAAATCCTGAAAAGGTTTGCAAATCAATAACCATGGGGAGACAAAGAAGGGGAAGTCCAGCTGGAATGTTTTCTTTTGATCATTTCAAGTGTGCCAAAGCACACAAATAAAAATTTTGTCTAAAAAATGTTGAAATATGCAGTTTCAATAATTTGTTCTTTCCTAAAAACAGTCTTTGCTGTAACTAGGTATCATCTCACAGGAAAGAAGAACATTTTCTGGAGGTACCTAACTAGGTCTGTTACATGTACACTCATCTATGGCTGACTCCAGGTGTCCCTCATACCACATATGGGCCACTCAGGACTAGTAGTTGAGTACAACTTTGGCACAGCAGTAGTGCCACTTTCCCACAGCTCACCCTCACTAAAGACTCATGCAGAAGCAATCTTTGGACCCGAAAAATGAAGTGTTACAGAGCATGCAACACTTTACTAGCTTACATGACAGCAGGTTTGAAACAGGATTAAAAAACAAACTAATTTGCATATTTTTACCTTCCTAGATAAAAACAAACAGGCAAAGGAAGACAACAGAAAGAAGTAGTTTTCCTCTCTCAGGTGTTACAGTGTAAGAAGAGATATGAAGAGAGACCTTCTGCCGATCTCAGTGGCCAGAGACGTGATCATCTAAATGACTCCCCTTCTCCGGGACCTGGAGGGCAGAGATTAGGCATGCTGGCGAAGGAGTTGCTAAGGCTCCCTCTGAGCACTACCAAAGATTTCTCCCACACATCTCCTCCATTTCCAGCAGCACCCTGAGAAGACAATGATTTTTATCCTTTCAGGCAATTTGATTTAGTGTGTCATCCACAGCCCCAAATTTAGGAGCTTCCTTCAACCTGCTGCAGAAAAGCAGCGCTGTGACTCAGTTGTCACTAGATCTCCCCTCTGGTAGGGACACACGTATAACTGCTCATGAGGAACGAACATAACTTTTCCCTGCTCTCTTTGCTCAAGTCAGGATTTACATTGAAAACAATTTAGCAATCTGAATTATAGACTGAACAGATTAAAAATATCCTTTATTTTCTTTTTCCATTATTTACAAAGGGACTCTTTTTATTTCCTAACATTGTATTTGTATATATTATGCAATAGGTTTCTAGCTGTCTCCCCATTGTTCCATCTCATTTGCATCTTGTTTTCCTTTAATGCAGTTATAAAAGAATGGTGTATATATTGTTGTTCTATTTATAACTTATCTCCTTGTAGAGATAAAAGTGATCCCTCAAAATGCAAAGGAGATTTATCAGCGCATTTTTCCTTCCTTCCTCTCTTTCTTTTTAGAATCACCTCTTTCCTTTGTGGTTATAAATAAGGCTTCTTTTCTTCCCTATTGTCAGTTCTAGGGGAGCTATCAGTCACTGCTGTAGGTCACAAACTTGTTACACATTATGCTGATAAATCACTGTCAGGAGGCAGTCACTGTAGAGTAAAACAGGGCCCTGCACCATGATAATACAACAATAAATTCAAGTGGACCTGCAGTGTCTCACTTCACCTGAAAATCCTGAAGCACACACCATTGTTTTCCAGAAGAGTCCCCAACAAATCTTTTCTCCCTTCTATTTCCCAGGGCACATGCACATATCCATTGAACTCCCAGTGCTCCAGGTCAGTCACTGTCAGAGCATGGGGTAGGGAGATCTTGGGGTACTTGGCTGCGTTGACATTCCTGGTCTGGCCCAAGAAACAATCAATGAACCAGAGGGAAAGGGAGGGAGGAAGCAGGAGGCAGTAGGTGACACAGAAAGTCTGGCCATAAAGAAAAAGGGCTGAACAATAGTTTTACTGTTATAGAAAATAAATGAGTTTAGAGTCAGTGCACTCATACAGCACTACCAACAAACTCAACTTGTTAGGAGAAGGTTCGCTGAAGGCCAAAAAATAAATCAGGTATCAAGTGTCATACACCAACTTTCAAATCAGAATGTGAGCCTCAGGCTTTGTACACCATGGAATTAGTTCACATCTCAAATTTTAATTTCGAAAGGACAAAATTCTACATATATTATCCAGTTACCTTATTGCTCCACATCATATGCAGTCCCTAAGGCAGTACTTAAGCTATACAAAAGAGCATATTTTCTTTGCTTCTTTTTGTTCAAAATAGAGTAGACAGCATAAACAAGATGTTATAAGCCTACTATGCTAATTAGATTATTATCAGAATGCACAACTTCTAACTATTTGACAAAAAAAAAGCAGGGGAAATGAGGAGAGCAGCGGCAAGCAGCAGTGTTTGCCAGCTCCCCATTATGACAGGGTGTAAATAGAGGTTAGGCTCATGCCTCCGTCTGCGAGGGGGTCACATCAAACCGCTTTCACCCCACAGGCAAGGTGAAAACAAGACCACACAGACAAAGAGGAATTGAGCTTCAGCTGGCATGACTGGAACCAATGCCAGTCAAAGAGTTCATTGAACAGTTCAATCATTTATCTTGACAGGATATGATTCTTCTCAGGCTCCTTCTAGCACTCAGGCACAGCCAGCTCCTTAAAACTTGACACAGGATTTAATAGCTCTAATGATCCAAATGAATATTTAGTCTAGAAAATTAACTTTTGATAACAGTGGCTGATATACCATCTTATGGCATACTGTGTTTATCAAATGTTACGGTAATTTATCACTGGGGAAAACATAATGTTAGCTTTTATGGACACACTCCAGCACTTCTTTCTAAACGAAAGTTTAGAGAGGGATTTACAGTGGTCCATACCACACAGGTTGCCAGAGGATGAATTTCACGTCCTTGAAACCAAAACACATACCTCTGTCACTTGAGAGGAAGCAATAGTGCTGCTGGACGTCCCATTCAGCAGGGTCTAAACCATATTTTATGCATCTGTCCTGCTTAGTCTGACTTCCCAACCTGTAACTGTCAGAGAGTTTTTAAATTCTCATGAATTGCATGATTAACATGTTTTATATCTCCACACAGGAAAACCAGGACTTTAATAAAGAAGGTTCAGCCAAGACTGAAATTAGACAGTAACATGTCCCAGTTTTCTTGTAGCTTTGGTCTGGCTGAGGAATTTTCAGGTTTCACAAGAGTATTGCTGCAAGATAGGCCATATGGGGATAACAGCATATAAGTTTGCAACAGGATTTCTTCCCAGATCCATCCCATGCTGCATCACAGCACTGTGCAGCTTTCTATGTTTTACTGTTGATTTTCAGAGCAATCAACCCAACATTAATTATTGTTGTGGTCCTACCTATGACATGTTTAGGCCAACTAACTAGAGCCAACAACCTACTCCTCCTTTTTAAATCACTCCTTTTCTTACAACTAGCTGGCTCTTTTCTAGCTGTTCTTAAATGGATTTTGGAAATACCTCCAGAGGTCACAAATCAGTTTTTCTCTCCTTGTTCTGAAAACATTTCGATTACAAGCAGGAGTGATTTTTCTACACTGCTGCCACGGAAACAGTTTTTGGGCTGCAAGGAGTACAGCATCCAACCTACCTCATAAATTCAGCCTTGGCATCACTAGCATCTCTCTGATAACAACCCAAATTCAGGTAATATAGGTGAAATGTGCTGTCTTGTCCAGTCATAATTCAAACACACACCTCAGCCAAAATTTACGAAAAGGCTAAAACCCCAAAGCACAGCTTGGGCAGAAGTTACAGACCAGTCCTCACAATCCAGCCTAAACCCTCTGGCACAGCACTAAGTCCAACTCATAACGCAGTAGTTACTCATACAACTGTAGCATCTGCTTTTGGAAGGTACCTAAAAACCTTCCTTCAGTGCCTGGAGAATGCAGCTCGCTCCAGCAGATTGTTATCTAGACATTTGTCTCAACTATAAAAAGTATGCAATATTTTTCTCTTCTGAAATTATTAAGCTATGTTTTCTTCCTACATTACTGTCTTTATTGTAGAGGTACTACCTAGTACTTTTGACACTAGTTATCTCTTGGCTTTGTATAATTAAACAGACTTAACCTTTTTAACCTCTTACATAAAGCTAGATTTTCCAAGAGCTACATTTTAACATAAAGATATTTACATTTGCTCACTGTGGCAATTATTTTCTAATACCAATAAAATTTAAACCTGTGTTATTGTCTATGTGTTCGTGCCAGAGTCCATAATTGCCAATGCTCATATTAGAAGCAAGCAAAATATTTTGACTGATCATTTTAGGCCAACAACATTAATATGAAAGTTTTCGTGGAAAAACTTAATTATGCTTTATATTCCTAAAAGAAAAAAGTATTTTATTAAAAATACCCTGGTTCCCATAAATTTTACATAGGGCTTAGGTAAAGAAATGCTTTACATACATCCAAGCACTTTCTAAACATTGACATAACAAAAACAAAAACTCCCAAACCCATTCTGAAGTCAGCAATAACCAGAATGAGAGAGATTTCTTTTGTAAAGGGCTCTCCATAACCAAGAGTCTAAGAGATAGAACGTCTTGGAGCACCTATCACGTGGAAGGCAATTACAGAAAAGCAATCTAGAGTGCTTGCTGACAAATAATAATTTAGGAAGTAGAAAATAAAATACACCCTACCTGGTATCATAAACTGTAGCTTCACCAGAGGATTTTCATGGTGTTATTAAGTTTGAGAGACAAGCTCAAGTGGTTTAAATAATTGAAGGAAGAAAATACAACTTCCACAACATTATGTCTCAAAGTACACTTCTTTGTAACTAATATATAGGGCAGCCTCACTCCAAATACATTTGAGATTTTCTGTTTCACGTTCTGCAGATGATGTTTGCAGCTCTGTGCAGGTATCTAATTTTCAACCAAAGACAATACATCAGGGGCAGCATGAGGTTATAGCAACAAGCCAGTCAGAAAACAAGTTATTCAAAGACTGTTCAAAATAATCCTGTAATTCTATCTATCACGCAACCTTTGCTTTCAAAGGATAGCGCAATGCACCGCTCGCTGGACAGAGTTTTCATGAAACCAACATTATATAGTTTATATATTCTTACACAATTTGAAACAAAAGTAATAAATATTTCAGTTTGCAATATCGCTGCCATACTTCTGCATGAGTCCCAAATGACCAAACACTTCTCATTTCTCTGCTTCAAAGAGTGAAAGAAAGTGGGAGTATATGTCTGCACCAACACCTTGCATTTGAATAAAGAAATGATAGATGAAATGTGAAGTTTTTATGGCAACTTCATAATACAGCTGAGCACCTTGGTCAAGAAACTGAGACAATAGATTTTCTTGTGCACTACTTGCAAGAATAAAAGCATATGATTAAAGATTTGTGAATTCTTTGACAGATAGTCTGCTCTTCCTAGGACTGTAGCTCCCCAGCTCCATCAGAACTATAGCCATGTATATGACCCAGCCATTCAGGCTCCTCACCGTAATAGCCCTTTACATAAGCCTCTGGAAGCAGTCAAGTGGTTATGGAATGAAGCTCCTCACATGGGTTTTCAGATAACTGAAATATAGGAAATGAAGGAAAGGAATAGATTGCTGATTTTTCACACTAGAGAGAAAACACTGGCCAGGAGGTAAGACTCATAACTATGCTGAAAGCATGGGTGAAAATGGAGTTGTTAATGAGGCAACAACACATGACACATTACGAAAATGTCTGGAGAGGTTGATTGTAAGGCTAATTGAGTGAAGACATGCAAGAGCATTTCACAAGAAGCAAGGGCAATGAGCGGCAAATGAAATCCTGTGTTAATCCACACGTGCATGGAAAAAATAACCATGACCCAAGAAAGATCTTTAAACCGGTATTCACACTCCATAAATAAAATATGGGACCCTCATGCCTCCCCCTCTGTAATATCAGCTCCGTTTTTAAGAGCAGACAGAAAAGCAACGCTAAGATTTTTAAGGTGAATTGAGAACGAAGAAGAAGAAATACTGTTATATAGCTAGAGAATTCTGTGAGGCACAAACACCTTTGCTGCTGTAGGCAGCTTAGATCATCCCATTTCCAAAGCTACAGAGGTGAGTCAGAAGAGATTTTAGCTCAAAGAAGAACAAAACTCAGGTCAGAGATCCAGGATGACTCATGTACGAGGGGAAACTACATCGACTATAATACTTGTACCTGGAAAAAAAATAACAGCGGCAGCGTTTGGAGGGATATGATACAATCTCACAAAGTCATAGAGTATTAGCTATTTCTCACACTCCAGCATCTGACAAAAGGTTTGAAATAAAAGAGATAAGCTTTTTCACATAGAGTGCAACTACATTGTAGAAGTCACTGCCACAAGATGCCAAGGATGCAAAAGAAAGGATATAAACCAGATAAAAATAACTTGGTAGAAGTAGAATCCTGAAAAAGCACTTTTAAAACATTATTCTATATTTGACCTGTTTCTTATACCCTTGCTAGACATCTAGTATTGAGCACTCTCAGGAAGAGGACACCAGTCTAAATGAGCCTTTGATTTTACATGGCATTTGCTACGTTCTTTCACTGTGGCCTATCTAAAGGGTTAAATTCAGACTAATGTGTTCATTCAGGAGTTTTGCCAAGATCACACATTTGGGCATTTTGCCTCTTAAGCACTGTGACAGGAATTAGTTAAATCCAACTTTGTAATGGACACAGTGTTTAAAACCTTCACTGTTGTCCCCAGTGCTGTCATCCTGGGATGCAAGATTGCCATCAGCACTGTCTCTTTTTGCCCTAGACTTTGGTCTGGAGGTATAACACTACATGAAGATTTCACCCTTACTCTTCCTACCATATCTCCTCTTGTTACTTCTTGGCAACTCTGGAAACTTTGCTCAATAATAGCATTCAAGTTTTAATGTGATCAATCCATCAATAGGAAGGCTTCATTTCATTGATCCTGAGTTATTGCACCCTCTGGCTGGTCTACTATTCTAATTTTGCAGAAACTGCATCTAAAACAGCTCAAATGCTGAAAATATATAAAGGCAAATCATGTACAGGGAACATGAAAAATTGATGATATACATCACTGGTAAGACTTTCCAGAAAGAATCAGCTTTTAGAACCAGACTCAGATGCTGTTTATGCACCTAAATAATTATTAGGACGTTTTCAAAGAAGCTCAGCACTCAGTCTGTTGAAATCTTTTGAAAACCTGGTCATAATAGTCACAATGAGAACTGAGTTCTTTTGAAAAACTAGTTAACAGATGAGAGTGCCAAGCTAGTGAGAGCTGGATCTCAGACAGAAAACTTGCTTCATAACACCTCTTGAAATACTCAGCAGTGGTTGATGGGAACAGATAAGTACCTACTCTACCCTCTGATTGCAGCGTGCATCAGATAAGCAACAAGTTGTGACTTTTCCATTATATTGATTTCCCAAAAAAAAAACCTGGATTCCAAAAAACCTTTTATGAGGGAAGACACTGATTCAAGGAATGAGTTTGATTTCCCCTCAGAACACTGGTTCAATGCACTGCAGTTCTCGGGACCTCCAGGCTGCCACTGCTTCCTAACTTGCAGATTCACAAGCAAGTAAGAAGGAAATCTCCATCTGAAAAACTGTGATCCCGTAGATGTTTTGCCTGATGGGACTTGGAAAGGAGATATCTGTGGTCATCCTACATCCAGCCCTCAGTAGCCGCACTAACTCTGCAGCTCTTGACGCTTTCAGGTTTCTAGTTCCTGAGAGTTCTTATACCCATAGGATGTGTTTTAGTTGTCTAGGACTGTTTCAGAGGCCTCCTGGCATCCCATGTGGCTGCCAGGTGCTACTCCAAGAAGTTGCGGCACTCACTAGTAACAAAGGCATCTAAAGCAGCATTAGATGCCAGTGTTTAGGCACTTGAATTGCCTCTCAACAAATCTACTACATTTTTGAGGAGTCCAGTGTGTCAGGAAGATGCTTTACCCAGCAAGTGAGGCAAAAAAAAGATCAACATTTATATTTTTCCTTCAGTAAAATCTTCTCAGCTTGACCCGCTGAGTTGAAACAAATCATTTTCTACAAGAAAGAAGTTTTTACTTCTTACAGATTCCAGCCAATTTTCTGCCTTGTTCCTCTCAACCACATACTTCCAAAACATGTGAATACTTACCCACCTACAATTAGGCAATAAGAAAATAAGAAGTTGCATTAGCAGAAATGACTGAAAGCTTTTTCACCCCTTATTTTCTTAAAGGCAATTCTTTCAAAAATTCTCTTACCATAGAATTACGATAAGAAAAAACCAAGAATTTCCTGTTTATGATTTCTATACACATCATAATGCCTCTATTCATTTTATCTCTTTTTAGTATTCTACCTACTCCACATAGACATTTATCACTTCCTCATTTTCTAATATCTGCCATTTTCATTCTCAAAATCCTTCCAAATCTTTCTTTATCTTTCATGGATACTAGAGTCAGAAGAATGAAGACAATCTCTATCATTAAAATATTCAGGCCATATTTTTAATTATCTATTTGGTTTTCTCCTAGGATGGAGAGGTTGTTTCCCGCCAGGAGATCAATAATATAGTTTCCCCAAATGATTCCTGAAGTTTTTATATAACTTCACAGCTGCAGGCCAAAATTAAAAAAAAAAACAAAACAATCAATAACTTGAAGTTTAAATTACATTGTCCTACAGTGCCATTCCTTATCCCTAAAAAACTATGGGCAGCCAGGCAGCATTTGTCATGTATGGACACTCACATGGTACAAGTCATGGGGGCTGCAGGAACTTCAGCATTCTGGCTGCTCTAATGTCACTGATGATGATGATGTGCAAAAAGAGGATGCCAAAAAGTTGTGAATGTGAAATAGTCTGTTTTAGCACTGCTTTAACATTACTCACATTAAATGGCGTTAAAATACATTCTACAATCACAGAGAGAGAGAGGGAGATTGCTGGATGAGAGACTTGGAATTCTATCTGGCAGGACAAGGAAGAAACGCATCTGCAAATACCAGTTCTGGTAGTGGGCTCAAAGATGTAAATTTTCCCTCTTTAGAGTTTCCCATCATCAGCCTTGTGTCTGTTGCTAATAACATGCATGTATTTAAAATAACTGCACTGAAACTTTATTTACAGGTGTAAATAAAGCGTTTGGGTTTTGGTTTTTTTCTCCTTTTTTTTTATATTTTAGTTGGTTACATTTCCAAAAACTTAAAAAAAAACCAAACCAAACAAATAAGAACCACAAAAAAGTCAACACCAATAAAAACTGCAACATTTCTACTTTTAAAATTTGAAAACAAGACAAGCACTCAGAAGCAAACTAGAAAGTTTCTATTTTATAACCCCTACATAACCTATTTTTCCCTCTCTTCAGAGGACTACTGCATGATACTATCTAACTGCTAAAGTGAATAATAGCCTTGGAAAGGACATTTAATTCTGGACTGTTCATAGCTGTAAATAGTTGACTTCTCCATCAAAACTTTCAAAACTGTAGCTCTTTTGTTTTACGTTAGATGTATCCAAAACTTATCTGTTTGTTGCTGATGATTTTGCACAGTCCTTCACAAGTGCCCCTGTACAGAACCTTGCTACACACACGTGAGCATTTGAAGAGGGTTTTCTGCACATGAGCTCAGCCTATTCTCATTGCTAACAGCACTGGCTCTACATTTTTACGTTTATTTAGAGTTTCCAGTGTGTTTAACACAAAGTATAGTCTTTTTACCATAGTTTTCGTATAATTGGAAAGAATCCTTGTATGTTTACTTCGTCACCACTAAAAAAAAAAAGTAAACTTCGTAAAAAAGTTTAGTCTTCAACACAGAAGGCACAAAACAGAATCTTTTGGATGAATCTTCAGCAGATGTTCCCATGTATTTGAAATCATTCAAATTGCTTACTCATAATGTATGTACAACTTCGTGGGAGTCAGGGGAAAGTGAACAGTTCCCTGGCTGCACATTTTCTGAGATGCAGCATATGTTCGTGCAGGTATCTGACTATATCCTCTCCCTTCTACCTCCTGTACTTTGTACACTTTGCAACAGATGACTGTTTCCAAATATAGAGATATAAAACATGCATTTTAATATTGCCATAATTGCTTTTCTATAGCTTTATTCTATATGATCTGTAGATTTGTCTTTTATAGATTCATTATATGTTATGTTAATTTTATATAATTTTATATTTATTTTATACCTTTCAATATTTATTTTATATATTTGTTTGCCTTTTACTTTTTTAATGTATTTTTTACAATAATATCTATGGTTTACATATTTCTTTTTATATTTTATAGTTCGCTTTTACGGATTTATTTTCAATATGCTTATTACACATCATATATTTTAACCCCTATTTCTTTTCTATACTTCTTTATCCCCACGTGCTCTCAGACCAATTTTAGGAAACCACCTCAGTCTTGCAAACCTGTTCCCACTCTCATCCCGCGGGCGGGTTGCAGTGGGATTACCCACGCAGGGGAGCTGCCTCCCTGCCTTCCCACAGCGCTCTCGCAGCGGCTCGTGAGGACCCTTGGAGCCGCTTCCAGGTGCTGCTTCCCGCGGGTTTGGGGGTTGGAGCCGTGGCTTGGGCTCTGCTGCCCTCCGGTGGCCCCGTGGGAGGGTCCCGCACGGACCCGCACGGGGGGCGGAACTAGGTCATGCTCGTGGTCCCTTCCGACCTCGAGCACTCCATGATCCTGCGCACTGAACTGAAGAGGGATGGAGGATGCTGACGGAGAGACTGAGTTTTATTCGCCAGCACTAACTTGCACAGGAGCCGTCCTCGCCTCGGGGGTCGCCTTTGGAGGCACCGACACACACACACACTGTGAAAGCCAAACTACAGAGAGGCAGAAAGGAGAGAAGACACAGCCAAGGCAGAAGGGAGAGTGGCTTGTCCACATCTTCAGACAACGGAGCCAAAAACAGCCTGAGCTTCCTTCTCCCAAGTCCAGCTCTGTTTCCTATGGCAGCAGTTCACAACCTCTGCTGGCCTGCAGCCCCCTAACACACGCCAGGAACACCACACTTGGCTCTTCTCAGCAAAGCCAGATGTCCCCGTGGCCAACCTGTTACCCTCGGGTCATGGCTTAGGGATTTCCATTCTGCATTGCCACACTGAGTTACCCAACCAGCACAGCATGTAACATAGCCCTGTAACTTGATGTAAACCATGGCAAGTTTACACACCATGAGGAGGAAAACAACGGAAAATAACATTGTGTTATTTTTCTATTTGGAGAAATTATGCCACATTGTTTTCTGCACGATTTGCTTCCTCAATCAGATTTTGGGACGGTTTTTCCTAGACAGGATAATTGGCTGAAATCAATCCACTATAGCCACAAACACGCACATTCGGATAATGCTGTAAAGGCTGCATTTAAATGAAAGAAAGGAGAAAAAAAACTGAGCAAGGGTTGATTGCTCCATATCACTACCTGCAACTCAGTTCCATTTGTAGTAAATTATTAACCATATTAATCTAACTTTGTTTAAGTCTGACTAGACAAAACAGAAGTGTTATTCTGAAAGCATACAAGTTCTACATATGCCAAAATTACAGCAAGCTCTCTGACTTGTCTACAGCAAGGAAGGAAGTCATCAGGTAATAACATTGCAGTAACAGCACAGCCTCTGCTCCTGCCCTCAACTCCACAAAATCCTTTAAATTATGGTGCCTGGATTTCCCAAACATCCCCAGTCCTACTACAGCCAGCTGCTAAGATCTGAAATGTGTGAGCCGCTCTCCGCCCTGCTTCTCTACCACAAAGTTAGAAAAATCAATGTAAATTTTATAGCACCACAAATCCATGCTGTACATCCCTCTACCCATCCCAAATCCTGGAATCTCAGGGTTTTCCTAGTATTTTTGCTTTACATACTGCAACCTTAGCTGAACTGCAGTACAAGACATGTACAAACAACCCTACTGTCCTTCCTGGGTGTTTATAAACTGCAAAATAGGTTTGCTTGAGAAATGCCGGCAAGATCCATGTGAGCCAGCTTTGAAAGCCCGTTATTTGTTCCTAGCTTCCAATATCCTTTGATCACATCTTAAAGCTGAAGCTCCTTACATGCTGACATTACACAGTCAGATGTTAACTCAAACTACAAATTTATTTTAGTGTATTTACCCAGCAGCTCATAATTGCAATTAATTTTATTTCAAATCTCTGCAAGGAATACAGGCTATATTTATACTCCATTAAACATGAGATTTAATGGTTCTGAAGTGTGCTATATCACCAGGAAGAGCCAGAGTGCTCAAAAAAACTCGAGATTTTGTACCGGGGCAATACCTCCTCCATTCATCACACCATTAGCTGGCAGCAACATGGGATCAGAGTCTGTGTAGGGTCTATCAAGAATGACAAGGCAGTAAATGGAAAGTAGAGACAGGAACACAAAGATGACTTTAATATTCCTGTAAGCCACCTGCACTTACAGGTCCAGGTTACTAAGTCCTTTCCCCTGCTCCATGGCATTGCTGCCCAGGAACCCTTGATTCATCCCCTTGCTGTCTCACAGCTGTACATGGAGAACACTTCCAAGAAATTGGGGACTTATTTTATAAGTCGTGTATCCTATGGAACCTACAAGACCTGGGACTTTACCTATGCCTTCAGGATGACTTTCATTTTTTTAAGCAACACACGATTATAAATAACATAAAAGGGTAGCAGAGGTATCTGTGAGCAGCGCCTGATTTTGTGGTCATTCAACTTTAGAGCATGATACTGATTCTAAGCTCAGCCTTACAGCTCCTCAACCCAATACTGCCCCGAAAATTTGTGGTGAATATCATCGTCCAAGTTAGCACCGCACACACCACTCTCCTCATGGCTCCCTAGCAAAGCCCTCTCTCCACGGCTTCAGCTAGAATGCCTTTTGTTTACAATTTCACCAGCTGAAAGACTCTTNACACCAAAACAGAAGGGAAAGAAAGAAAGCTGAAGAGGCCACTATGAGGATCTAATCTATGGCTAAGACCACCCCTTGCCTGGCAGTCTGCATTGCCATCAGCTGTATGCATCGTGAGCGCATTGGGGTTTAGATCAGCTGTCTGTGCCTTCTCCCTCATTAACATGGATAAAAGCGGTGGCCTCTGCCGGGTGCACGGCATTCCTCAGCATACCAGCTGCAGCTCCATCTTAATGCGTCCTCTGGGCTTGGAGAATTAATTAGTTCTGATAGTCACCATGGTTCAAAATGATGGCTGTCATAACCCCACAGATAAAATTACACACCCCTGGCATTTTCCACATTGCCCATTCAGGCTCTCCATGGGCCACTGTTGGCTTCCTCAGATGTATGGCACTGGAAAGATTTAACTTGCCAAACCTTTTTTTTTTATCTCTTTGTTATGCTCCAATTAAGGCTGTGTTAATCAAAGGCAGTATTTCCCAAATATTCCCCCCCTCCTTTCCCCAAGCCTCCTCCCTAGGCAACTTGACGGTTTGTACCCCCCTTCCTCCCACCTACAATTAGCATTCAGACGTTTCTCTTGGCAGAGCCAAAGCCTCCCTCCCCATAGGAAGCTTTCTTCTTATGAGCACATTTTATATTTCCCTATCCCTCTGCAAGGTGCTTTAGCCAGTTTCCAAACAAAGAGCAAAGTGACTTCCCTCAGACATGTGGAGCCTCCAACCATATTCAAACACCCCTGTGACCGTTTTCCTGCTGTGACTGGCTCTAAAACAGAAGCCACATACAGTAAAAAAACAATAATTCATTGATTTTCTTCTGCTTACTTCCAAATTACCAAGTAAGAATATCAAATTTAGCTCAATACTGCCCTCACTCTTGACACTCTCTAAGATTTCACTAACAAGGCTGCACCCCTGGGAGAGGAGCTTCAAACAGAGTAGAACATACAGGAAAGCAGTACCAGCTTTCATCATGCAGAGCTCACGAATGTTCAGGGTGCAATGAGTGCTTTGTTTCAAAGTAGTCTTATTTCTTTCTTATTTCTTCCTCTGAAATGGTGCTTTGGCAATATGATTGTGAAATAGCTGAGCTTTGCATGAGTCTCTGAGACCTCATCATACGAAGTTCAGTCACCTCAGGTCGAGAGAACTTCACAGTCTGAAAGTTAAGGGGAACAATATACAATGCAAGATGTGAAGTCAATAATCGATTAAAAAATTTTAAAATGCAAGACACTGCGTGGCCATCAAAACGGTGTAGAGGAAGCCGAGTGCTGCAACCATCATGTCTGTATCTCTGCTGATTTCTATTTACTTTTTAACTGACCTCAGGAACCTGGCTCTAGGAAAGAACAGCTACCTCCTTGTGATGCTGAAATAAGTTGTAGCACAAACATTGTTTTCAAAAACATCTCCATAAATGAGCCCTCACATTTCCTGTGGGTGGTTGACTTTTACAGCACAGAAATAGAAGCAGTAACTTGGGGAGAGCCAGCAGGCAGATGAAGAAAGTTAAAAGGACAACTAGTTCACCAATACTTAAAGTAGGAGCATCCAGTCCAGGGATGCAATAGCAGAGCAGAGAAAAACTGTGACACACAGAAGGGAATGCCCCAACATATGGTATTTGCAGTATTAAAGCACACACAGGGAACTCTTAATAATCTTTTTCATCAGGCTGCTTGCAACCTGAAAGTTCTCAGAGGGACAAGGGTGACTAGCAGCTGAGGCACAGGGCATCTGAGGAGGGAGGCTTGGCTGGGCTCTCCATGTCAAACTGATTCCAGCTTTCTGGAATCCGGCTCCCCGACTGGCTGGCAGACACCCTGCCACATGCACAGGCTGCTTCAAGCACCGAGGTGCCACCTTCCCACCCCCAAGGCCCCAGGGAGTACCACCCTGTGTGCCAGGTGACATTTTAGCCTGTATTTCTGCCCAAACTGGGGCAGGAGCCAGCCAGGCAGAGTTGTAGTCAGAGCCTGGCACAGTTTGTAACCTCCAAGCAGAAGGAAAAAGCCCATCACCAAGAGGAGGAAAGGGTGGCTGGTCCCTCTGGAACGAGGAAAACAGTCATCACAGCAGTTAGTGAGGAGGCCATGCTCTGATGAGAAGGGAGAGGAAGGAAAGGGAAAAAGAGTTTACTTCACACAAATGCCTATATGAGAGGCAAGAGCAGATAACAAGAGAGCTGATGCTGTTGCTTTTTATCTCAGTCTACAGGACAGGAAAGGGACGTGCTTGATTTACAGCTCCTTTCACCACTGCGCTGCCTGAAGTGGTAACAGGCAAGAGACCCTTCTGACCTTAAGCTGCTGAAGGGGCTGTCAGCTCCTGCCAGCACCCACACAGGGACCAGGCAGACGCGTTTTCCCCAGGTGGCACAGACTCTGCCCAGACAGCCACTCTGCCCACAGTCCAACAAGGCACTTCTGCAGAAGAGGAAGGGTAAATTTCGCTCCCAAACGTCCCACAGAGAATGGGATACAGCCATGGGCTATCCACCACACAGAAGATCCTCCAGGATTCTGCTTTTGGAGTAAACCCTGAGCCATTCCTTCCACCAGGCCAGATTGCACATTGTCTGCAGAGCCAAAGCAACGTGAAAGGCCTTGACCTCAGAAAAAAGAAACAGCCCTTCTCAGGAACATGCCTACTGTCAGCATGTCCATCACAACCCCGGCTGCTATCATGTCTGCATAAACAAGGAATGATTTACTTTCCTCATCATATGGAGAAAGGAACAGGATCTGATGAGTGCACAGGAAACACCTTGCCCTGCCATCTCCAGCAATTTTGCAGTATTCTTTCAGAGCGTATAACAAAAGTAGATGGATTTGTACATTATTTTATACATTTATCACCACTGGGTTCTTTAGGAAAACAACACTGAGTTAAAGATAAGATGTTACGAAGCACAGCTTTGTATTAAGGCACCCTTAAGGAGTACCTTCAAATGATAGAAAAATTTCTAAGGTTGGGGGACCAAGCAAAGCTGACAAACTGGAGGGAGCCAAATTATTGGGTATTTGAGACATGAGAGAGCCTGCCCTTACAAGATTGACCAGAGCAGCAGCAAAGAGCAGCGCTAGAAATGAGCTAAAAATCTCTGAGAAGAAAGAAAAAGTCTTGCTTTTGGCAAATCAAAATGGCAAAATCAAAATGCTTTTTGGCAAATGTGAATATTCATCCCTATCAACCATATCCAAGTAATACAGCTGAGTCAATTTTCCTCTGCATAGCACCAGAAAATCAGTCAAAATGATTCAATAAAAATAGCAAAATGGAGGAGAAAAAAATGCCCCTTTTTATCCAGCTAACCAAAGCTGGAAGATGTTCTTGTGGCCTCCTGAGGTGAAGTCAGTAGTATTCCTCCCAGAACCACACCAGGGGGACCCACCCTTATGTTACTAGGGCTAATAAGCCAACTTCCAGAGATCCTTTGCTCTCCCTTAGATCAGTTAAATAACTGTAATTAAAGAAGCCCAGTAGCTACTCCAGCCCCCTAACCATGCTCACCTAAAAGAAGAAAACATCTTCTGTCATAACAGTTCAGTGTCCTTGGTTTTGTACTATCAGCAGCTCCAGAGAGAGGAATAAATGATCATAGCCCTGTCAGGATATCCTGTCATTCAGGGAGGGAGGCTTTATTCAGCTTTCCAGTGAAAACTTTCAGCAAATACCCTGCATTTTGGAATCTCTCCTGCCTGGGCAAGCTCCACATGCCATATCCTTCACTCATTTACCTTGGGGAAGACAAGAGTCTTGTTGAAGTATTTGCCTGAGAATGCAGAAGAAATAGCACCTCTAATCATCATTTTACGTCAGAATTTGAGTTTTCATGTTTGGAGGGCTCTGAAAGAAAAAAGTCCAATTCACAATGGAAAAAAGTCCACTTTTTTTATTCTTTTTTGCTTTTTTGGTTGCAGTGAAACTGTGTTTGACATCACAAGTCCAAGACGAGGTAAGAAGCAGCTTTTTATGTAATGGATTGTTATTTGTCTATATTACTCCGTGTTATAGAGAGAACAGTTATCAGATACTGTACCTTATAGAAGAAAAACCCACTTTAACAGTCACTGGTGTATATGACAATGAACTATAACCTAAGAGCTCTGTAATTCAGTCCTCTGAAGTAACAGAAATTCATCTGTTTATTCTGCATGAGAATTTGGCTCAAATGATATAGCACAAGTACACTGAAAAAGTCTCTGAACCTGGCACATGTGGCAAAAGTCTGTAAATTATGCATTTATCAAAAGAAATTGATTGGGGTTTCTCATAAGTCAGAAGGTGAAAGCAGAAATTTTTCTATTGTGAAAATTATCTGTTCCTACTAACTAAGAGAAAGAAAAGCTATTCTAGACAGCTAAGGAAAACAAGTTAAGGAACTGAGCTATTTAAAGTAATAACAAAAAGTTATAAATGTAACTAAAGAGTTTGTAGGCTTTGGGGGAAGTGGTGCATTTGTCATGTGCAAATACTATGAACCGGTGGAATTTCACATCATCTGTTTTCACCACCCTCGTAGAGAGGCAGAACACATTTAGAAGAGGAAACAAAAGGACAGAGAGAATTTAGGAGAGGGAAAGGGAAGACACTCGGGTGTTTTGTGGCTATTGTTGTTGGTTGGTTGCAGTTTTTAAATGGAAAAATACATTGAAATGTACAAAATTTACTGGGAAATATGTTACAGCTATTCTTTTTCTTAAAAAAAAAAAAAAAGAAGAGACACTAAAAAGTCAACTTTCTTCCATTTTCCTAAAAGCAAAAACAGAAAATAAGGAAATGGGAAAAAGTGGAAAACATGCTACCATTCCAAAACAAATAGTGTTTTACAGCTGCTGGTAGGGAAAGGGGCATAACTTATTTTTATTTAAATTTTTCCTTTTCAAAACTCTCAATGAATTTAATGTTCCAAAACTGAAATTTTGTGGGGTGCCTTTTTGATGACAACCAAATATCTTTTCAAGCTGTACCCACATTATACCCACATCTGGAAAAAGGTCACGTTTTTACTTCAATAACACCTGAAAAGCATCTACACAACAAAAGGGTTTCACTACCCAAATATTTCAATGTTACCCAGACCAGATTTCACAGTGCACTTCTGAAGACTAAAATTTGACAACTAAACAGACGTTGAAATGTGCTTATAAATGGGTGATGGCAATCACATATAGTGGCTCAGAGGTTATGAAGCTAAATCTCCTTGTCAGTGTCTATGATACATCTTCACGAACTTTGCTGCTGAAGTGTCCAGCTGTCAAAGGGAGAAACTGCTGAGTGAGGACTTCATCCAGGACCATCATGGGACATGTGAAAATCCTGCCCAAGGTGCCAGGGTACCCACCCAGACCAGCTGTGAGGTTCTGCAGAGGCTGCAGCACCCCACCTGTGCCCAGAAGGTCCAGCACTCTCTGGACTGCACAGGATTACAGTGCTGGTTTTTGAAAACCATACTGGAATTAGATCATTTCTCCCCATTTGTGAATTATGAACTTACTTCTACAAATACCAGGAAGAAAAAAGATGAAGCCAACATTAGATGCAGTTCAGCAAAGACTTACTGCTTTAAAATAGACACATAAAAACAGGTTAAAAAAAAAAAAAAAAAGAGGCTGCCCTTCTCGGTGGGCTCTGGTGGAGTTAGGCCCAAAACCTCCACCAGATTTGAATGCAAAGCTAGATGTCATTCTTTGACAGCAGTTTGAAAATACCAGCCATAGCTCTTTAGATCAATACGGTGGTGCTGACAACATGAAACCCACTTTTGAGAAAAATCTTTGTTCCACAGGCTGGTGCTGTGGAACACACCTTGTTTAATTTTGCCTTTGAATGGAGAAGGCACTTGTCAGCAGCTTTGGAACTACCACTCCATAGGCTGTGTCCTCTCTGTAATCTGGCTTTTAAGTATGACAAACTTAGCATTTGTTCATAAAGCACTTTTAGGAAAAATATTACACTTAAAAGGGTTTATCCTGCAGTGGTTGGACATATTTTGTGCAGACAAAGCTTCTGCAAAGGGCTAATGTGTGGTCTAACCTAGTTTAGCTCCAAAACAAGGAGCTCCTTTTGAATAGAAAAGAGCTTGCAGCTGTGAGCGAGAGCAAAGCTGAGTCAAATTTCTCATTTTTCAGCAATGTCACTCGGGGTAGTGTTTTTCCTTCTTTTTAATTATTCTTCTCCTATTGCAGGTGAAGAAGCAATGTGATCAAAAGCTGCTCATTAGAATGAAAACCAAATGTGTACCTTGCTCTTTAAACCTTGACACCCAGTGCCCTGCTGGTTACACCAAAATTACCAACGGGACTGGGACACCAGACTGCAGGTATCTCCTCTGTCAGAGCTTTTCTCCAGGAATATTGTTCTCCATGAATTAGAAAATGTTAATTCATATCAAAAATGCTCTAGTCTATGGAATTTTCTTATGGAACATATACCACTGGCTTCACCAGCTCCAAAACTCAACCTGCATTCAGGGTATTTGATGCTTAAAGTTAATCAGCAAGTGATATAAGAGGAAAATAAAAATTGTTATTGATGGTCTATCAGATTTTCTCTCGAATAACATCACAGAATCTCTTCTGTATTTATTCTGCATATTTGATATGAATGATGCAAAAATATATATATTATTATATATTTATATGTAGTATAATATATAAAATATTATATATTATACATAATATATAATATTATACATTTATATTTCTATAAATATATTATCATATGATATTTATGTATTAATCTTATATATCCTGTAAATAATGTATTTTTCAAACTCCTAGATAGGAAACTTGTGGGGGTGAAGGGCAGGAAGAGATATCTCAAAACCAATTTGAAATCTTGCCATTCAGATTGAAAAAAAAAAAAAAGCCATATTTTAGAGAAAATGTAACTATGTTGATCTTACTTAGCATTTAACGAACCCTGATATTAAATAATTTTTAAAATCATTCTAAAATAGTTTCGAATCACAACTTAGAGAAAAGTGCTGTATTTAGGTTGGGGCAAGAAGATAAACACACTATTCACAAGAAACAGCTCCAGGGGTCTTTTCAGACCTTAATGTTCAATGTATGTTTTAACGAAGAAGAAAAAAAAGGCAGATCCACGTAACTAAGCTTAAAGTGCTCTTGTCTGACACTGAAAGGAGAAGAGGAAGTTAAGAATTTCATTTTTCTCCACAGGAGGCTGTAAGTACTTTAAAGCAGCTCTAACTTCTTTTTCACAGGTATTACCTGGAAATTAAAACACACACTCTCTCTTTTCCGGGTTGTCGGCATCGTTGTGTGAAGGAATTTGAACAGCCTGAGTGCTGCCAGGGACACTGGGGCCCAGACTGCATGGGTAAGTTGTTTTGGGGTTTTATTTTCATATAGGATTTGAATAGAAACAAAGTGGCAACTTTTCCTCTTTTCAGAAACTATTGCTGTGAGAAGTGTCCTCCTCAGAGCATGTTATAAAAGTAGAAATAAATAGCAGTTTTCAGGTAAAACTGAGAAGACTTGAAGAAAAACATATTCAAAGCTTCATTTAAAAAGAAAAATTCATAGAAAAATTTAAAGAACCTCAGAAAATCTCCTTGATTTTGAGATTTTCAAAACAAACCATTTCAGTCAATGCCTGCAAAATTATTTCATCCCCAAAATGGATTTTAAAAATTAAGATTCTCAAATCACAAATTTAAATGTTTCATTTTACGTCAAAACCACCTCATCCGCATCCGAAATATTTCCAAATCTCTTTAATTCTTTGCTTTGTGATGTACGGGGTATCTTTTCTTTCAGCTCAACTTGAAACAATTTCTCAAGCTGCTTGTGAATGCTGAAGGCCATTACTGAAGCAAGGGAATCAACAGTGCCTCCTCCCCTGCTACCCCTTCCTCAGGAAAAGCCTTTCAGCATCTCCACAAGCGCACAAAATCTCAGGCTACCAAGATAGGCATCCAGACCCACAGAGGAAGTTTCCCTGCCCAGCCAGAGTGTTTCCTCCTTTAGTTAATGGCCTCAAGGTCTGTTTCAATGTCTGTGAAGTCCTTTGTCCACAAAATAGATTTTTAAAAATGATGATTTTAGCCCAAGCTATTATTTAAATACCAGTCATTTATCTACCAAAGGGAAGCAGTCCAGCTGCAGCTTACAGCACCTTCAAGAGAAAAGACAGGCAAAGAGCTGAGTGCGTAGTGTGTGCTCATGTCTTCTGAAAAGAGTGACTTGTGTGGCGGTTTGCATCCCACCACCAAAGGCAGCCTAAGTGCTCATCCTCCCATAATCAGGGTGCTCTGGGCAGCCACACAAGGGGCATCAGTATTTCTGGAGAGGGGCAGCTCCCTGCCCCAGAGTCGGAGCCCTGCCTGCACCACCGAGTGAAGGAGGCTGCAAAGGCAAGGAAGCCCTCTCTTCCTTTGGACAAACTTCCTGACCCCAAAAAGCAAAAAATCAAGGTCTCAGCATTGTTTCTGCTTTCATTTGGAGGAAAAAAATAGTTATCTCTACGTTATCACAACCTCTGTAATAGAATACTGCACAACTTGAAGTGTTTGGAGGAAAGACAGTCCTTCCTGAGGCCGTGCAAAAATCCCTGACTAGGGGTTTACTTCACATTTAGCATCTGATGGCAAGGACAAAATTAGGTCTTAAATAGCACTCTGACTTCCTTAAATGACAGCACATGCTGAAACACACAGTGTGAGTGAAAGATCTTTTGTCCCCTTCCCTCCCCACAAAGCACACCAAGACATCCAGCTGCACACCAATCCCTCTGTAAAATGTCATAAAGTCAAAAGAGAAAAGTACAGGGTCAGGAAAGGTCCAGGAGGAAAGAGCACAGCCTTTCAACACTGCCAGTATCAACCAGCCACAGGTACTACAGCTGGTGGAGCTACTCCCTATCCCAGCACAGGTTCCCACTCTGGGCAAATATTTCCATGGCTCCAAAAAAAAGCCTGAGTACCAACCAAAAGGTTTGTGGCATGACCAACTCAGTAGAAGGCAGTGGAAGAATAAAGCAAGGGAAAACTGGAAAATTAAAAATAAAGGCCAAGAGGAAAGATACTAAATTTAATGCTATTAAATTATGTGGTTCAAAATACATCTTTACAAGTACTACTCACTGCTTCAGCCTCACAGTGAGTCAGGTGAAGAGAAGTATTTTAAGAGCCTGCATTTGATAATACTTGGGAAGTGCTGAATTTAACTCCGGGAGGCGAAAAAATAAAGCTGATAAATTTAGGCTCTTTTGGCCTAGATTCAAAGATTTGGCCTTCACGTTCTGACAGATGTTAAGAGATAAGCAAGAGCATGTCTTTCTTACTGCTTTTCAAAAAGCATCCTCGATAAAAGCAAAAGTCTCGCCTCTCCCCAGGGTGGCGGCAGGCGACTGTGCAGCACTGCTCCAGTGTCCCAGCACTGCCTCCTGCGGCCCTGCTGGTTGCAGGAAGCGCTTTATCTGCCTGGCCAAACTTGTACAACAGTATGGTAATTTGCCCAACTGCTGATAAAGCTGTCCCTCGGTGCTGGTATCAAAACGAGAGACAAGATGTAGTGAAGACAAGGAGGAGTGTAATGAATGCCAACGGCAAAAAAAAACCTGCTTTGTCAACAATTTTAAAGCAACTTTTCCTAGGAATTATATTATGAACTCTGAGTTTTCTCTATCCTTGCACACTCAATAAAAGCATCAGTGCAAGTAAACTTTTTTCATTCTGTGCAAATATTAAACAGTTGCCGTAAATCCTAAAGATAAGATTTAGCTATCATACAGTAGCCACAAAACAAGATTCACTAAAAGCCACTTTAAAGATTAAAGCATATGTATTTATTACTTTCCCTCAGTTGTAGTTATTTAACCTAAATTCTTAAAACAGCATGTATGAGATAAACGGCACTAAAATTTTCATCTTTAAATTTATTGTTTTTTCACAAGAAGCTTACGTGGCTACAACAGACCTCAGGCTACATTAAGGAATAAATTAAGGAATTTTAACAGATTGGTATAAAGCCAAAGCTTTCAGTGGAATTAAGTGTACACATATGCACATCCACTTATTTGCTTACCACTCTGTCAAAATCGAATTCATTTTTACTAAAACTTCCACATTACCTAAATACTCTAAATCAGGATTAACTTAGGCAGGGGGAGCATAAATCCGGTGCTGCCCATCTCCACCCACACAGAACAAACTCTGAGTCTCTTTATAAGCAATAAATCTACCAGTAAGGACAGCAGAGTACCTGTGAGGCCAGTAGGAGTTTGATACATTTAGATACCACCTGCATCAAAATTGTGGTACCTAATGGGAGTTCTAATTACAAGAAGGAAAGGCTTATGGACAAGAGTTAATACATCATTTCCAAGAAGGGGTGGGACAATTGTGAAAAATAAGTGTATCCCTAAAGGAGAGAAAACCTGACAGAATAATCTGACTAAAAACCACTGTAATATACATTTCCTATAGGCAATCTTTCAGTAAAGGTTTGAATCTCGAAACCTTTCAGACAAAAAAAAATTAAACTATTTTTATTTGGAAATATGGTCATTTTTTCTTGTCTCACCCTGCTGGCTGGGGTTTTTGTTCAGACTCTCTCACCTTCTATACCACTGTCTGTAACCATGGTTTTAGCACCAGAGGCTCTGTAGAGCATAACACACCTTTGGCACACAAGTTTGATTAGTGACCACAGCTCCTTGGACAGGATTTGGTTGTGAGATATCTGAATTTCAATTTCCAAGATGGTTTGAATCAATTATCACAGTCTTATGGAGATAGCAGGGAAAAGGAAAAATTTTCCATGTAAAGCAAATGCAATTTTTGGTGGGGGAAAAAAAAAAAAAGCCTTACTAACTCTAACTTCACATCAAATAAAATCCTGAGAGCAAATTTTCAATCCATCAGAGTTATACCAACACACAGGAGTGGTCAGGCAAGCTCCATTTGTATCAGAAAAGCCAGCAGCTTAGGGTGTCTGCAGACAGAGGTAGACCAGCAAGGACAAAACCATATCCTATTTTAGAAAAAGAAAATTATTTTTTGTTCAATCCTTTGACTGCAGTCACTAACCTAAATTCCCGGACAAGAGAGTGTGATGGTCTCTGCTGATGCTAAGATTCTAGTGAAGAGATTCAGGCAGCTGCAAAACAGCAGCTGTCACCCAGGGTCCCTGTCTGGCCCAAAAAGCCTGCAGCTGCCAAGGCTGTCACCTGTAGTGTTCAGGGGGAGCACAGGGATCAGAGCAAGGTGACTGATGGCTGAAACACTGTCATTTCCAGCATGTCCGGGAGGAGCTGCATCACCGTGCAATGGGAGAGGACGCTGCTCACAGGGCATAACTGGGAATGGAACGTGCACTTGTCAGGTACGTCCTTTCTGTTAAATGAGGAAAAAAACCACAACAATAGCATGTGAGTTGTGCTGAAAAATAATCCGTGTTCCACTGTATAAATACATTAAAGGAAAGTATTCCAGAAAGAGCAGAGATGATCAGCTTGGAGTTCATTTTTCGCTCGGATTGCACTAATCTTTACACTATTATTTCTACAGACTTGAGCATGTTTGGGTGAAATTATTAAAGAGTTCTTTCTTCTTGCCTTCCTGAGACAGGTGTTTTGAGTTCCTCTATTTTTTTAAATTGTGCTATTACTTGTGACTTTTTGCCCTAAATAGAAGGTACTTATACATGGAGCTATATTCTCCATACGTTGTTGCTTTGCTGAGAGAGCAACGTGTAGTGCTTAAACTCAGACAAAAGGATTTTTAAGAAAATTCAAATTAATCTTTTCTACCTCCTCCTCTACTGATTCATCTTTACACCAAAAATCCTCTTCTGGGGACATGTGAAAAAGAGACAGAGGTAGAAGTAGCCAGAAAATACAACCCAACAATTGTAAGCCTGATTTGGACAGTAGGCCTGATTACAGTACTTCATGTTAACTTGACATTCAGAATATCTGATTTGAAGATCTACAAATTATTTTTAAAATAGATGTGTGGGCAAGATTGTTCAAAAGACAATGTTTTCTAGGTTGTGGTATCTATTGATTGAAACTTTCATGTTATTTTCTTTTGGCAGCGAAAGATGCTGTTTTCTGCCTGCTAAAAATGTATCTATCTGTCTAGAGATAGATGAGAAACTTAAGTTTTGATTTCCATTGTGTAATTCACAGAAAGGGTTTGCTGGGACAGCCTGTGAAAAATGTGCTGAAGACAATTTATTTGGTCCTGACTGCACATCAAGTAAGTTTGAACTTGCTTTATTTGATCAGGGAAAAGAAGGGAGTGAAAGCTGTATTCACACTCTAAGAAATGACAGTGAAATGGGTAGAGGCCCCAAAGATTTCCCAGTAAGAGCTGCTGTCTACCTCAGAGAACACAATGGGGAAAGGAGAGAGCTCTTCACTCTATTCTGTGCCAGGGAGATACATAATTCTGTCAAAAGTGTGAAAAACGGTGTGTTTTGTGCAATTTTGGGGTTTGGGTTGTTGATGAATTCACTGATTAGCCGTACATCTATCAGAAATGGAATTCTGAAAGCTGTGTGCACTTTGTAGAATGTATTTGTATCACAAGTGTATATACGCATATAAAATTTTCCACTTTTGCCTGCTTCTTAATGGTCGTTACTATTTTAACTTCCTGACCCTTGCTGAAAATTACACTGAAAAACCAGAAAACTTCCTGAGAAACATTTTAAAACAGCCTTATTCTTGAGTAGCAATAGTTGTTTATCTCTAAGAAACTCCTTTTCTTCCCTCAAGATCTACATAATGTTACTTCTAAAGAGTCACAAATGGTCTCAATTTAAATAATCTGTGTTGGCCTTTCTACACTAATCCTATACCACTGCTGGCTCAAAGGCCCCTTTTCCACCAGCTGTCCACTGGATGCCAGTGTTGATACACAGAAATGTAACTGAGCCAGCATTTTCACGAAAATAGGCTACTTGAATGAATTCAATATCATAAATGCAATTATTTTCCAAGAAGCTGCTGGAGGATTCAATCAGATATTAATATAAGCCACATTTTACACTTCAGCTTTCAGATATTTACGCTCCTGCAAGTGTTGTAAAATAAATAAAATACAAACAATCTTAATCTGTGGCTAACTGCTTTTCATTAATACCTTAGACATTCCTGGATTTTATATTATGACTAGTGACATAGGTAAGAAATTATTAATTAATTAGTGCAGGTGATTTACATGAACACAGGCTATGTTTCTAAAGGGAAGAGGATATGCTAGGTCACTGCAGCTTAAACAGGAAGTCGGCAATACAATTCTGTACATCTTTTAGAGTTTTCGAAGTGTAACTGTAAATGGCCTTTTTAAAAATCATCATTGCCATAATTCAAACAGTTATAACTATAAAGCTTTTTGAGTGTACTTAAAACTTCAAAAATTATTTATAGAAGGGTCTCATAGTTGCCTGGACTGTGAATGCATCATCTTGTGTGCATACTGTCACTGGCTTTAAAACCAGAATATAACCAGAAATGAACCAATATAGGAAAAAAGAAGCCTGAGACCTCCTCTGTGATTAATTATGCTTTTAACTAAATAAATTCTGTTTAGGAAGGGGAAAAAAAAGGTCACAAAACTCATCGCTTCTTGAGGTGCTTGAGAGATAACAAACGGAGTTGAAGCAAAAGCAAACAATAGGTTAAACATTATTAAAGAGGTCTATGTTACACATTATATCCAATTTTAGCTTCAGACTCAAATTTTGTCACATTTTACAAGTTTTATGGCATCACCAACAAGTCCGTTTGGCGCTTATAGTGTGCGTCCTGAAGATTTTCAGACCCTGGGCCCTTAACAGCCTTCAAAAATTACTGTGTTATTTACTGATGTATGCAACTGCAAGTATTGATCCTCTCAGTAATGGAAGCCTAGAAATTCGGGCACTTGGGTCAAAGCTTGGTTTAGCCAAAGCTGTTGGCCAGGGCGCTCTTTGCTATGAGGAACCACTAATTATGTCTTTCCAAACACCATTATTATTCAGCAAAGCAAATCCATTTCTCCCTATAGCTTGTGACTGCGTTCATGGAGTATGCAGCAGCGGAATTACAGGGGATGGAAGATGCACTTGCTTTTCTGGATATAAAGGGCTCCGCTGCGATCAGCGTAAGTAGATTGTTTTCTGTATGAGGTGTATTCAACAGCTGCGATACAGTTAGAACTGGGAAGGATGAATTGGTCTCAGGTTAGTTGTGCAAAAGCAACCAAACATACACAGAACCTCAAAGCCTCACAGCATGCAGGCAAAGCCTAACCTGTCCCCCTCTGTCCCTCAGCGATAGCCAAATGCGAGGCGCTGCGGTGCCCTGCAAACTCCAGGTGTGCTGCCTCAGGTGAGGATGAAAGACAACTGCAATGCACGTGTCTGCCCAACTTCCACGGGGACAGTACACGATGTGAACGTGAGTAATTTCCATGTCTGCCCAGTTCTTTGAATACACCACCATTAGTGTTACGGTTCAGATACAGAATGTGCTTTTGAGCCACATCTCACCATCTCATTTTTTCATCTCCCAAAGCACAGACTAGATTCCTTCAGGGTGAAATGAAATCCTAAAATGTGCTTCAGAAGCACATCCATACAATTGTAAAAAGTTTCAGTCCATGCAACCAGACTAAAGCTGGTCAACCCCCTTGAAATACGTAAGGTGGATACTGGGTCGTCAGTGCTTACAAATCTACTCCTGTCATATCCCTCTGCGTGGTACAGTTCAGCCTCATAGCTTGCTTCCATAAATATCAACAACAGCAACCAAGGGCTTATACTTACTGAGCATCCATCATGTGGCAGCTCAGTTCCATCAGCAAGCACAAACCCTACAGGCAAGTAAAGTTTATTTTAGCTTTCCTGGTTTTCATGAAACAAAGCTAGTAGCATCTCAGCTAGAGGTAAGGTCTACCTTAGAGGTGTCTTTATCAACTCCTCAACTTGCCATTGAATGCCCAAATTAAGTGTGTAAGAGTCCAGATTTTCTTTTCTCTACTTACATTATGTCTTATGGTACCAGTTCTTCTTTCTGGACCAATTGCAGCAAAAAATATTGTTTAATCTCGTGCTGGAAGCACAATTTTGTAGATGTTGGCTCAGATCAGTCCCAGCTGAGGGGAAAGAAAGGAGGAGAAGAGAGGAAAACAGTGAGAAGCACCACTTTTTAGGTGTGTCCAGGGCATGCCATCTTCTAGACACGATGTGTGCTTAACCTTAACCTAACCTGGACACAAAGGTGTGAGAAGATGCTCTCCAAGCACTGCTTGATTTTGAGAAAGAACAAGCCGTGCCATTGCCTCGAAAAAATGGTTCATGCAAATAACTAGTGAGCTTCCAGTGCAGTCCTGAAAGCAGAACAGTGTGGAAGACTAAAGCACTTGCTGGCCAGTTTTCCATACAGCTGAACCGATGACATTGTATTGTTTAATTACCGGAAAGAAAACAGAGAAGGCCTATTGTATTGAAAAATATTTTCCAGCTGATCTAACGTGCTTAAAGCTTGCACAGACCTCATACCACCTACCTGACCTTCTCTAGTTAAAATCCACCAGAGAACAAGGAAATAGTTGTGATATTTTATTGAGCACGTTACATGTTTTAATCTGTTTATAACTCAGTTTGCCAAGTTAAGAGATCATTTCTGCTCAAAAGCAAACAGCTGGTTGCTACGTTAGCATAAACACATTCCTGCCTTCCATCTCCATGCGTCCACAATACTTCAAACTTGGCTGTTATGAAAAGTTTAGTCTGCCCAGGCTTTGTTTGGCATGGAGGTGCTCTGCTAAATCCTTGTCTTCAATTTCAAAACTGTGGGCAATGATTCATTTACTTCACTTCTTTTTTCGCAAGCTATCAACCCATGCTCCAAAAAGGTCTGCGATCCTAATGCTGACTGCATTTACCTGGGGCCAAATCAGCACAAATGCACCTGTCGAGAAGGTTACAGAGGGGATGGTCAAATCTGCCTGCCCATAGACCCTTGTCAAGCAGCACGCGGGAGCTGCCCTGCACAGTCCAGCCTTTGCATCTATGACGGTCCAGGAAAGGTCAGTGTAACTGCACAACAAGAAATTATGCTTTGTCCCCGAAAAGAAGCCATGAGGGTATGGAAACAGGTCTCAAGATCAAATGCTACCCCCTAGCTTTGACATAAGCCCTGCTGGTGACCCAGAGGGAGCCTCTTTGTCTCCCCTCTGAAAATAGGAATGGCAATAGTGTTCTTTTTTTCTGGGAATATTTTGGCTGTGATTTGCCTCTCCAAAATGGAGGCATTTAAATAAATCTTCTCCCAGTTGAATTTTGTCTGTCTGGGCACAGGGAACTTGTAGGACCAGCAGGGTCCTTATACAGGTGCCACAGATACATGTCTAAATCTAGTTTATTTAGGAAAAAAGCAATCTGGGTCTTTGAAAACAGACATGAACAGCACCTTATAAAGACTGCATATTATTTATGATATTGGGAACTGGCTCCAGTTTCTGTGTGTAATACTCACAGCATCAAAAAGCAAGACTTCAAAAGGCCTGGTTTGCTTGGACACCCTGAACTGCCAAAAAGGGACTTGATCACTGAAGGTTGTTTTGCAGTTCATGGTCATATCTCAGTGAAGTGCATGTGACTGAAACACAGGCTGGAGTGTACAAATATAAGCTTTATATTTGTGTCTGAACTCACCAGGTGATTAACTAAGACACTGTGTTCAAGCCCTTAGTTCCAGTAATCATGCTGAAATCCACAATTTGTGCATGACTAATTTTCTCTCTCCTCTCACATCCTTCTGATTTAGTCCCACTGTGAATGCAAGGAGCATTATACCAACTTTGTACCTGGGAAAGGATGCAGCATGATGGACCTCTGTGAAACAAACAACACCTGCCACAAAAAAGCTAAATGCTTAACAGTCGCACCGGGACAGATTGCGTGAGTCTTTTTGCTTATTAAAGTTTCACACCGTTTCTCCTTCCTTCCCTAGTAAATGGGCCGCTAAAACAAATCCTGTGGATGAACACCTCCTGAAGTTATCTTTAATGGCTTCTTTATCAAGGACAAATCACAAGATTTAATGGGGTTAGGGTTAGCCAATTAACATAGTGTTAGATTTCATCAGACCATTTGGTAATGCCTATTAAGTTTTATTTTTAAAGCACTCAGAGGTCATTTCTACACTGGTAAATAAAAGGGACCAAAACCTCTTTTCTCTTCCTCAGGGCAGGCAGCATTGTCTGTCTCACAGCTGAAGTCTCTTCCAAAACAGAGTAACTGCCTCTTGGCAGCAATCCCTGGCACATGCTGTCCCTTCAGCTGTGCCTGGGCACTGCCTGGGAAAATGCTACTTGGTGTGGGCCAGAAACATGCCAGGCAGCATGCTGAAAATAATCAGCATTAATTATGGGATAGCACTGGAGCCCTACCTCTTCTGAGTATACTAATGCAGATACAACCAGGGAATCTGCCCCCCATGCTGTCAAAGCAACACCAACCTCAGCAGACTCCTCAAAACCTTGAGTCAAGCAGGTGGGAAACCGAAAAACCTCTGGCAGACTTTGCTTTTCCTGTACAGAAATATGCTACATGGATGTTAGGAAAAAAAGTCAGTCTTAATGCTAAACTCTACAAAGCTCTCTTAAACCACAGAATCTGTCTTACATGTTTCTATAGCCCAGTGATGGCAGGTACTGGGTTAAAGAGCTGTGCCTGAAATATCAGTTTTTGGGAGCTGAGAGCTTGAACATGAAGGACAAGACAGGCCATTCATTGTTAGTTAGGAAGTAATTATCATATAGATCTGCAGACAGAAAACATTCACTCAGAAGAATATTCTTATTGCCAGTCCTTGTGTCATGCAGCTCTCCCTTGCAGGGTAGTATCAACATCACTTCTGGGTAAGCTATTGTGCATTTCAAACAAATCCATCTAGAATATCCCCAAGTTCTCTTCTACAGCATAATATGCTGCTCAAACTGCTTAGTATAGACTTACATAATACTTAGAGTACTACCATACTGCACAGCATCAGTTGAAATTTTGAAATAAAATTCCACATCTGAAATCAGGAGCCTTTTTTCCAAATTAGTCGCTGTTTCCCTGTTGCAACACAATTTTTGAAAGCCAAGAAAGTTTTGAGAATTTTAGAATGAGAAAATTAAAAATTTTTTACTGGGGATGGAAAAGAACAATAAAAATGCTTTGCACATCCTTCATTTAATGATATTTAATGGCAAAAACAAGTACTGAAGAATGAAGTGGGATTGAAATCAAACTTAAGCTAAGGAAAATCCATTTATTAAAGAGGAACTTTACAAAGAAAGCTGTTGATTTGTAAATGTGGGCACAATAAATAGATTCTGGTAAGTGACAGACTATTTTGGCTACATCCCAGATTTTAAATATATTTGGGAAGGCTTTTTTTGTTGTTTTTTTTTTCTTTTTCTAAAACACAAAGCGATAAAAGAAGCCACAAAACTGCATTCCTTCCTTTCTACTTTTGTTTTGGTTTTTCTAAGGATGCAGTTATGCTATTAGTTTTCCCCACATAGACAGTTCTACTTTCTCCAGAACCAAATTATTTGTACAGGAATAAATCTCTCATAGAGGCAAAGATGTGAAAAACCCAAACACTGGATTTGTGAATATAACACAGCAACCTCCTCAAAAATCACAATTGCCTCTGTCTTATGTTCCCATATAGATCTTTCCTGAAGGAGTGCTGACACTTTCCATAGTGTTGCTTCAGCACAGTAATCGTGTTCAGCCTTGCCCAGAAGCTATGAAGCTTCAACCAGTGCAGAATTACACTGCATATTAGATTATAACCTCTCTGGTTTCCAAGGAGAGCTGCCTTTCCATCAGTTAAACTCTATTATTTTCTCTCTTAATCCCACTCTTATTTTTCCTCTCAGTTTCCAATGTAGAAATTAGTAGCTTCATAAACCGAAACTCTATTATAGCGGGTTTTGGTAAAATGGAGACAGAAAGCTGAGATTTCCTCTTCCAGAGAGATACAGTTTTTCTTCCCTGAGTAAGCTGAAGTGGTGACAGTTCCCATCTTTTTCAGTCCTGCCTATGCTGTCTGTTCAGCAACCATGAAAACATCCAACAGCTGAGCTTAGATAGTCCAGCAGGGTTTGGTGCAAAGCTGTTCTCTTTAGAGGCACCCAGCCCATGCAGAAAGCTGTGCATCCAAAGAAAAACATGTAAAGCCATAAGCACTCTGAGTTCCAAAGGAATTCTTCCAGACAAAGCTAAGGCAAAGCAGATCTAATCAGTCACCCAGCTGGTCCTCCCCATGCCCAGCCACACAGAGTCAATTCCTTCATCAGGAGTGAGGAAACGCAGGCTGAAGGGTTCAGTCCCATGCAGTAGGTGCTAATCTGTAATTGCTCAATGCTTTCCTTCGGCACACAAATCCAAACTGTTTTGCTTGGATGCCCACTCAGTTATGAGTTATATATGCTCAGTATGGAAGTTTCAAACTACGTAGGCATTTCTGCAGTTCACTGTGCCCCCAGAAGTGATAGCCAAAAGAGTTATTTTGTTTAACCACCTGCTTCTTTATGAACATTGGATGAAAAAGAGAGGAGAGCTTTATTTTGAAAACTGGATCTGATTTTTGCTATATTTCAAGGGTAGTTCCTTTTTTTCTATGTTATTTCTCAGCTCCTTTGAAGCCTCAGTTGTTTTCTTCTCTGTCCTCTGAGGTGGAAAGAGGCTACCTACAACAATACAGCAATGTTTACCCCAGCAGAAAAAAGAGATCAGCTCCCAAGGAGCAGCTGTTCCTCACTCCCAGCTGTAAACCCTTCATCCAGGCTCCACAGTCATACTCTCTCTGCTCAAGAGATCCACTTAAAAAGAAGTGGATTCACCATCAGAATGGCATCCTAAAAATTTAAGATGCTTTTAGACTGCCATTTTTACCCAGGATCAGAGTCAAAGCTTGAGCCTCTTGGCCAAAATCTCAGCACTCCTCTGAGCCTGTATGCAGCTCCCCAGATTGCAGGGACTTGCGGGGATTTTCAAATAATATTGCTCTCACCAGAGAAACAGCTACAGCAGAGACCATATATGGGAAAAAAGAGAGGGTTTGGCATCAGGCTGATACTACTGTGGGGTGTGAGTGGCAGGTGTGCATTTCTAACAACCAGCACATGCAAATGATTAATTACAGAAAGGGCATCTTTTGCTCATATGAAATAATGTTCCTTTGCTAGAGATGCCATTAGAAAAAAAAAATCCAGAGAGATGAATCATTATGGATAGGGTTTATACGAATATCAAACATGCTGCAGACTTCACAGGGAGAGGCACTATTAAAAGCCAGTGTCTGTCTGTCCATCTCATGGGCACTGTGACCTGAGTGTGCTTCAGACATCCAGAGTACTGGGTCAGGCACACATCACTGGGAACTCTCACAGGCTGGAGTCCCCAGGAGACAGCCAGGGTGTTACACGTGAGGTGCTATTTCCAGAACAGAGACAGCAGCAACACATACACCTAAAAATGAATGAGAATTTGTGCTGGAGCAGAAAAAAAGGTGATGTTAAAAGTACAAGTTCTATTGCCCAAAATGGTGGGTGGCATTACATAAAGGGCAGGGTACCAAACCACCACTTTGCTTTGTTTAAAGGACTGATATCGTCTGCTTTTTCTACAAAATCCATGCAGCTATTGCAAGGACTCATGAGCTGCCCATCACCTCCCTTAACTACCATTAATCCTGCCAGATCCCAAGTCGTGAGTGAGGTCTTCACAAAACAGCCTCCCTGCTGCAAGAATGGCACTGCACACGTTTATGCTGTGCTCTCTCCTCACCCACAGACGGGCAGGTTTAGTGGATTTCTGGGCTCCAGCAACCACATTTTGGCACACAGCCTCTATTCAGAGGTCCTGCAAGACAGACACTTATGTCTCCTGGTCCATGGCTGGACAGGAGTCCAGCACATCAGGCAAGGAGTCATCAGGCTGCCCCACACACTGACACACTTCACAGCACACAGAAGCAGAGAATTAACTACAACGCACCAGTGCTGCCCGAAAATGCCTTCAGAGAAGCAATAGGTAACCCCTGGCACCTGTTTATTGAGAGCCACAGCTAAAAAAAATTCCAATCCCTTCACAGGTGCACGTGCCAGGGGGGCTCTGTGGGGAATGGGTTTGTGTGCTATGGGAACATCATGGAGCGCCTCCAAGAGCTGAGTGCAGAAGTGGGAGGACGATGGCAGGGCAAGCTTACGTCTAGCCTCTTGCTCATGGGTGAGTAACCGCACACAAGCAGAGTCAGCTTCTGCCTGATGCCATGACGATTTTTTGCTTTTTCGTATACCCCTCTCATGTACCCTTCCACATACCCTTTTACACAGCTCTGCATGTATCCTTAGTGCTTTTAGCCCACATACTTGTAATTCCCCAAGTCTGATAACTAGCTTAGACCCAAAGTTCCGTTAAGCCAGGTGACTGNGTGTGCATTTGGGGGTGCTTTCTCCCTGGATGTGGTGCACCAGAGGATCCTTAAATAAATACCGAGGTAAAACCCTTTTTCCCTCTAACTGCGTTTGCCTTTTAATTCTAAGCCCAGGGAAAGGCATCATGCCCAGGGGGCTGATCCTGCCCTGTCTTACCCCAACACCCCCTGCTACAGGGAAGTGCCACCCACAGCGTGACACAGCACACATGCCTTCACTGCAGAGTCCTTCAGACCATCTAAAGCTGCTCTGCTCATCACACCATGCATGCAGTCTGCAAGAACTTCCAGGCAGAAGTGCTAAACATGTTTCCACAACCCCTCACTCATCATTTGATATCACCAGTGGATTTTGCCCCACAGTGTAATTAGTGGGATTATCCCACTTCTTCTCCCTGCCCCCACTGCTTTGGACAAATGAGATTTGGTCCAGAATGACACACACTAGTCCACCAAAAACACTTGAGCATTCCCAGTCACCTTGTGAACTGAACAACCTAACAGCCTTCATCATCTTCTCTATGGCCAAAAATTTGAGCTATGAACAAACGCTGCTAGAACTGAGCTGGATCTTTGAGTTAAACTTGTAAATGCGGAAAAAAAAAATCCTTCTGTTTAATATAATTTGCTCAGTCCCATGGAGCCCAACAATTAAAATAAAGGTTATGAATTCCCGAACAGAACAGAATAAGAATTCCCCGCCGCTGGCCAAGGACAAAACCCGGCGGTGACTTTCACATTCAGCACTGAAGATCAATATCCATTGCCTCAGCACTGAGAGCTCAGTTGCAGTTTCTCTGTGCATTTCTCCTCACATGTCTGAAAAGCGCCCAGCATGCTGAGTTAACAACAACCCGGATTTTATGTTCTTTGGTTAAGTTTTGGACGTAAATGCGCCACATGATTTACTAGCCAGAAGCTACAGACACATTAAACACACGGGTTATCTTACAATATGTTCACTCCACACTGATGTCTGTCAAAAGCTAAGAATTTATAGATGTTTCGTGAGACAGCATACTAATTTTGAGATACATTCTCTGCTACAATACACTTGTAACAACTATAAAGATTTTTTCAGTTCTGATTTTATACCTCTAGAAAAAGAGCTGAATATTAGAAATATCTAATGGCAGTGGTCTCTCATGTTTCTGTCTTGGATACAGAAATAGCCTCTGGGTAGTAAATGAACTCTAATTAACTTTCAGTGCATCAGTTTTGATTACCAGTTATGTGTTTGCTGGTATTTGCAGTACCAGCAGGTTATCAGCAGCATATTTCTCACCCCATAGAGACTGAACTGATTTAAAGCAGAAGGCTGTCTTTCTGTAAGGACACATCTCCAAAGAAACTGTTGGTTTTGTGTCCTTGCTCTGGCCTGCATGCCACAGAATCCAGGCTGCCAGAAGCATCCTGAATGCTTTGCCTCATTTTGTGTCAAATATGCAGCAGCACCTGGATTTCACATCCCATCTGTCTCTTATCTTTTAATGACTTGGACTTCAGAATCTTAAATTAATATTTAATCATCACAGATCATATTCTTGCTTATTCTTCCTTCACAGCTTTGCACAGTCCTTTTGTGGAATGAGCTTTTCAATAGGCATTTAAACTTTTTTGTTCCTTCTTCTCATAAGAAAATACCTACGAATGGCCACTGAGCACTCTGGGACCATTTACTGTGCTTGTACCAACAAACAAGGGACTCAAAGGTACAAATGTAAGTAAACAAGAGAAAGGGTTTCACACCGGGGCAATTTGGCTTCTGCAGAAATCTCATCTGTGTTATGTTTTGATTCAGCAGACACAGATAATTTGCTCTAGTACACTTCTGGTCACATTTAAATCTATGGGCCACAGACTGCATTTTTCCCACTTGAAAGAAAAACAAAATAATTTGGTGAGTTAAGGTAGAACACTGTCACACCTCAAGTAAGTTTTGGACTGTTACATGACTATGCTCAAAGTCTTTTCACTTGGTTGACACAGGGGTTGAACTAAGATCTGAATTGTCAGCAGAGAGGCCTGCAGGTCACTTTTTACATAAGGGGTATAAAAAAAATAATGGCTTTAGTGAAAAAAAAAAACCAACAGAGACTGATATGTAAGTAGTCACCACATTCCACTGACATCAGGATGATTCTGGAGGCACCTACTGCTCATGCAGGGACATACGGGTATAATGTGAGCTGAACTGAAACCAAGAGAGGTCTCCACTTTCTTCAGACTCCATCACCTCACTTCAGAGGAAAACATGTAGTTTCAGAATGTAACAGCTGAAGAGACCAAAAAAGCATTCACTGTGACATTTTTTTCTAGATGAAGCCTGCACTGAAATAAATCTCTGTTCCTCTGCTTTTCTAGATAAAGGATCTTCTGAAAAATAAACAGAAAGCCCAGTACTTCGTTAAACTCCATATTATTGCAGGTCAACTGAACACCAGTAGCTTGAATAATACTACCGTAATATATACTTTGACTGGCAAGTCAGGAGAGGTGTCACAGGGAGAAAAGGTAAGTGGCCTTTCAGCTTGCCACAGCAAGAATAGTTCTCTCTGTTCCCTCAGCAAGGAGTAGGAAAGCTCTTTCTGCAGGGAGACATCAGGGTGAAGATAGCTGTTGGATTAGGAAAAACCACAGCTGTGGCCATGTGTTACAAGGAGTTCAAGTAAAACTTGAAACCTCACTGGCAGCAAAGTTCCCACTAAAACCAGGGAAAAAAGTAATTAACTTTAGACATGCATCAGCACTGAGTGACTTGGCAGACTAACACAGACTGGTCTAAAATGTTTGCTAAAATTATCTTAAATCTACAGGTATGACCAACAGAGCTGGGGGGGCAGGGGAGGGGCATTAAGAGAGCCCAGGCGAAGTAAGAGATGGCAGGGGGAAAAAGAAGCCCAGAGTTTATGCCGGAAACCTGTGAACACTGCTCACATGGAGCAAGCACTGACTGAGCTGCAGATCCCACCTCCCACTGAGCATCAGCAGCCTTGGAAAGATGCAGCAAATGGAAGTCTTCAGTAGAGATATAACACACGGCAATTAACCATGAAAGATACATAGCAGAGTTCATCATTAGCCCAGATTATCTAACGTCAGTAAACATCAGGGCAGTCTGATCCCACAGTTAAAAAAACTTGTTCTCTATGGATAATATACTAGATTTTATAATCTAGAATTATTGTTCTTTGTCCATTATGTGTCCCTTAATGGATTTGGCCTATGTGGAGGCTGAAATCAAATACTTCTCAAGTTTTGCAGTATATCAGTGGCATCTGAGCAGAAATATCTATTTTCTGTGTTCAGTGAGTACACACTCCATTTTTAACAGGAAAATATCATTGCTGTCTGAGCCCTGTTTGTTTCCTGCAGGCTTCAGTACAGTGCAGAATCAGCAACATTCTGTTGTTTTAAATATACATAGAATATAAGGAAATGGGTTGTAGTCCCGTAAGATTACAGGAGCTGACTTTTTCAGTACAACAATATTTTAAATCATTTCCTGGCAGATTTTTATTACTAGCAGCCATCACAATACTTTCAGGTACACTGAATTCCCCACAGGGCCTGTCTCTGTTTCTCTTCTGAACTTTGCTGTCCTGAAACAAAAGAACGTGGTCCTGATCCAGAGGATTTCTTTCCATTTCCTTGTTAAGCATTGGAAGCAATCTTTATCCTCCCTAGATTTAAATTGCTCAGGTGTTGGCAACAGGAGGGGGTCTTAGAATACATTCAACATCTGTACACACTCTGCTGTCATTCGGTAATAATGAATTCACTATCCCTTGCCTGGCTTCTTTCAGGATAATCAATTAAGAATTAGAATCCAAGGAGGAAGGGGGAAAGGAAAAATTTTGCAGGGAAATATTATTGCTTCCAATGGAATTTTGCACATTATTGACAGAGCCATGGACAACGTCGAGCCAACATTTGAGAGCAGCAAAGAGGTGAGCCGTAAGTTACACACATGCAATGTCAAACTTTGTCTTAAAATAGTTTCACATTAAGTGAATGTGAAGGAGGAGGACTGGCAGAAACTAAACAAACTAGTGAGCCATTGAACATCAGCTCAGAGAAGCAATATTCAAAGAGAAAGGTAATGACACAATTTCCATAGAAAACATTCACCCTTCTGCCAAGCTGGTCCATGGAGGGTTTCGATGCTCTCACTGCATCTGAGTGGCTCCTTGGAAAACTGGCAGTCATGATCACGGAATTTCACTGAATGCCAGAATAATATACTAAAAGGAGGGACACCTGAACAGACACCAGGCAAGACTTGTATTCAAAGTTGCAATTCCTGCCCCCAAAAGGCTAATATTATAAATACTGGAATGCTTTGGGGGTTTTGGTACCCTGATTATAAGTTTTCTCGATGTTACATTTTTGAAATATTTTACTCCTCTACCTTTTCTCATTGGAGATGAAGAGATGAAAACCCTTTCCCCGTACACAAACAGCTTGTATTTCCTGTGACTACACAGTATTTCAGGACAATGACAAAATCTAGCTATAAGCCAGCATAGCACCAGGACAGAAGTGCTGCCAGCTCAGCCATTTCCAAACACCACCAGCCCCTCAAATGAAATGTATTCCATCTGTAACAACTGAGACTCACACAGTAAGTCAAGAAACGTCTCGTAAGAACTGGCATTCATTTCATGTTTCCAACTAAAATAAATCTTACTTTTATCCTGTTTCAGAAAACTATAATGTCAGTACTTCAAGCTAATGGGAGATACAGCCAATTTACATCTTTGATAGAGGTAAGGATCCAGAAAAGCAATTACATAGAGATACTTTCAGATGTTCTTCAACATTAATGTGTAATTTCACTTTTATTTTTAAACCAAAACAGAAAACTGGCCTAGGAACGGATTTACAGCAGGACAACCAGCCTTACACAGTCTTTGTTCCAAGTAACGAGGCTCTGAGTAATATAAAAGCTGAGGTTCTGGATTACCTGCTTTCTGCAGAGGTACAGTCCCCTTCTATAAGGCAAATCTTTCTCAGACGGTAGATGTACAGGAGATGCATACTTGCATTGTCCAGTGTTCATCTAAATTAGCTCCTATGACCAAGGTTGAAAGCCATCTCTAACAGTTAAACATCCAGACAACACCTAGAGAGGAAGCGGATCTGGGATCTCCCATCACATATTGGGATGATGTTCCTCCACACCAGGCCCCCAACCCTCTGCTTTTGCCCAGACATCACAACCTGGACAGCCGCATGGCAAAGCCCCAAAACCTCTCCAGGAATGCATCACCCTTGTTGGGAACAGTCAAGGGAAGCAGTTGCCACAAGGGCCCCATTGGATGGGAGTCACTGCTGATGGGGCCCCTCAGGAGGTGGATTTTGGTGTCCTGTCCCCTGGATACCTCCTGCCTGTCCCAGCACATATGCATGTCATGGAAGACCCATGTCAAAATAAAACATGGTGTAGGGGTGAGGGCATGGAATGCCAGGGTGCCTGGCACAAGCTGAGCACCACCACTGACCCAGAGGTTTCTGGTGCACCAGCCAGCGATGCTGTTCTCATCCCCATGTCCACTCAACAAGCCAGGCTGGGTTTGTGAGGCTCATTTTGGGCTAAAACAGCCTCTTTTCTGCACTGACAGGGTTCCTGGAAGTTGCTGGAGCTGGTCCGATATCACATTGTCTCCAACACTGAGGTGAGCGCAGCTGCTGTGCCAGCCCAAAGTGTAAGAGCAAGAACCACTGCCAGGGGGTATTGTGTCAGGACTGCAAGCACAAGTAGCAGGAAAACGACTTACTGCCATTGAAATCCAGCTCTCTCTGAGCCTATTCTGCTAAAATCAGTCTTCTGTTTTTCAGAAAGAGCTGGTTTTTCATCTTCTAAGCAAGCTCCCTGCTTTTCCCAGGGGGGAGGTCCATCCCTACCCCAGTCTCTGTTGTGGGGAAGGAAGGAAAGAAGTGACTGTATCCCTAGTGAAAGGCTCCATTTACATCACCTGAGGTGGTCACTCCCAGCACAGAGAGTGTGATCAGAGGGAACATGAGATCCGTGTGTACTTTCATGGTACCAGCACCACCATCTCCACAGTGGTCTGTGAATGCAAACAGAGCTATTTTCAGAAACAACTATTAATTTTAATTAGATTGGTTGTTATAATTGGAAGAAAAATTATTATTCTTATGAGCAATAAGGTCCTCACATGCAGGAACCAGCCAGCTCAGTCATGATTTAATGACACTAACTTTGTTACACAAGCTGGTTAGTCAGTGCAAGGCTGCCCACATTGATAATAATTTTCTCACCCCAAAGTAAGTCTTATTGTGAAATCTGTCTGGATTTGAAAAGAGTAATGATATTACACTTCTCTCAACCAATTCATATTCATTTCAGCTAGAGGTTGCCAGCCTTGTCTCAATAGAGCACATCAGGACCATGGCAAAGCAGTTCATTCACTTTAACAGGACCAGCACTGTAAGTCACAGCTCTCACCTGAGAGCAGCTCACTCTGATCGAGGCAACTTTGCATGCAGGGAGAATAAAAAAAGGGAGAAGGGGAGGCATCGGCAGAGGAATTTCTTGCCGTAATTAGGCAGGACTTTTCAACTTCTGATTCCCACCTGCTGTTAGCATTAGTATTATAAAGGTTGCAGAGCAAATGATTGGTATATAAGGACAGACTACAGGGTTTTTGTCCTTATGATTATCCACAGTCCAGGAATGATCCTCATTTATGCTCTGTCTAATTTTAAAAAAAGTCTATTTAAAAATCATTTTGTTATATATTTTAGTCATTTTAAACACTTATCAGTGCACACAAAAATATTCTTTTTACTCTTTAGTACTATAGTCTCTGATCCCGATGTACCTAGTGAACACATTTTTAAAGGTGTTAGTTTGTCTGTACTTTTGCAAAACCAAACTGATATGTTAGGTTAACTTCCTTCTGTTCTGGAGAAAAGATGCACCTATAAAAATTCTTGTAAGGGCAGAGCAGCTACAGGAGTAAATGCCGAAAGAATATTTTTTTTCTCTCTTCTGTGAATCCCAAATTCTCTCTCACTTTTCCCCTCCTCTGTCAGGGAGAACACCAAAGCGTGCTTATACCCACTGAAATCAGTGCCTGAAGTCATCAGTAGTCTTCTCATTCACCAGTTCCACAGGCTCACAGTGAAGATTCATAGAAAAACTTTAGATACCTCTGTTGAAGACCAGTATTCAAGATAATACACAATATATGTGTGCTTTTTGTATAAACAAGCATAATAAAAATTAGATAGCAAGTTCAAAAGTATGACAACAAATTAATTTTAAAAATTTAAGATTTAATCCTCAGAAACTGAGGTGCTACAAACACTTTATTATTAATAATAATTTATTGTTTCATAGGGACAAGTCTTGGTGAGTGGAGAAAAAATGGAAGAAACAGATATTGTTGCAAAAAATGGTCGCATTTATACCCTTGAGGGCGTTCTCATCCCACCAACAGTTGTTCCAATCCTACCACATCGCTGTGACGAGACAAGAAGTCAAGCCACAAAGGTCAGAGAATCACAATGAATCTGTATCTCCAACTCTTCCATACAAGGCATTCCAGCTTCCTCTTTACTTTACTAACTTTCTCTGATATCGTTCGTTTGAAAGAGGTGGTTTTGGAAATTAATTTATCAATGGCCATCAGCCTAGCAGTACTGCAAACAGGGAACTCGTATGAACACATCCTAAACCATTTTTATAAATCTAGCTGTTGCATTTACCCTTTGAAATACTTCATCTCTCCAGTCCAACTCTTTCCTCCAGTTCCTGAATCCCATCTGTGCATACAAGTACATGGGAATGTACAAGCGTCATGTTCTCAGGGAAAACTACTCCCTGTTTCTCAGGGAAGCTACTCCAGATCAGTATTTTCATTTCTACTAAATGTGCAGGGAAAGGAAACAGTAACTTAAAATACTAACATAATAATTTTATATTTATATATTAGAAACTTATTATTTTCAGCAACCACAATTTCCCCTAGCCCTGCTTTCCTCCAGAAACAAAACTGTTCCAATTTAAAAGGGTGGATTTTGACAAACCTTGCTTAGTTAGGTAGCATAGTACAGGCCTTTACTTGGTAACATTCAGATGCTATTTCTGGTAAGAGGGCTGAGTGTCAGACCAAACTTTTCACTTGGAGTAAGCACAGCTCCAGTGAGCTGCCTCTGGACCATGTTCAAGCCAGTATCTGGGCCAGTAACAGTTCCGGTACAAAAGGAAAACATTTAATGTCTTAGCTTACAACAGTCCAGAACCACAGCCTTGAAAGAGGTTCCCAGCAGAGCTGGACAGCATCAAAATGTAACGAAGAAAACACTGGCAGTAAAGATCTATTACCTCTGGCAATAACTACAAAGTGCTGTATGTGCAATATAATCATAAACCAGGCAGAGCTCCAAGCAGCAATGTCTGATGCAAAAAGCAATCCACACCCTGAACACTCCAGTAATCTGAATTCCTTACCAAAAACCTACCTAAAAATTATGTCCAACATCAATCAATCCTAAAGCAACAGACAAAAAAATTATTTAAAGACAAAACAAACACTGTCAGTCACAGAAATTATTCCCCAAATTTAAGGTAGGCACTTCTGTCAGCCTTGACAGCTTCATGCAGTTAAAAATATAGTTCTATATTCCAAGATTTGAGCAGAGCACTGCTAGCCAGGAAAGCACAAAGGAGCAATGGCTTTTGCGGTTCTGACTCCACACCAAGCATTTCCATTGCTCTCAGAAAACGTGAGTAACACCACCTAATAAATATTACTTGCGTTTAAAGAGTTAAAAGACACAAACCTTGTAGGAACTGGTAGGTCTACACACTTACAGCAACTTCACATCCCTAAAGATGAAACCTTTAGGCTAATGCATACTTATCTGCGTAACCAGACCCAAATGCTGAAAGCTTCACCTGAGCCTAACTGAAGGACAGCACGGCTTATTCTTAATGTCACAAAGAGCACAGAAGGGACAACGGGTCCTCAGTACCTGCCTAAGGTGTGGACCATGGCCAATTTTGATGATTTCTGACAAGTGGTGCTCGGAGCACTGAAGGAGCAGCTGACCCCAGCTCGCTGCTCCACCCTCTCCCAGAGATCATCACCCCTGTGGCAGAGTTGGTGGGAATATCTCTGTGCTCCAATTACTTCAGTGTAAAGGCAGTGAGCCAATCTACTACTGAAAGCAGGCAGATCTGAGCTTGCCTGGAGGTGCAGACACTTTTCTCTGTCCTCTGCTGGGGTGTGGCAGAAGAGAGAGACCAGACTCCCGTGCTCAGGCAAAGGAGGAGCAGTTACACGTCAATGGCTGGGACAATTCCGGGGGGGAAAGAGACTGAGTAGGTGACACCAAGTGGCACTGAGGAGCAAGGAGAGCAACACTAACAGAGGCAAACATTGCCCACAACAACCAGCCAGACTTTTAAGTTCTAAAGAAGCAAAGGCGCACTTACAGAGATTTTCAGGAACACAAAGGCAAGACCTATGTCAACTTCAGACATGACTACACAGCTTATAAAAGAGTTTTTATAATGTCTAAATGCATTTGCCAAAATACATCTGACCCAGAGGCCTTTAAAACATAGTAGTGGTATTGGTACCTCAGCTATTTGCTGCACAAATGCTTTTGTAAGTCTGGTCTTTTATTCCTTTTGAGTTCTGTACAACTAAACCCAAACCAGTACCTGATTCTTTCCCTACAGCTCCAGTGATAAATCTGTGGGAGAAATGCCATAATTCAGGTTTATGGTCTCCTGTCTAATGGCTACAAAATACAGTCACGTAACACATCAGATTCTGGCTCTAGGATTTATGCTAACTTGATTGAAAAACAAGACATTGGTAGTCACAAGGAGCACAGCTTTGACAAACTCCATATCCACACTTCCACACTCTGAAAGGTTCAACCCCTCTGAAGTTATTGAGTGTTGAGCTTGCAGAGAATTCACCTTTAAAACTGCCAGTGGAGTTTCTATCTCCTCAGTAATGTAATTTCCAGCCTCTGTCACCACCACATGGTGATAAATTAGCTAGTCAGTAAAAGCAACCAAAAGGTAAAGACAAAAAAAATATCCATGTACCACTGCATCATAATGCAGGATCTACGACATGGAAGCAAAGAATATTTTTCTCCTTGCCACCTATACACAAGACAAATTTCTGTTCACACCGCCTACATTCAAGACTCAATCTGTGGTTTCCCAGGAAGAAATAAAGCATTCTCATAGAAGTAAAGTGTGTAGACTTCACTAGCCTCTCGGACAATATTAGTTAACTTAGTATACTGAGTTGAGTAAGGGACACCAGTGCATTCATGCCCTTGTTTTCTTCTGTTGAGGAAGTTTCCTGTTCATTAAAAGAAGGGAGTGAGGGAAAGAAAAATGGGGAACGAAAGGGGAAGGTGGAAATGAACAACCATTCTGCAAAAATTGCAGCCAGCAGGTATAGCCCTGGTGCTGCCCTTTGGTTCCAGATTCATGGTGTAACAGAAGCCATAGAACAGATATACTTAAAATTTACAGGGAATGCCATCCACGAGTATGCATCTCAGCAGCTGATATAATACCTTTTCAAATTCCTATCCCTGTTGTTTCCATCTAGGGTGTGTGTGCAGGTTGTTTATCACATGCACTGGCTCCCTGTCCCCAGGAGGCAAAGCCCATCCTAAGTGACACTTCCCGACAGACTCACCAGCTGTACAAAAGGCACGAGGGAAGCCATGCCCTTATATTGGTTACTGCTCTCCCAATATAGTGAGCAGAAGAAACAGATATAAGTACAGGAGACTGCATAAAAATACAAATATAGATAGTACTTTAATCTCTTTTTGGCAATGACTGAATCATCTGGTAATTTCAGCATTATTGGTTTGCTGTTATGAAATTCCCTGTGTACTTCATAGAAGCTCTTACTTGTTTCTCAGGTGAAGTAAGTTCTATTTCAGCAGAGGAGAGATGTGAGGAATGAGAATCACTGTGATGACGCTTTGAGAGTTAATAAACTGAATATGTTTAAAATAGACCTCACATCTGTTAAAAGTTTCCTTTTGATTAAGCATCCTCCCCAAACTAACAGTCTACAGACACAGGTTCAGGAACGATTGAAGAGCTCCCATCTGCTTTGTATCTAAGAGATGCAAATTTAGTTGCACATTTCTCCATATACAAAAATCAAGTCTAGCTATCATGGGAATTTTATTCCCCATTTTATAAAAATTCACTGATAGTAGTCCTGTAAATCAGTAGTCAGAAACAATGAAAAAGAAACTCATATTGTGAAAAATACATAATTTAATACCAGCAAGGTGCTTTCTGTTCTCCAGGTAAGTTATGCTGTGATATTAAGACTGTGTCACAGAACTCTACATAGTTTAGAAATAGTAATGCTTCCCTTTTGTGCAAGTTCCAGCCTTTCTCAAAACAGAGGTGCATTACTGAACACCCAACCTTTCAAAAAATCGGCAGTGCTAGAGCCTGCAATATAACAGCAAAGGTATAGAATTACAGCTCCTTAAGGTGAAATGTATGTCAAAGTTTTCCAAAATACTGTCTTATACATGGTGAACTTTCCTTTTGGAGTTGAGAGATGTTTGGACATGTCCATGTAGCTTCCATACACTCCTACAGCAAGCCGAGAGGAACTAGTGTACATCTCAGAGCTAAAGATCAGGAAAAATCCAGATTAGCTGTCGTATGTTACTGACAACAGCACACTCATACTACTCTGCCATGCAGGAGTTTTCACATAAGGCTCCAAGCCCAGGTGGATCCATTTTTCCCACACAGCTTCACCCATGAAGAACAGGACAGCTCATCCCCTCCTGGCCCCAGCCACTCCTGTCCCAGGACTTCCCAAGATACTGGATAACAGTGAGGGGGAAAGAGTAATGAGAGCCACACTCCAACTACTGCTTGGCAAGTCTAGTTCTTGCAGAAGTCATTAGCCCCCGAGAAGTACTTACACCCTTCTGGCTTCTGGGGCTCCTAAATAAGCTTCTGCACTTCATAAGCACACTTAGTAACAGGCAGTTAAGTCTGAAAACTGCAAGCTTTGAAGGCACTTTGCTAAAACCTATTTCCCTTGGATCACACACGTAAATGAGTCTTTTCTAATACACTTTCTCTTCACAAATAAATGGACCAACAAGCCAGTTCACAGGTAAAACAAAAGACACAACTGAAAAGACCATTTAGGGCTGCATGGTGGCTAAATCCCACCCTGGTGTAGAGAGGAAGGAGGATGATCAAAGCAGCATGTCTGGCTGTCACAGCATCTCTTCACGGGGGTGAAACAACTTGAGGTTCCTGATCTCAGGTGCAAAGGAGGCTGCCTGCATCTTAATTGCACTGCACTCCCACAGGCAAACATGAGAGTGCACACAACATGGGCAGATACACACTGGCATGTTCATAAGTGGGGACAGGATGGGGATTTCTAACACTGAGTCTGATAAGAACAAGGGTGATATGTGGTGGTCTGTGCATCCCCCTATTGAACTGTCAACACCCCTCCTGGTTTTTAACAAGGCCATTGCAGAGCTGGTTCAACACAAGGTTTTCAGATACAGTTATCCCTTTGAGTCTTTCCCAGAGGGCCAAAACACAATAAACATTTGGTCTTTGTGCACTGTCTCTGCCCTAAAGCACTGAAAAAGAGGATATTTTCTTTATTTTGCAGGAACCAAAGTGTTGCAAAGGCTTCTTTGGCCCTGACTGCAGACCATGTCCAGGAGGTTTCTCCAAACCCTGCTCAGGAAATGGGCAGGTAAGCAGAGCATCCAGCAGCACTCTGCACTCCAGGGGGGGAAGGATGAGCTATGTCCCAAAAGTCCCTGGAGCATTTCTGCACAGCAGGAATGCTGGGCTCCCCAAGAGCTGCCCCCTCCATCTGCGGCCATAAATTTCAGGTTCAGTTATAGGGAGGAGGGAAAATGAGTCTGTCCTCTCTCAAATGTCCAAATTTCAGATTTCTAAGGTTCCAACACACAGCACATGGGCAAGGCTGAGTGGCCCATTCTCATGCTTTTAATTTGCACAGCACAGAGTAATGACCCAGCTCACTATTCTCACATAAAAACGGCAAAGAAAGGTAAAATATTTAGCAGCAAAGAAAAAGCATACGGAAATTTTTTGCTTTGAAACACCTTTTTCAGCAAAGCTGGGGTTCTTCCTGAGAGTCTTATCAGAGTCACAAAATATGGACAGGCATATAGTCTCTTTTCTAGGGTAAAGACTTGTTTGAATTCATACATAACAATCGCCTCCCTTCCATATCACAGTGTACGGACGGCCTGGATGGAAACGGCACTTGTGTTTGCTCTGAGGCATTTCAAGGCTTGAGCTGCCAGTTCTGCTCAGATCCTGGCAAATACGGACCTCAGTGTGACAAAGGTAAGTGTGGCTGTACAGCCTCAGCACAAGAGAATGGGCTATTTTTTTTGGACCCTAGTGATGTTCAGGTAGGAGTTAACCAGTTGCTAAAGAGTCCCTGTGGAGGATGAGCAAGGTGTTCCTGGGTTATTTTCATTTTTTATTTCAAAGGTACACATAATACGCCCAGGGTCAGTGTAAATACTCTAAATTACTTTCTGCAGGGGGCATAGCTTGTTTTATACTAATTTATTGTTCTTTTCATTTCTGTCTCCCTCACATAAGTAATTGAAAAGAAAATCTTTGCTATTCTGCTCCCATCTGCTGTTGCCCACAACAGAACAGATTCTGCCTGCAGTGACAACCATATGTAATCTAAGAACAACCAGATCTATAAACAGGTCGTGTTTAGGCCACTTAACTATCCCTGCTGAATAATTTCTGATCTATTTTATCGTTTATATTCTCCACTGACAGATTTAATCCTACTGAGCCACACCATAATACATTTGAGAGTCTACAGCATTTATAACATCAAACATACATACATTCTGCATCTACAAAACCATTTTTAGTCTTTTTTGTTATGAAACAGCCTGCCATTCATGAAGCACAGCTCACTTGAAGGTTCAGAGGTACACGGACAAAAGCTGAGACACAAATTCTATACGAAATGGTGGCAGTTCCTAAATTCCAGTACCACCAAAGTAATAAGTGTTTGCTTTACTAGTCACCACTGGCACTTCTTTGGAATGCACAAAGCTTTCCTGCTGTGTCCTTTGGGCATATTGCTGTGCCTCCCAGCAGCACTAATCCATCCAGTCCCAGCAAAGTGCTGGTAAGTCTGTGCTGCTGCTCTGTGTACCCAGCACTGTGCAGTCTGTAGGATTTGTGGGCTCAATGTTTAAAGTCTTACCCTATCACTGAAAGGGCAGCAAAAGTCATGCAATTAATAACTTTAATACTCTAGGAAATAGCATTTTGTTCCTACTTCTCTGAAGCACTTTGAAATCCATTGACAAATGCACTGTAAAAATACAACAGGTTTTAAGTAGTTACCCATAAAACACACCTAAAAAGACATGTCTATGATTAACAAAAATGTCCCCCATAAAAGTGAGATTAAAAAATACAAAAGTTTAGATTCTTGAAAAAAAATAGGAAGAGCTGATTCATAAGAGATGCTCTGTAAGGATAAAGGCATTTTTCCACTATGGCATTGCACCCTGTAATTTATCTCTGGTAGAGTGCCTCTGCCTTTATGGGAAGTGTGATAACCGAATAGACAGCGATGGGACCTGTCTTCCTGGGACATGCAGAACTGGATACACAGGCAAACTCTGTGAGAAGCAGATTGTTCCCTGTGAGCCCTCCCTGCAGCTCTGCCACTCACATGCAGACTGTCAGCTTAGCGATGGCACAGTGAGGTAAGTCAGTAACTTGCATCAAATTAATATTCGCTATGCTGCAGCTCTTTCCCATTTGCCTGACCAAAACAGCCCCTGGCAGCAGGACACAAACAGCAGCCACTGCAATACTGCTGTGCAGCAAATAAGCATAATCATGCACCATATCAGCCTTGCGTTGCAAGATAATAATTAAGAGTTCTCAATACCCTGTACCTTATATATTTAACACTGAAAGATAGTTGCATACAGACCTGATCCTTGATTAAAAGGCTCCCTTCCTACCAACATCTACAGAGGCTTTTAGGAAGCTGTTATTTCTAACCATCCCTTAGTGATTTAGGAGTTAAAGCCTTGCTGAAAAAGAATGAAATTCTCAGTTTGGGGATAGATATCTCACTCGGGTCAGCTCTGGTAAGTTTTGCATGCCACAGCACTGCAGACTTCAGCACAGGTTCCCCAGTCTCGACAGGACTGGTCACAAAAGTCTGTTACTGCTACAGCTGCCTTGCACTTGCCTCAGGCTCACCTTCACACGCAGCAAGTTCGCCTCTTGCCGCAGTGTATCCATAATGAGTCACAGCAAAGCACAGTGGGGGATGCTGCAGAACCTGAGTGCTTAATTCCCTCCAATATAGGTTAATCCTGGGGAGGGACCCTGGGAGACAGGGGAGCTCATTGCCTTGCACGCATTTCAGGGAGAGAGCCATCTTCTGTGTCACTGAAAGAGCATAGCCAGTCCATAAATAATTTAGAGCTGTTAGCTTAACTTTGCAATGATAACATCAGCTCAGAATTAACTTCACTCCGTATCTTGTACACAGAGAATGGATCCCTGATTTGAGCCAATTAACCCAGTCAACATTTTGGAAAAAAAACCCATAATGTACACACTTGAGCTACTTGCATCACAAATCCAAGGTTACTGATTTTAAGCTGCCTATAAATAGCACGTTGCAGTGGAAAACAATCACTTTACTTTAGAGCTGTCCTGTCATGTGTAACGCCTCCTTCCTCCTCTTGTCTCTGTAGCTGTGTTTGCAAACCCGGCTATGAAGGAGATGGCTTGAGCTGCAACAAAGTCGATCCTTGTGCTGCTTTAAACCCTGGTGGCTGCAATATCAACGTAAGTACGTGCTTTTCCCACAGAAAGGTAAGAAAAGGGGAAGGCTTGGCCAGAAACTCTCGCAGAAGAGTCACAATTTTCATTGGAGTTCCAGGCTCTTTCCCCAGACATCACTATGGCTTAGGCAAGCCTTATGGCTGAAGTCGGATGTCCCATAAGAGCCCTGAATGGATGCCTCTGCATGTCCCTCAGGCTGAGTGCATCCAGACAGGCCCAGGGGAGCACAGGTGTGTTTGCCAGGCAGGATGGACAGGCGATGGAAAGGACTGCTCAGCCATCAACAACTGCCTGCTGCCCACCACAGCACGGTGCCACCAGAATGCCACCTGCATATATGTTGGGCCGGGTCAGGTAGGTCCTCACATTCAATGTCACCTTTAGTGCAAGTCCTCAATCATTTTACTCTGCCAGAGCTTGGGCTTCCCTACCCTGTTTTCTTTCCCAAATCCTCCTCTCCCTCATAGCCACAACATTATTTCCACATGGTGCTCTCTACCCAAAACAGTGTCCCTAAATTCCTACCCCAGTGCTCCGTCCTTTCCATGTGGTGGTGTTCTGGCAGCAAACACATTTTTAGTAAGTACATTAGTAGATGTCAGGTATAAAGGTCTTCTGGAGATATTAATCAGTGTCATTCCACTGAAGTCAGTGCTAAGCTACAGAAACACAGAGAAACTAATTCACCATGTCTAGAATATGCACACTACTTTAATCATTTTAATAAATTGCTGTGTTTTACTGAAATGACAGAATGACTGTAAGTGTAAGGATGGATTTCAGGGGAATGGAATTGAATGCACACCCATAAACTTGTGCCTGGAACAAAATGGAAAATGCCATCATCTGGTGAGTAATTAATCATTGTCTGAACAAAGTGTTCAGATACATATCACACCTCGCCTCCCGCGCACACCATAGAATTTATTTGCGATTTCAAGCCTGCAGTTTCTGTTTGAGAAAGCACTTTCCAAGCAGTTCTACAAGCACCAAAAGCTGTGTGAACCACATCAGTACGGTACATGAGCTGAGGACAGACTGCAAGGGCTGCTTCCAAATCTGCCAGTACAGAAAGATCATCTCAAGCCTGGAATAAATAAATGCCATTTCTCTACCAGCAACTACAACATGGATGCATTAGCTTGTTGGGATATTTACCCAAGTCAAGCATCTCTGCCCAGGCATCCATCAGCTTTATCAGTAGCTGCTCTGCTGTGCCCTGTAGTCCCAGCCTCAGGTGGGGCATAGGGACAGAGCATTGGGGAGCAGAGAATGGATCTGCCATAGTCAAGTGAAAGAATAGGGCCCAGAATATGTAGGGAGGAAACAAGAAAAGGTAGAGCAAGGGTTTCGATTCCTACAGACTTAGTAGACTTAGTGCACAGTGGGTAGGTGAGGGAGTTAGTGCCCTGGGCTGATGGAGTGTGTCCTACAGGAAAGTGAGAACACCCATGGAAGATGATAAAAAAAGTCCTTTGTAAGTTTATGCTTGTATATAAATGGGTCCTTGTAAGAGGCTTTACAGGCCATCCTTGCTGGAGTGGTCTCCTGAGTATTTGACAAATTCTCTCTCTTTCTGGTTCAAAGGCAACTTGTCAGTTTGAGTCTTCTCGTGGCTGGGAGTGTGTGTGCCCAAAGGGCTATGAGGGGGACGGTAGAATATGCTACGGAAATGCTGCAGATGTAAGTAAGGTGGTCACTTTCTCAGGGCACAGGACCTTCTGCACAGGTCTCACACCGGATCTTAACCAGAGAGAACAGCAAAGCCTTTATAAACAGTCAGAAAAATATGATGCCCACCAGCGATCTCTGCAAAGAGTGCTCCAGTGGGAGAACTTGCCTGATTCGTAAATGATCTGTTGTGTTTAAAAACATGGCTTGGAAAGGGGCCTAAGGGAGCAGAGCATATTTCTGGCTTCAAACAAATTGAAAATTTGAAATGGAAAACAAATTGAAAAACACCAATCCCAGAGTCCAGACCTGCAGAAGTGCTAAACACTCACCTCTCAGCTGGGAGCACCAAGCAGTCAGGTCTTCTGAAGTTCTGTCCTACATTCTCTCTCAGTGGAAATTATCAATTTATCGTGTTGAAACCAACTGTGCTGACCCACAGGCAGATAAAACCAAAGCAAGTCAATTGGTGGAATAAATATGCATTTAACAGCACAGGAAAAATGAAAGTGTCCTGTCTCAGCCCCTGGCAATAATCTTACATGGCTCTCAGCACTATCTGCCACCCCTGCTTATACTATCATCTATCTCTGTTCTAAGTACTGTGGCAGAATAAGGGCTGGGTGATGTGTAAGCTGCTGTACAAATATCAGCTAAAACAACATATATTTCAATCAATTTTGCATGAAGTTAAGAGAAGAATTAAATTTAAAATCACAGGAAATTAATGCTTAGCCTGGGGTCAGTACACAATACGTACCAAGGTCAGGTACACACCTAAGCAATCCATGGCCTGATTTTCAAGAGTTGGGAACTCACCATTCCCATCACCAGAAAGTATCAGGATTAGAAAAACATGAATGCCCTCTGTTTTCACATACACTGAAAACCTCCTCCTCCATATTACATCAGCCAGGCCAGAGACAGTGGGTTATACCACGGGCAAGAGCACTTTGGTACAGCTAATTATATCTTATAAACTCACTGATCTCTCTTCTTTCTAATCAGGAGCTATCCACTCTGTCAGAAGCAGCTGCTTTTAACCAATGGGTTAATGTAAGTACGCTTCATGGTTAATTTTTGTAGTATGTTCAAGTTAGCAGAAATGCATGAGCCTTGTAGAGATTAGAAATTGGAACCTCACAGCAATACCTCCATCAGAAAGAGGAAGCTGAAGATCTGGAGAGGCATCAGGGTGCCTTTCCCACCAGTCATGGAGGTGTTGACCATCTGGTTCCCTATTTCTGCCTGAAAAACAACTTCTGAACCCATATTGAGGCAAGTCAGGAAGCTCCACAAGCAGCAGAGCTAGTTCCAAGCCTGCTCTCTGAGGCAGGGAGCTACATAAGCCATGCCTAGTTTTGTATGGAAACACACTGCAGTCCAGATGACCAGCAGCAGGGTGCGAGCAGAGACTGAACATGACTCCAGGTGGCTCCTTCCAACTTCTCTCATTCAATAAAATGACAGGTGGGGAGGGAAGGCAATGCCTTGCCCTCCCGATTATCACTGTGCCCCATGGCAGGAAAATGCGAGTGTATGGCTGGTCAGCGTGCTGCTGCCACAGCAAGAGAGCAGGAAAAAACTCAGTCTGTGCAGGCCTGACTGAGGTGCAAGAAATAGAATCATAGCATGGTTTGAGTAGAAAAGGGCCTTTAAAGGCCATCTGGTCCAATCTCCCCGCCATAAGCAGGAACATCTTCAACTACATCAGGCTGCTCAGAGTCCTGCCCAGTCTGGCCCTGAATGTCTCCGGGGACAGGGCATCCACCACCTCCCTGAGCAACCTCTTCCAGTGTTTCACCACCATCATTGTAAAAACAA
>VZTD01001211.1:331510-422627 GCA_013397725.1 Rhagologus leucostigma | reverse complement strand
AACAAAAAAAAAAATTCTTTCTCATATCTAATCTAAATCCACCCATTTTCAGTTTAGAGCCACTATCCCTTATTCTTTTGCAAAAGGTCCTGCTAAAAAGTCTGCCTCTTCTTTCTTACAAGCTCCCTTCAAGCACTGAAAGGCCACAAAAGGTCTCCCTGGAGTCTTCATTTCCCCAGGCTGAACAACCTCAATGAGGAAAGAGATTAACTTGTTTGGCTCCAGATTATGGAAGAAACACCAAATTAGTTTTTGAACCCCAAAGTTCTGGATACACTGGTTGTCGCAATCTACTTTCTATTTTCACATGCTATCATTTCTTACTGGAGCAGCAGTAACATTAGAGGTCCTACCCCACTGTGATTGGCACTGTATGAATAAAGATCAAAACCAGTTTCTCCCACAAAGAGCTTAAAACCTAGATATAAGAAGGTTATAGCAAATGCATGGCAAACAAAAAAGAACAGTGATGTGTTAATGAATAGCATCAGAAGAAGTCACAGCACTTTAGTGGCTTTCAGGCTTTTCAAAGTTAGATGGCTTGGGGATCATTAAAGCACATAATTGCAAGGAACACCTCAGGGAGCTTCTTAAGAGAGCTCAATGTGGCTCATTCAAGTAAGTTGTCTGCCTGGCCCTGAGCTCAGATTGTGGCACTGGACACTATAGAGAAACTAAAGAATTTAAAGAAATGGGCACAACAGGAAATGCGGTTCACCTGCTAATGTGCTCTTTAGATAATGAGGGAACAAATCAGAGGGAAGAGTCTGTATAATCTGCTGAAATAGAGATGTGGAAATTTCTGTTACACTTCAGAGAAATGCTATCACTTAAAACAAACATTGGTAACTACAAACATGAGCAAAATAGGGAGGCATATCCATCTGTGGGTTTTTAACTTTGTACTTGAGCAGGAATGTGATGTTTACCACTTTTCATAACCAAATATTTTTCTTGCTGGTCAGGAAAGATGAGAAGGGGAAGTTTGTTGCTCTTTCTATATTTAAATATTTGGAAGGTGATAGGGATGATGGCTAGAAAGATTATCTTAACAGAGACAAAATTCCCAGCTATTTAAGGAAGCTGATTCCCTTCTTGACTTAAAACCCAATATGGGTAATGAAGGACTACGCAAAACAAGCCAGGTTCCAGGCAGCATACCAGCTGCATAAAGGTAGAACCCAAGCTCATATTGCTCCCTCAAGTTTTGCAGTACCAAAAACAACAAGTTGTGGAGCCTGTGAAAAGTTTAAAGAACCCCATCTTCAGCAAGATCACATGTAAATATTTAGCTTTCCACTTTTTAGTCAAAAAAAAAAATTCCACACAACTGGAAAAATCCTCTCCAGTGGAGGCTCTTTCCATCCTCAAGGCAGATAAAAACATGGAAGATTAATTAATTCATGCACACTACAGATCTCATAATCCCCATCTAAAATTAGAGCTGTCAGCAGCAAAGCTCCACTGCAGTGCTAGTGGGCACAGACAACTCTTGGACATCTTGAAAAAAATCCCAGCCATGTTAAATAGTCTTCTTCCAAATGGGAACATTGTGTCATGGGAGTTTTTTATTTCATGGTTCATAATCCTTCTATCTATTAAACAGCATGGAGTGCTCTGTAAGAGCAAGTTACTTGAATTTATCAGTAACCACTAGCATTTATCACCTCCATTTATCACCACCAATTTTTTTTTTAACATTCAAGTGCATAATACAAAACCTATGACACAGGCTAACTTTTGTGAGAGTCAAGTTATGTGTGTCATAATAAAAAACAATTCTTACCTGAGCATTATTTCTGCCCTTTAAATGCTGGCAATCTGTTCTCTAAAAAATACACACTCGTTTACCATTTTTGTACAGCTCTAAGTGCTATTGTTCAAGTCATTGCTCAGTATAATAGTTTTTCCTTTCCAAGCTGGTCACAAAGCACGTCACATACTCCACCTTAAAATGTCACCAGCTGCTATTTATAGACTATCCTTAGAATGAATTATTTTACCCTCTTTACTTTGATACAGGAGGCCAAGATAAACTCAGTGTTGTCCACCACCTCAAACCTAACTGTGCTTGTGCCTTCTCTGCAAGCAATTGAAAACATGGATGAAGATGAGAAAGCCTTTTGGATGTCGAAAAGTAACATTCCAACTCTCCTTAAGTATGTTAATGGTTCGGGGGGTTGGGTTTTTTAATTAACTGCTTTTTATGCTAAACAAGCCTTTGGTTTGAAGCCACTAGAGCAAGACAGGTATTTTGATTTTAAAGGAAGTGCATAGGATTCCCCTTCTAGTTCCAGTGGTATAAATCTCTGTAGCAAGTCCACTGGAAAAAAAGACATTATTTGTGTTATGTCAGAAATGTTTAAAGGCTGAGCTAAGATCAGAATATGGCTGAACAAGGTGTTGTAGAAGCAATTCCTGTTTAAAACCACAGTTTTTGACACACTAAGCCTGTTTATCTGCAAAAAAGAGAAAGAAAAAAGAGAGAAAAAGTACAAAACATTCAAATTCAGTTAATTTCCTTTAGGTATCATGTACTGACAGGAGCTTACAGCTTTGCTGATTTCCAGAATTTATCGTCCTCTGACATGCTGCCAACATCGCTACAGAGCAAATTCCTACACTTGTCTAAAGAAAATGGGGTGAGATGACCTGCAAACCACTGTGGTATCACACACCAAACCCTGATCACCACTGCCACTGACTTTCTTGTATTACAAAACCACACAGATATTATGTATTTTTTTTAAAAGGTCATGTCATAAAATTAAAGGCGTAGTTCAGTTATACTGGGCCCTCTGGCAGAAACATTAACTTGTTTTTCTCCACCACTTTACATCACTGAAACATGTCCACAATATTATTTATTTCTAATGTCCCAGTAGCTGCTGCAAACACTGGACAGTCTTGTAACCAAGCAGAAGGGCAGTCCCTGACTGGACAGCCTGTGTGAGCTAAATTAAGACAAAAAGCATCAAGGAAACCAAATAACAGTTCAGGGAACTGGGAAGGTAGGAGGAAGCAATGATAACACACATCTCTACATATGCCACTTGATAGTCCTAAACCACCTGAAGGTATCTTTAATGGTAAATAACAACTTACAGCCCTTCCCCCTCAGCCTTTTTATCAGGTAAATTCCACATTCTGAGGAGGATTTCCTGGAAATTCACAAGTCACATTTAAGCACTTCATCCCCATTAAGGGATGGGGGAGTTCCCCCCACCTCCATGCAACAAAGGAAAAGTTATGAACAGGGTCCTTCAAAGCTGCACAGAACTGGGAGGGTGTGAATCAGCTCGGAGCTCAGCCTGCCCTGTGGTGGGGGGCAAGTCCACCTACCCCAGGTAACCATTCCAGGGCAAGCAAGCCCAGGGCTTTGCCAGTCTGCACACAAGGAACAGCAAAGAGTCCTGAAGTCCCCTCCCCTGTGCATGACTCCCCGAGGGTAACCCAGCCTCTGATGCGAACTGGTGTGAGCGGTGCCATGGTGCAGCCCTAGGCAAGCATTTGGGAACGTGTGGAAATGCCCAGGATGAGCTGCTGGGAAACACCACCCCAACAATGCAAATGCAAACCCTCTCTCCTCTCGCTTTGCCAGAACCTGACCCTCGAGGGAGCTCACTTTGTGGCCAGTGACATCGCATCCACAAACGGGGTCATTCACGTTATTGATAAGGTATACAATATATTGATAAGGATTTGCTCCTCTGCACCACAAGCAGTGCAAAACAGTTAACCGCCCAGATACTATTAACAGTCTGAAAAACCTGTTTGCACAGAACAGCACTTTGTCCTGCATCTGATCCTTGCAGGCGATGTGGGATATCTGCTCCTTTGCAGGTGCTGACCCCACTCCGCAGCGCTGTCATGCCGAGGCTGCTGGCCCGCCTGGAGCAAATGCCCGACTACTCCATTTTCAGGGGCTACGTTATTGTAAGCTGTCACATCATTTTCACAATGCTTTCAGAGCAGAGGAAGCTCTCTGCTTTGTTTGCATTTCAGACTAGTATCAGACTATCAGTGGTCATTCTGATTTTTTTTTTAATGTGTTTCACAACAGCAATACAACCTGGCTAACGAAATAGAAGCGGCAAACACATACACAGTCTTTGCCCCAAGTAATGATGCCATAGAAAATTACCTAAAGGATAAGAAATCTGCTACTCTGGTACGTACTACTCGCAAGGCTTGTCCTAAAAGCTCAGTATTTCATCTTTGTTTCACGTGGATGGGTTACAAGGACACAGATATAGGAAGAGATTTGTTTCCCAGAAATCCAGTAAGTTAGGTTTTATCTGTAACACCAGAGAAGGTGAAATGGCATGGATTCACCTATATTTTCCTGACTTGCTGGAAGAGCCTAGCTATTTGTTCTGTGTTTTGGCCTTCTCTAGATTAAAAACATGGTGATAATTTCCAAGACACCTTATCAGTAGACCTTTTTCGGTTTGGGATTTTGAGAGAAGTTTTTTCTATGTAAAAAAGATCAGTACAGGAGTGACCAGGAAAAACACCGAAATGAGTTTTTTAGGTGAACAAAGTCCATTCCCCTGACATCACTAATACCCCATTATTAATAATGTCATGAAATATTCTGACTCTTTCTTAAAACTGTCCAGATGCTTGCCTTGTTACTCCTGCAGGAATGCTATTGCCCAGCTACTTTCTGCGGACAGTGTCTGATCCCAGTTTACAAGCATTTGGCCAATCTCAGGGCTCAGGAAAATTTCCTCTGGCAAAGCCCATTGCTGCTGCCCAGCCTCAGGAGCCCTCTGACAGGCTCATGCCTGACCTGGCCACCAGCTCCTCCCACCAGTTTGGATGTGTCCATCCCACCTGCCCTGCTGACCTCAGTCCTCATGCCCAGAGCTAGTTTATATTATTTTGACAACATACCTGAGGCCAGTTTATATCCCTTTATTCTTATTCCCAGGAGTATGTTTTAGCTGCAGCAACTCTCTCTTTTACTGGCATTTGTGTCCTGACATATTTACAAGTCCAAACCCCTTTCTCAACCCTGTTGGTTTCCTCCTAAGATAAGCTATCCTTTTTCTGCATCATCCCAGTGGCTTTCTTCATATTTTCTCCAATTTGAAACAGCTTTATGGATTGCACGTATCAAGAGCCACACACCTTGCAGAGGAAGCTTCACCCATGACTTGTCCAATGGCATTAATCCTTCCTTGTCTCTTCCAGAAATATTTACCCTGTCACACTCTATCCCTACTTGCATGGTCTCCACTTACAGCCAGGAAGCTGAGGAGCACAAGGTTCAAATGACTCGTCCCAAATAATTTACCAACAAAAACAGACCCAGGGCAAAATTCCCACATTCACAAGTGATCAAGCTCCATCTGCTCAAGTGACTTTTGAACACTATTTTAGTTGTTTCTTGACATAACACCATCATTTCCACATCGCTACAAGAAGAATTTATACCAAACTTTGAGAGACTCATAGGACATCAGTCCCAGTAGATCTGGATTACATATACACACAGAGAAATAATTTTCATTTCCACTACTCACAAATGTTTCTTCAGTCTTTCTTCCATCCTTCCAACCTTGCCTTTTGGCAATCTGACCAAAAAAAAAAAAAAAAAAACCAGAAAACAACCACGAGGTTGAGTCTGCCTGAGGCTTAACCTCCTCGTGAAACACTTGGGAGAACTCTACCGCAGAGGGAAGAGTTTAGCAGAGGGTGGAGAGACCCCATTTCTCGGCCCTGATGAGGCGAGATGACCTAACTCTGCTGGTGATTAAAGACAGAAATCAAGATGGATCAGAGTTAGATTTTCGTCCAATTCATCAAAGTCAGATTAAATAGGGCTGGACACTGATGGAGATTAGCTCTGTCTTAATTCCCACTTTCTCATCTGCAAATATTTCTTTGCCGAATCTATGGAACAGGGCCAGCCCTAAGAGACATCAAGGCCACTATTTCACTCTGTGAGCACAGCCAGGCAACATCACAAATCTCACATCCTGGAGCTGCTTCATGCTTTCACACACTTCTGAAGGAGCAGAAGAGCCAGGAGCAGCATGGACATTCAGAACAAGGGAACAGTGAGCAGCAAGATTCCCCACAAGGACCTTTTACTGCAAAGGCAAAGTTGTAGCAGCATTGCCTTTTGCCTAGACAGCTCCTAAAATCTCCAAATGCCCCAGCTTCTCTCACACTGACCAATCTCTCACCGACACATCCTGCCCCTGCTTCCTCCTCCTAGTCAAGGAGAGCTCTGGGAGTCTCCTGCTTCAGAACAAGATGCAGAAGCCTTGGGCAGCCCACACAAAACTTTGATGTACAGAGAGTAACTTCATCACTTTTCCATGAAATATGAATACATTCGACCAACTAGGCATAGAAAACTTTTCAATTAACAGGCACAACTCTCAGTCTTTATTGACTGAAGATGCCCTTAAAGATTATATATATAGATATAAAAATATAGATATATATAAAAATTACTCTAAACAATTACCTACGGTTTATTCCCTTATAAGTTATTCAGGGATTCCCAAAAGAATAAGGAATGAATATGGAAAGATTATAAAAGCACTCATGAATATACAGCTTTTGATGTCAAATGAACCCATGAATTTCAGAGGCCTGAAAAGTCATCTGACCTTTCCCTGAATCTATCAGCCAGCCCTATGTACAGAAACAGATGTTTCAGGCTCAAGCAAACCTTGGTCCTCCCAGTTCAATAGCCTTTCACCCTCCATGGTCAATAAAATTTTCATTATGACAGAAATGCAGGGTCTCCACAGGAGGAAATATGAAATAACTTGCCTACTGGAGAAGTTTCTCTTTAAATTCAGGCAATCTATGTTTGGCTTAAACCCTTTGGTAAATGCTAGCCCTAGGAAGTTTTGACTATTTGTTACATAACTCTGAACATAATTGTGTGTTGGCAGGATGAAGGCCAAATCCGCTACCATGTTGTGCTGGATGAGAAGCTCCTGAAGAACAACCTGCACAATGGCATGCACAGGGAGACCATGCTAGGGTTCTCCTACCAGGTTGGGTTCTTCCTCCACAACAGCCAGGTACTGCTGTCTGCACTTGCTGGGAGAAACAGGTCTCCTGCTTTTTACCAATCCAGCTGCAACTTTAAACTGACATGCAGTCAAAGGGAACTGTGCATCCCTCATTAGCTTCTGTGACTTAGCAGCACAAAAGTTGTAACTCAAATGCAAGGCCTGTCTCAGACCTGCTCAATTCAAAGTCACCCTTGAAGGTATCTTTGATTGAATTTGATTTCAGTAGTGCTGTTCACATTTAGCATTGAATTTTAGACATCTGTCTCTAGCAAGTACAAGCCTGCATTCCAAAGCAGTCATTAATCTGACTTCCAAGGGCCATTAGAAACCTGCCCTCAATTATAAAACATTAATTCTGTTTTCTGGGGATTTAGTCCTTTTTCAATCCTAGGAGCTCAAAGCACTGGGCAACAAATACGAATTGCCTTTCAACACCACTCGTAGAAAAATCAGGCACAACAAGATTAAAAGACAAGGCCAGGAAGGGAACTCGGTCCTCCTTCTCTGTTCGAGAACTCCCTCTGGGCATAGGCAAAGGAAGACAGAAAGCTTCTCAGCCACAGAGTTTTAGCCCTACTCTTTGCTCTGCCCACAGCTGATTCTTGAAAAAGCACCTGCAGTGGGACTGTTGCTGGTGAGGGCACGATGGGAGTGTGGGGTAGCACTGAGACGATGAAAATCCTCCTTGAAACAGCAGCTGCTGGGAGGGTTTCCTTGAAGCCGCTCATGCCCCAGACACAGCAAACCCACCTTTTGGCATGCTTTTCCCATGCCTTACAGTGTCGTGAAGCAGTTAAATGCAGCAGCTGGAATATGAGCAAGTGCCTGATGCTAACCACCTTTGTTGGTTTTCCTTAAGCGATCCCTATGCATTTCTCTCTTCCTTCCACCTCGTGCTGCTCAGGTTAGCACAGAGCCATGGAACACCTCTGCTGCTCTCTAACTGATTGCATGTCTTTCGCAGCTCTACATAAACGACGCTCCTATAAGCTATGCAAACGTTGCCACAGACAAAGGAATTATTCATGGACTGGGAAAAGTCCTGGAAATCCAGAAGAACAGATGTGACATCAATAACACTATGATCACTGTAAGTGGTCCTGCTTGTATAGATGCTTAAAGGCCCCTCAGAGAGACCTATAGCCAAACACAGCTCAAATGTACAGGACAGGTGATACTATTTCCCAGCAAGGAATGCACACATTTTCCACAAGGAATATTCCTACCAGAGTTTTAGCGTCTCTTAGGACAGCTTTGGTCCTGAAATTTGTGTTCTGACAGCCCGGATAAAATATAATCCGAGTAGCTCAAGAATAAGAAATTCCTGAGCTCTAATATTCAGACAATAATAATAATGCACTATTCTAATACATCTTTTTAGCCAGACCACTTGTTTATAAAGTGGGAAGCATCACTTTAGAAGAGCAAATAAAAATGACCAAATGATCTTTCCTTCTTCCCACTGGGGCATGGGTGTCCCCACAGAGCCACTTGTAGGGATATCCATCCTTGCTGAGCAGGACAGCTTCCCTTACCATCTTTACCAAAGGGGTTATCCTGGTAATGCACCTCAAGGACTAGATTTAGAAATATGGCTGGAAATCATGCTTTTTCTGTGAAACAACCTGCCTGCAGCTGTATACAGTCTGTTAACTACCTCTCATTTTTGTTGCTTAAGGAGAAGTGCAGAATTTGTTCACAACCATCAAGTTGCCCCCCAGGAACAAAAGAAATAGTGAGTATTTTTCATTCATGCTTGGGTTGTTGGGTTTTTTTATATCAAAACTCACTATAGATGCATTCAATCCTGGTTTTACTATAATTGTCTCAGTTTCAACAAAAGATATAGTATTTACTTCAGCCTGCTACACATATTGCTTATAGCCAACAGATTCAATCCACGCTGACCTTAGAGATTATTTTTTTTTTAAATCTACCTGGAATCAAGGTATCAGAAGGGCAGCTTAAAAACAGTTTTATCTTTCAAGGTCAGTTTCTCAAATGCACTGAGACAACTAAAGACTCCTCAAACTACAAAGTTTACCTCTACCATGCAAAATTAAGGGAGTTAAATGTGGTCTGGAGCATGCCTGCTCCAGAAGGAATTACAGAATCAGCTTTGAGCCCTTCAAATCAGAGAGGTACGGAAAGGCAAACTCAATCCCTCCCCAGCAATATGCTGTGAGTTATGGTCACAAGGAGATGTGGAGATTATAGAGACTTTGGATGCCCAGGTCCAACACATGAGAACTGCAGATATTTAAAGTTTCTTGGTACCTAACTTATCTGTGAAAGCCCCTCCATTGGGATTACATAAGTATATTTTCCTTTATTATTTATTATTTTTTAATTAATTATGCCAGTAATAGTATTCCAAAGCAGATCAAGTCCCATCCACCTCATCAAAGTACTTGACTGGCAAAACCAAATTTAAGTCCTCATAGGTAAAACTCAAAATCATTAACATTTCCTTTACAATGAACAGCTGGATGGATGCTTGTCTCAATCTCCTCACGAGTGTGTACTGAGATCAAAAGCTTTCTTCAGCAAACAATTTTTCCCAATTGTGTTCAGACCTGGAAGATAATGTTTCAACAGCTGTTTTTGCAGAACTTCATAACTCAGTTTTCCAAGAAGAATTAGAAAGATCAGAAAATGTGAAAAATGAAAAAAAAGTTTGCAAAACGTCTGAATAGAATCTGTTCAGTTCTGAGCAAAGGCAATTTTAGAAATCTTTAAAACACCACAAGACACTGAGTTAAACTGATCATATGTTCACTAGAAATTATTTAACTAATAGATTTTTATTTCTAAAAGTATTCCTTTCATTTTAATTGTGAATGTGTGAGTCAGTGCACAGCATGCGTAAATTTAATGTCTCATTTTTTAACACTTTTGAAAGTAGCTGATCAATATTATTCTGAAGTGCACCTGTTTCTCCAATATTTGCTCAGGCAAGGGAGAAGAAGTACTGTGTCCTCACAGAAAACCACATGAGACTGTACACCATCCAGATCGGGTGCAAGCCCAAGTGTGCTAAAACCATCATTGTGAGTTCACTCTTTCTACTGGGATAAAGACCAGGAGCCCCCTTCCCTGAGCTTCACCCTCTTCATAATTCCCACTAAGCACACACAGCATGTCAAGGTAGTTTCTGACAGTATGTTTATTGGCCTTTATTCTGGACACAGCAGAGATTGAAAGGTTAAAGAATGATGATAGCTGCAGCACAGGGAGGGCCAGGAGCTGGCATTGTGCAGAGGGAGCACAGGTCTGGGAGGGGTAACCCTATGCTTGTCCCTAGCAATTCTGTCCACATTTCCCTGGGGTGGTGAAGAGTACCTGGGTCCCACCAAGGACTGAGGTGACAACTTGAGTCCTGGCACACTGAGGAGTGTGGTCACAGACTGGCAGAGCTGAGGTATTGCTAAAAATCACTGAATCAAAGACTAGTTTGGGTTGGAAGGGGCCTTAAAGATCATCATTCCCACCCCTCTGCCATGCCCAGAGACACCTTCCTCTAGACCAGGTTGCTCAAAGCCCAATCCAATCTGGCCTTGAACACTTCCGGGGATGGAGTATCCATAATTTCCCCGGGCCTCCTGTGCCAGTGTCTCACCACCCTCACAGTAAAGAATTTCTTCCTTATACCTAACTAAACCTATCCTTTTTCAGTTTGAAGCCATTCCCCCTTGTCCTATCACTACAAGCCCTTGTAAAAATCCAGATCTCTCATTCACCTTGCTTGCCACCCTGACCCTCAGCACAGCCTCTCTGGGTTTCCAGACCAGGGAGTGCTGCGCGGGGTTCTTCGGCCAGCAGTGCCAGCCCTGCCCAGGAAAAGCCGGGAGCGCCTGCTTTGGGAACGGCGTGTGCCTGGATGGCATCAACGGCACGGGCACCTGTCAGTGCGAGGAGGGGTTTGCGGGCACGGCCTGCGAGAGCTGCAGCGAGGGCAAATACGGCCCCAACTGTGACCAAGGTACTGAGCGTCCTCAAACCGCACAGGAACTTTGCTGGCCTTGTCAGGTGTCCACACCTCCCTCTTTTATCTTCTAACCATGTTCAGTCTAGATTGTAGAAAGGTACAGCACTTCCAGGGTCATAAGCCAGTCTTTAAAAACATCATTAACCCCTTTTCTTTCCCCATAATGGTGTTTTCTCTCTAATCCCTTGGCTGGAGACAGTGCTTTCTACTCTGGCACATTACAGACTTAGAACAGCATCCAGCAAGAAAAACCCTCTTTAGTATTGCTATTTTTCACCAACTCTTTCCCATTAAAATACAGTTTCAGACCCTGCATTTGGGAATAGAGGGAAGATAAGCATAGTTTGAATTTAGAGTTATTGTGTAATTACAAACCAAAAGGCACAAGACAAAGCAATGAAACAGCCTAGAGCAGATGATGCCATCAGCAGGTGATGTCTGGGCCACCCCTGCTGTCCTTCCTGCTCCTTGCTGCACACACTGCTACACTGCCAGGGACAGTGGCTTCCCCCATCTCTCCCACAGTGTGCACTTGTGTCCATGGGAAATGCAGCAGCGGGATCGACGGGGACGGCTCCTGTGAATGTGACGTTGGCTGGAGAGGAGTGTCGTGTGAGACTGGTGAGTGTCCTGTCTTTTTTTTTTTCTGAGGTAAAAAGTGAGCATTTCAGAAAATGACAGAACTACAGCCACAAGCAGATCCCAGAGCACCTTCCCACACGCAGTGAAATATAGGTCACATTCCTGTGCCACGGCAATTAATTACTGTATTATTAGGGAGCCAGCGGAGATACTGCTCATGGTACTGAAACGCTTACGTAGCCAATTCTCTACCTGTGTCACCCTCTATCTGCCCCAGAAGAATACCTATTTATTAAAGCTGTATGTTTTCCAGAGCAGGATTACCCAGCACATTTTGACCCTCAGATCAAAAGCCTCTCAAGTGCTTCAATAAGTTGACTTAGCTATACAACACCAGATATTAAATTATGTTCTTGCTAATGCAATAAAAAATAATTTACAAATAAATCATTTTGTGCTGGCTTAATCCAGCTCCTATATCCAATCAAATTATATTCTATTTAGACATAATTAAAATGTATTCAGTAACTATTTCAAAACTCTACCTACAATAGTTTAAAATTAAATTATGTTACAAACACATTAATAATAGCATTCAAGATCAGTTTTAAATTTTCCTAGGAAATAATTAGTAATAAGTAGAGCTTTGTAAGACGGTTGCTATAGTTGCTATGTCTGAGAAAAAATTCAGCTCCTTTAGAAAACCTACCCTTAATTCAATATTATAATATAATAATGTATTATAACATAATATACAATATTATAATATAATTCAATATTATAATATAATATTATGCAAGATTCGCCAGACTAAATACAGATAAATGACAACAGGTGCAATGTTTTCCTGACAATACGACACAACTCTTCCTTGCAAACAAATTTAAGTGGTATCCACTGATCTATACAGACTCTACAGATGGAGTCTCTATAGAGACTGAGATCACAGTTGCCTGATGCAGAACTCAGACTCCAGCTCCACGTGCTAGGAACAAGAGACTCTGAACCCTAGAAGGATGTTGACCCGAAAGGTTCTGATCACTACTTCATTTTTTTTCCACTTGCAGAAATCAAAGACGACGCATGCAACGCCTCCTGCCACACCAGTGCTAAGTATGTATGAAATGTAGTTAGTTAGAGGAGAGGGGAGAAAAAGGGGATCTCTTGCAAGGCAAAAATTGTAGTCTACCTTGCTCATGACTTCTCAGCAGCATATTTCACAGAGAGAAGGAGCAATGTAAGTCTAATGTCTATGGTGATGAAGCCAGAAAGTTCAAAGCTCCCCTCTTCACATCAAAATATACAAACAACAACAACAAAAGAATGCTCTCACCAGTCCAACACCAATATTGGGACACTAACTAGTTTTCAAAGGAGCAAGTGAGCCCCACTGAGCCATTTACTGAAGTGCATCTCTCCCCTCACCACTGACCAGACAGCAAGATTTACACTAACCAACACATTTCAAAAAAACAAGGAAAGGTGGCTAAAAAGACTCCACATTTTCAGTCACAGCTCTTCTGCAGGATCTGAGAAACCAGAGGGGCAAACCCCCTTTTTCTCAGATGTAGGTCATTCTCTCCCCTGTGTGTTTGTAACCTTCAGTTCACAGTAGCAATATTTTACCAGGCTTTTTTGGAAAAACTACACTCTCTAATTTGCTCATGGGGATTCTACACGTTCTGGAATCAAGACTGTGTTTCTGACAGAAAGAGATTGTTCTTCTCTTGTGTATTTTTCATCCACTGACATACACCTGTAGGTGTGAGGATAGATGGAGGCATGGCAGGAGCAGGGGGGGAATGATGAATTGTGCTGGCTGCATTGTGATGTTGTCCCTGGGTGACACCAGGGAGCAATCCCTGTGTTGCACAGAGCTCACAGGGCAGTAAACTCACATACTTGCATACAGAAGGCCAAATTATCCATCGAAAAACAAACACAGAGAGCTCGGATGCCAGCCTCCCTCACTTGTTAATCAGTGCTGCTGCATCCCTCTATAAACGGTGCACACAAACAAAAATTGTGCACAGCTCTCTGGATGAGAAGACATGCAAATTCTGGAGTTCTGCAAGAAAAAAAAATGGGATACTCAAAGACCAAAGCATGGAATTCTAATACCTAAAATAATACATCCAAAATACATTTAAAAAGCTTGGTCCAACTAGGTCCATTTTTATGCTTGTAACTACTTCTTACTGTATGGTTAAATGCCTTGTTATTTCTATGCAACATTGCCTCCAGAACAACTCACAAAAACAAGGGCTGTACAAAAGACCTGACCGATTTTTTTTCCTCTCTTTTAAATGTTGCCTCCTTCCTTTTATTTCATTAGCTGCCTCCTCCTATCAAACGGCACTGCCTATTGCAAGTGTGCAGCTGGGTTTGAGGGGAACGGGACATTCTGCACAGGCAAGTGAACTTTGTTTCTTCCCTTTTGAAAAGAAAAAAAAAAATCAAAGAAGAATGCTTGAAGCACACTCTGGCCACAGTAGAGTTGGTGAGAGATGAGCACTTCCCTATGCACCAGTTAAAAAGCAGGAATTGTTGCCAGTTCCCTCAAAACAAATAGCAGCCCAACAGGTGTGGATTCATAGCAAACAAAGGGCTCCAAATCTCCAAGCTGCGAGGCATTGTGCTGAGGGAGACCAGAGAAAAGGGAACATGCCGTGCACAGCCCCAGCCCCATTGTTTGCAGAGTAATGAAACCTGGTTTGTGACTTTTACTCTCTTTCCCAACAAAGCCCAGCAAAGAGAGGCCAATTCAGGGTACAATAACACTTCCAGCTATTGGAAGCTGTGTAGCTCTACCATTTCCTCAGCTTTCTGAACTTGCTCAGATTTCTTGTGTGGTAAAATCCATTTCTTTAGACTAGAGAGATTTAAGAGATCCTCAGAAAGGGGCAACAGCACCTTAGCCTAGATGTTCCTCCAAGAATCTGAGTTATCCAAAATAGACTGCTTCCAGCTACAATAATCATAATTAATTGTAATTTTTTCTTAATTCTTAACGGATTAAAATACTAATGCTTTTCAGAACAGAAGCCCATTTTTCTACTTACAGTGGCTGGCAGGGTCCTAATCCCAGAATTTAGCACTCTTACTGCCTGTTTTCATTTTCTCTTCTGGCACAAGACAGCCAAATCCATTTTAACCTACTGGGGGGCAATTCCCCACGTGCAGGAAGAGCTGGGTGACACAGGTCACCCATAGTGACTCTGCACTCGCCCTTTTTCTCCTATACAGGATTCCTGGGCCAAACTAGGTACAGAAAAAAATCAATTCCTGGTCTGAAATTGCTGAAATAGCAATATAGGGTAATTTGAAGGAAAAATTAAAGCAATGTTCAGGCTGATTTGAGTCACACTGAAGACCAGACAAGGCTCCCTACCTGCTCTCAAATTGTGATCATCCTGCTCATCCAGAGTTGGAGAAACAGGATGAGTATCCATCTGAATAACAACCAGGACTTTCTGCCACAGGAGGACTAGTGGCATTATGCTCTAGACCTCCTACAAGAGAAGTTATACGATCTGTGTGCAGAAAATGTCAAGCTCCGGGAACGCTTAAATGGCCATTTAAACTAGAGGAGAACACGAACATCCCTTTTTGTGGTGTTTTGTTGAAATGGGCAGAATTTGAAGATGGAAAGTTACTGAAAATCAGTCCTGGATGAATTCTGACATTCCAGACTAAAAACATCATCTTAGCTTTCCCTCTTGAAACAATAATAGGTATTAAATATCTGGCACTAGTGAAGTCTGTGGCCTCTTAATTTAGAAAGACTGTTCTGAAAATGTTAGTAAAACCTGTTAAAAGATGGAGACAGATTATCATGAGAAGCAAGAAGCCAGTCCAGCACATTGGTTTAATCTCTGCTGTTGTCCCTGCTCAGCTATTGATGCCTGTGAGAGCAGCAACGGGGGCTGTTCTGCCAAGGCAGAGTGCAGGAGAACAACACCGGGAAACAGAGCCTGTGTCTGCAGCGCCGGGTACAGCGGAGATGGCATCGTCTGCATTGGTGAGCACTGACCCTGTCTCATATATCACACAGAGGAAAAGCACAGGAGCGAGTTTTCCTGTGGGGGGATGGTCCTTCTTCCCCTCTGACCCAGAAGTGCAGCTTGCTGATACCATATCCCCTGATGCCAAAGGCATCTCTTCCTGCCGCGTGGCTGGTACTACTTGGCAAACCACGCACCCGCAGCAGCGTGGCGTGACACCAAACCTTATCAAGCAACATCTACCTGTAGCAAGGATAACACCATCTTCAGCAGCTTGATGCACACACACTCCTCTGACCATCACAAGCTAAGACTTCTAGATACCATACCTCCCCAGGTTTGGTTTCAGAAATGCTGCTGGCAGGGCTTTAGCCTTCACCAAGACAGCTGAAGACCTAGAGGTATTACATAGCTGAGGGAATGAATTTTGTCATGAATCTGCATTCCTAGTATGCTTTACTTAAAATTCTTCCTCCTTGGGTTTTCAGAATTACTCTCTCTTTATTACGCTGTTTCTGTTTTATAAAGAAATCAACCCTTGTCTGGTGAACAATGGTGGATGTGATAGAAATGCAGAATGCACGCAGACTGGACCTAATCAAGTGAGTACTTTGTTAGTGAAGAAAAATAGGCCCAGTCAAGTGTTTGTTGCTGGGTAAAGAAAGATTTCCCCATGTCAGCTTTGTTCTTAAATACAAAAGTGAATTTCATAACAATTCTGAAAAGTATATGCTTCCCTCAAAAAGGCATTTGAGGGGGAGTGCAGACAAACATGAAAAAAATCCATTTCAGTGAAAGAAATCCAAAACTGCAGAGGAAAGCAGTGTTTTATTATTTCAAGTGGTTGTTTTTCTCCTTCCTGGGAAGTTTTGATATGAAAACCTGACAGTTTGAAAGTATTGCTAGACGATGTTTCTTTTATTGTTATAGAAACTGTCCATGGAAAAATTCCATTTTAGATCAGCCCTTCTCCCCGCACAGCTCAAATGTATTCATAAGGAAAGAAAATGGCCTAAATCATAGCTCTTACGTAGGGGTTACAGCATTCCAGCATCCACTCTCTGCTCTGCTGATCTTTAGATCTCTAGAAGTAGTAGCTGCAACCTGTTTATTTTTTCTTTCTTACCTGTGAGAATGTAATTAACATCAGAGAACAACAAAATTAATCCACTACAAAATCCCAGCACTGCAAAGGCAAATTTATAGGAGAGAAATGCATCTGCTTTCTGTAGGGCTCTCACTCATTCAGGAGGTACAAAAACATTGCTATAAGACTATCTCCCAGTTTTATTTCTGCTGCAGAAATCTCATTGAATTTTCAATTTCCTGCATATTAAATGTAAATTCCAATTTGAGAACCATTAAGCAGTGAATTGGAGAATATAATTCATTTATTTGCAATTATTTTTCATCTTCATGATAACTGCAAGTGCAAAATAAAGTAACCAGGACAAAGTGTCAGATGCATTTCCACTGCATGGGAAGTTGCCAGTAACATCAGGACACAATTCCAGGTGTGTTTTGAAGATACATTTCTTCACTTTAAAAAAGCAGGCAAAGGAAAGGGATGAGAGGGGAATACCAACCTATGCAAAAAACATAAGGGAAACAAATTAGGGGTTTAGCCTGTTTTGTCAGCAAGAAAATAATGTGCAGATGTCAGAGGGGTCATTTCAAATGACCAAGACAGCAGAGAGGAGACCAGAGATGGATAGTCAGGGAAAAGGCAGAGCGTATTGAAAATTGTTACTTCCCAGTCTCAGTTTATGGTTGCTCATACTGGCCAAGAAACTGCTGTGGGAGACATGATGTACTTTTAGCTTAATAAATTGCACATCATAGCACCATGAAATTATCTGGGAAAAAAAGCAAACCATTTATATCTGTGCTGAAAAAAAAAAAGAAGTATTTTTCAATGTGTGCATGTTTTCTGATTTTGCTTTGTAGGCAGTATGTAATTGCCTGAAAGGATATTCTGGAGATGGCAAAATATGCACTTATATCAGTCTGTGTTCACAAGTGAGTATCCATTCAAGGAGACAATTTAAGGTCTCATTATAATCATTACCCTTTTGGGGGTTGTATGCATTCTACACTAAGTTAGGTATGCTAAGAATCAATTTATGTTACCTTGGCTAATCTATAAATATTCTTGGTTCAGTACATGCTTTAGTGCTGTCACTATGAGAGAAACTAAATATGCAGGAAGGGCTTTTCCTCGGCCACAGCCTGGACATAACTCAAGTGAGGGACTGGACTCGTCCTTGAGTCCTAAATAACCCACTTCAAATCCAATCCAGAGAAACAGGCCCTGGTCTGTAGTGCTAAAACCTAAGTCAGCAAATTATTTGTCATACAGAGTTCCTGTAAAAAGCCAAAAAAACCATTTCCTTCCACAGCACCCAACCCAGGACATCCCATGGCTTTCCCCATTCTGTCTCTCACTCATCACTGTAGGCTGAGAATTAGCCACGTTTGTTTTGCACAAGCTGGCTCACACGTTGCGAGACACGTATTGGCAATCAGTGTGCTCCTCTGCACCAGCTGCACTGCTCTGCCTCTTGGCAAGCTGCAGCAGGGACATATCCACTCTCCCGTGTACATTAATCCTCTGTGCTCTGAGTACAGTAACAATAATTCTCACCCGCCCAGCCTGGCCTGTCAGCTGGCTTTCTCTAGCCTTGAAAGGCTGCAGAGATGAAAGAGCAAGGGCAAAAACAGAAGCTGGAGCAAGGGGAGTTTAAAGTTTCGAGCCACTGCTCCCTACGGTTTTGTATTCTTTTGCTTTTTCCTGTGCTGTGTTCCAGCAGCTCTGCTTCCACTTGGCTAATTATGCCATGCTAATTATGTATTAAAAAGTAAAGATCTTGAGGGGCATCAGTGTCATACCAGAGGCTAACCTGGCTCCACAATGACCAAACCTCTGTGCAGCAAAGCTTCACGGGTAGCTAACGCTGCCAACAGTCTGCCTAATCCAAGCCAAATCCATAGCAAATCCACCCAAACCCACTGCTTACAGCCAGGCATCTCTTTGACCTGTCAAGTCAGGCCCCACTAGTAGCTCCCAAAGGAGCTTCTGCTCCCTCTCATGGCCCATGGGAAAGGATACCTGAGATGATCAGCAGCAGAAAGGACACCACGAAACAAGTACAATAATGGGAAAAAAGAGCTTCTCAATTTTCCCCAATTTGCTCTCAAGCCCAGGATAAAAACTTATTTGCAAGCTGAGGTGCTAACAGGGGACCACCTACTCATGACTGAGCAGAGCTCTGAGCCCCAACATGCTGCTCCTGAGTGAGGAACATCTTGGTTTAGCACAGGGAGTTTTCTGGAGGCAGGCAGCTAGGTGAGATGCATCTAGTGCTCTAAGCCCAAAGTTGCACTGGCAGCGGACTCAGGTGCAGACAGGAGATGTTTTAGAGACAAGGACAAGGCAAGTCCCTGTTCCAGGTGACCTGGGCTGTCAGACAGATGAGGAAAAACAGACAGTCCTGTGCTAATGCTCCTCCATAAATTCAGGCTCCTGGCACCATCGTAATGATTTACAGTGTGTAAATAGTTCCCTTTAGAGTAAGTCAGTGCTGCATCGGCAGAGGAGCTAAGACTCATCCCTAAGGTGCAGAGTGAGACTTCCATGCAAGTGTTTTGCATGCTTACAGCATCGTGAACTAAATATATAAGGAGGGAATCATAACTACATCCTCTGCATAAAAGGAGACTGATTTTTTATAAACCCTACATGCTCTCTAGTGTTTTCAAGAAAGTATATGCCATCAGATGTTCCAGAAAGATGTGGTTTCAAAAAGATCTTGTGATTAGGCCTTTCTAAATTATACATATGGGGGGAAAAAAGTGGTGAATTGAAATTGTTTTATACACCTGGCAAAAAAGGAATTATATATTTTAAACTTTGTTCTTACAAGAATAATGGAGGCTGCAGTGAATTTGCCATCTGTAATGACACTGAGCTGACAGAAAGGACCTGCACTTGCAAACCTAACTACATTGGGGATGGATTTAAGTGCCGAGGCAACATCTTCCAGGTAAAGTGCTTCACATGTTTGCTGTCTTCTATTTTTCTTCACATAGTTACTTAATACAATGGTTGAAACATGCCATTCTTTTCTTGGACAAATTTGAAATTATCCCAATCCAAGAAACCAGGAATAGGAACAGGATGCTGCAAGATAACCTTAACTGCCAAAGCGAAAAAAACCAAGCAAACAAAAAAAAACCCTGCTGAACAATCATTATGACTGCAGTACTAGGCAGTTTTAGGTTTCAAAGAAGCCTGCTGTTTGAGAGTAAGGTGAGAACAGAACAGAAGCAATACAGATATGCAGCACTTATTCCATACCAGAAGTTCCTTTGCTTTTCTGAGAGGTGCATTTACAGCACTGTTACAGAGTCTTGTTCTTAATTTCAGGAACTTCTCAGGAACTCCAACACATCTAGTTTTTATTACCACTTAGAGGTAAGAAAAGGTTGAGTGGTTGTGGGTTGTTGGGGTTTTTTGGGGGGGGGTCTCCTCCCTTTTTTTCCTCCGAAAGTGTAGAAGGGAGAGAAGCAGGCAAGAATCTGGTGTGCACCAACGTCCTTCAATGTAATTGGGACTGGATTTGGATTAACAATCACTAATACTTGAGATGCTCTGATTTAAACTATTAACTGTCACTAAAACAGTGTTAATGATCTAGAGTATTTAATGATCAAGACCAGAGTCCCAGGGAAATGTAAGGCCTCCAGACTGGGCATAAAACTGAAGCTTTCACCTGTTCACAGTCTGAGATCTGCCAGCACATCTCTCATGAATTCTGAAGCAAGAACATACCACTCATTTACTACCCCTTCTGCATCTCCAAATGGCAATATTTTCAGCTGCCTCCCTGAAACATCACAGGGTGCTCTGTGTCTTGCAAGACAGCCAGCTCTCACTGGTTTTTGGAGACTGGCAACAGCAATTCTCTGTTTACCAGAAGCCTCAGGGCAGCACAGACCTGTATACTGGCCTGCTAAACTAAAGACCTATAATCTAGTTTCAGTTCTGCTACCATGGTAGACAGGTGACTTCCTCTCACTTTAGCAGAGCTCTCTTCTTATTTTAGCTTGTCAGTGGTCGTTGCAAAGTGCCTGCAATAGCCCAAGTCCATTAGTACTCCTAATCAAATTCCCTCATCTCCTGTTTGTTATTGCAAAGGAGATACAGATGTGACTACAAGCCAAAAAACCAAAATCTTCGATTTAATACATGTGAGCAGAGGTGACAGATGAGGCTAGGAGTCAAAGTCCACACAAGGAGTTTCTCTCACCCTTGGTCTGCAGGGAAGAGAACTCAACATGTGGCAGCAATGGGGCTGCAGGCACCACCTCCCCCTCCACAGGACAGTGCCCTTGTGGCATCACAGGCATTAACTCATTGCTGCTTTATCCTCTTAAATGTGGCAGGCCTTGTCTATCAGAGATATCGCAGGCCCCGGCCCTTTCACTCTGTTTGTCCCTCACACGGATGTACTGAAGAGCGACCCACGAGTAAGTAAAAGGGGCAGGCACTGTGGGTGAGCCGGCCATGAGCTTTCTGCTTCAGATGCCTCTCTCAGCTGCTTCTCAACTCCTCCACTTCCCACTGCAGGTCAAGGACTGGACTGCCAAGGGAGTGTTGGCTCAAGTGCTCCGGTACCACATGGTGGGTTGTGCCAATCTGCTGTACAAGGACCTGACAGCAATCACCAACGTCACCTCTCTCCACGGTGACCTGATACACATCAGCTACTCCCAGGTAACCCAACATGGAGAGACAGGGAACAGAACAGTAAAACAGTCTACTCTCATTCAGCTTTTTTACAGACTTCAATGGTTCCCTTTCCTCCTCTGATGCACAAAAATAAATAAATGAATTTCAAATAAGATTGCCTGTTCAGCTGAAGTGTTCAGCACTTACTCGGTATGCCAAGAGTGGAGCTGTACAACCCTTGCTTCCACACAAGCTATTTTATCCTCAGACTCTGGCTTTATGAGCATGATGAGAGTTTGAAAAAGCAGAGGGCAATTTATTAAAGCTGAGAGTACTGTTTGCTGCAAAGAAAACGTGGTCTGGGCTCATTATATCAAAGCAATTCAGCATCAGCCTCACTTTCCCACTAGGTTTCACAGAAAAAAAATGTTTTTGTTGCCTTTCCAGAACTCTCTAGTTTTGAACAACAAAGCTGAAATTACACTCAGTGATGCTGTTGGCACAAATGGTGTGATCCATGTCATAAACCAAATTCTGGTCCCATCACATATGCAGGATTTCCCCCTCAAGAAGGTATGTGCAGCTTATCACCATTCCCAGCCCATGGGCTTTTCCACAGTTGCTGTCAGGTACATAAATCATATAAGTCAATGCAAAAAAGTGATGCTAAAAATGCCTTATACAAACATTGTCTGACACTGCTGAATAAATTCAATATCATATTTCAAATTCACCAGAATTACAGATAAAGTAAGGACAGTATAAGAGGATTTCTGCAGAGGGCTTTTACAGCAGCTTTGATTTTATAACAAAAAGTGACTTACAAGGAAAAGCAAGCCCTTATCTGCTTTTTTAATACCCAAATAATGTATTTCTTAGGTAAACTACTTGCTTTTTTTTCTTCGTAGGAAAGTCTTAAAATGGTTGCAGCCAAGCATGGGTACATTCTGTTCAGCACTTTGCTAGAGGTAAGGACACAAGAGACAGGAGCCATTGGGAAAAAGTTGCAAACAATTTTTTTTAAAGACCGTAGCGCACACACAGCACATGGCATCACTGGCAGGATTTTGTTCAGGAGACCCAAAGGGCTCACAATACAGTACACAACAACCCTGGTCACCGCCAGTGACATTCCCACAGAGGTGGGGGGATGTCAAGCACAGCCACCTTTCCCTTCCCCACTCAGCTCCGTCCTACTGTATATCAGCTCAGCTCACGCATCTTGTTTTCAAAGTCAAGGTATTTGCAGGCTTTGACCAGGCAGCCCAGAGGGCACTACACCTCAGTTACACCAGATATTCGCCCCACAGGGTCAGCGTCACTCTGGAAAGAGCATTAATCTTCCACCCCAATATTTGCTGTGTTGCAGAAAAACAACCTGCTTGGGCTGATCAACGATCCCATTCACAAACCCGTCACGCTCTTCTGGCCCACAGACACAGCCATCCGTGGGCTGCCACAGGAGCAGCAGGACTTCCTCTTCAAGAAGTCCAACACCGACAAACTGGTGCAGTACCTCAAATTCCACATTGTCCGTGATGCTGCGGTAAGCCCTTGCTCTTTTGGGAGCAGTGCCACAGCCAAAACATGCAAGCCCAGACATGTGCATCTCCCCTTCTCCTTCCCAGGTGTTGGCCTACCAGCTCCCCAGCTCCACCTCACTGAAGACCCTGCAGGGCTCCAACCTCAGTGTGAGCTGTGGGGATAACGGGGAGATCGTAAGTGGTCGCTCTGCTGGCACATTTATCCCTCACCCCTGGTGCAGGATCCGCTCCTGCAGACCACGCTCTGCCTTTGCACAGCCCCTAGAGAGGGTCAGTGGCACTAAAAATTCATTGGTCATCACCAGCACATGCCAACAGATTCTAGATGGTTTGCAGGACTTTTTGGAGCTATCATTTGCTCTGTTGTAAGATGCTCTTTGTTCAAAACAACTCTCAGCTATCTTGAAACTGAAATAGCAGCACACTTCAACTTCTACACTAAAATACCAGTGCAAAACCACCCAGATCAGCCTTGTTTTGAACCCCAAGGATGCAGCATCTGCACACAAACTCTGGTGTGTAAGCCCTTACAAGCTAAGACTGCAGGCACAGACAGAGCCTGTTAAACCAGAACAATATCACATTTTTCTTTGCAAATGTATCAGATCATACCTGGCAAGCATCTAAGTCTAAATATGCAAAAGGTAAACCTGTGGACATAGGACTGGCATACTCTGTCCTCTTCAGAAAAGAAAGATATCATAGGATGATTTGGGTTGGAAGGAACCTTGAAGATCATCCAGTTCCAACCCCCCTGTTATGGACATTGACACTCTACACTAGACCAGGTTCCTCAAAACCCCATTCAACCTGGCTTTGAACACTTCCAGGTATGGGACATCCACAGCTCTCAGGGCAATTTGTTCCAGTGTCCCACCAACCTCACAGTGAAGAATATCCAATCTAAACCCACCCTCTTTCAGTTTAAAGCCATTACCCCTTGTCTTACCATTACATGTCTATGTTAAAAATCTTTCTCACGCTCTCTTACATCCCTGCTTAGGGACTGGAAGGTGCTCTAGGGTCTCCCTGGACCCTTCCCTCTCCTGGCTGAACAGCCCCAGCTGTCTCAGCCTGTCTTCAAAGGAGAGGTGCTCCAGCCCTCTGAGTATCTTCATGGCCCTCCTCTGGACTTGCTCCAACAGGCCCACATCCTTCCTCTGTTGAGAACCCCAGAGCCTGACACAGTACTCCAGACACAGATCTGACCATTATAGCGGGTTATGTATGCCCGGGTTGTAGCATTCAGCTATAGGAAGAGAGGCCCCAAAATTAGGTTTGAGCCCCTATAGCTATCAATTTTACTTACAGGATAGTTTGACACACCACCTTGCCCCAAGAGCATTCCTACAGAGAGCAGGAACCCAAGGAGGAGCGGCTCATGACTTCCCGTGTCCCCCTCTTCCCGTGCTATCTCCCAGGGCGCCCTTTTCCTGAACGACGGACAGTGCAAGGTGGTGCAGCGGCAGCTGGAGTTTGACGGGGGCATCGCCTACGGGATCAACTGCCTGCTGACAGAGCCCAGCCTGGGGGGACGCTGCGACAGCTTCCTCACCGTGGAGTTCATGGTCAGTGCCCACTCTGGGTCCCTCAGCCTGACAAGGACACAGCCCGAGGGCCAATGTCCACCTTCACCAGGGTAACACTCCCTGCAGCTCTGGTACTCCTGCGAGCAAGCCCCAGTGCTGCAGGGTGGCTTCACCTGCCGCACTGCTTAGAGAGAGGTTAAGAAGTGCAGCACAGTGCCTGAGAGATTCACAACAGAAATCCCATATCCACATGAAGCAGCACACAGGACAAGTGGTTTCAGTTAAGACCATTAAAAAGCACCTTTCGCATGCAAGCAAAAATCTGAGCGAGGACAAATCTTCCTGTTGTGATTTTAAACTAGTGGAAGCTCACAATACAGATTTGTCCGTAGAGATCGCATTTACAAAGTTCTCTATTACAAAAGGACAGCAGTGCCACTCCAGCAGCACAGGATATGAAGGACACAAGATAGAGAACTGCCTACTCAGTCTCTGACAGTTCTTGCTTTTAATACACCTGAACAGGCACTGTTAGTGTGGAGGAAGTTTCCTCTGTGAACTTTGATGAGTCCCACAAATTTTGAAAGACATTTTGAAATGTTTACTTCCTTTTAATTTGAACGTATGAAAAAATTACTTAGAAGTAATTTTCAGGTAGTCAGTCTTAAAAAAAGCTTATTGGAACATATATTTCAATTATAAAACCAACAATTGTGTATATCCCATCTGCTCAAGTTGCCTTTTGTTTATGATTCCATTAAATGAAATTAAACAGATATCATTTCCTCAGATGTGGTCAGCACTTCCTGAGAAGTAAACACTTTTCTATACTTCAAATTAGACATCCAGATCTGATACAGATCATATCAATACTTGTTCGAAGAACATTCATCATCTCTTCCCTGCTTCTTTAAATCCAGAGCAGCTTCTTCTTCCAGAACTTATATTCTGGTATCAAAACTATTTTCTTGCGGTTTTGTGACACTACATTATTACAACTATTTTGTTGTCACTCTCATCTCTTGTTTCTCCAGAGTTTTCTATTAATTTTTTAAGTGTAATAAGCTTTACCTTTTCTGTTTATATTTTCGGCTCTCATAAAACAGACTTTTTGTTGAAGCCAAATGTCTTTTGTAGCCATTATTTTAATAGACTTTTTTTTTCCTCTCTTCCAGGGGCATTGTGCTAGCTGTTTCAGTAACTCTAAATGCCCTCCAGGGACAAAACCAAAGGTAATACATTCAAATCTCGCATGTAAGCAGACTAACTTGCTCTTCTCTGTACTTCACAGAGGAAAACCAGAAAAAGTTTCTTAGAATAAATAAAAAGAGGACCTTTGACAGCGCTACCACACTATTAAGTGACAAAGCTGTCCCTGGACAAACACCCAGGTGCTGGTGGTGGGGGATGATTGTTGGTCTCACACAGCATCCACTGTAAAAGTGCTTCAGCTGACTCCAGAGCAGCCCCTGCACTCTCATTAACAGTGTCTAGCATGTCAGGAATCAGAGAGGGTGGGGGTCTCACACCTACACTCTTCACACATCATATTTTGATTCAGTGAACTTCAGAAATTATAATTCAAAGAGGAAAAAAACAAACCTCCACACAGCACTCATTTTCCTGTGTTTTGCCCCCTCCTCTCTCTGCACTGGCACATGTGACACGCAGGAAGGAATCCAGTGGTGCACCTACGAGTCCTATGGGCTGCGGAGGGATGGTTGCCGTAGGAACTGCTCCATGGTCATCCACATAGCCAAGTGCTGCAAGGGCTACTTCGGGCCAGACTGCCAAGGTAGGATTCCCACCCACATGGCCAGCCTGTGCCCTTCCCTTTCCCCGTCCCCAGTACAGCTGTGTAGTGCCCAGCAGGGAAAACTGGGAGAATTGGGATAAGAGGCATGACGAGACACCAGCTGCAAAATGAGGGAACTTGGTTGCAAGAGCTGAAGAACACAAAGTGTTAACTGCTTTTTCAATTCAGATTATCTCTTCTTCACATTTAGAGCAGGTTTTAAACGCCATAGTAGCAGCAGGTGAATGCTATAGAGAGTAACGGCTGTCCTGCAGAGCGAGTCACCAGCTGAAAGTCCTTTAAACACAAACAGGCTCAGGTTCACTCAGCAACAACAACACACACCTGAGACACAGTGCATGATTGCTCAGCCACAGGCAAGTGCACTCATCAGCAGAGTAAGCTCAGAAGTTGTAGTTCTGAAGAGGTGGAGACAGTTTGGGAGGCTCCATCTCAACAGTTTGTTAGCAGACACTTCCAAAGTGTGCTTCTTCACCTGCCAGCCCTGTAGGGGAACAGTACTAGGCTCCCACCAGGGCACGCAGGGTCACAAGCCAGGTCAGCATCTCTGCTGGCAGATAAGTCCAGCCACACATAGCTCTGCCAGCTTGCTCTGTCCCAGTTTCACAGAGACACATGCAGATCCCAGCCTGAGCTGCCCTTTGGAGTCACCCTGACAGCACATAGACCCCTAGAGATACACAAGAAAGGCTTGATTTGGGCAGTGCCATTCCCAGACAGGTCTGAATGAGTGAGCAGCCAAATAACAGCACACACAAGTCAGGGCTGGAAGGATCCTCAACACCTTTCTGATAGGAGCTGTGAAAGCATGTCAAGGAATTTAGAGCACGAGGCTCACTGTAATCATAAGTGTCACAGCCACTTTTACATGCCTCAGCAGAGATGCATTTACAGGCATTCCCTGCTCAATGATTTTTACAGAACGGTGGATAACCAACAGTGACAATGAATAAACATGCACCTGAGCTAAAGAGCCACTTTTCTTTTTCAACGCTTCAGCTTGCCCGGGGGGCCCAGAGACCCCATGCAATGGCCACGGCTCCTGTGACGACGGGTACACAGGGACAGGAGAGTGCCACTGCAACGGCGGCTTCAACGGGACGGCGTGTGAGCTGTGCTTGCCAGGCAGATACGGCTTCACCTGCAGGCGTACGTTTGAGTTCCCTTTCCAGATCGATGCCCACGTCAAGCCTAAACTATTGTGTCAGCAATCAGCTTCTAAGTAAGCCAAGGAATGCTTCCCACTTAACACCAATGTTTTTCCTGGGTGCCTCCTCACACCAGGGGATGGCACAAGGTCTCAGAAGGGAGTAGGAGAAGGCCAGGGGTGCAGAGGCTACATGGCTGTGTCTGCACAGGACCTCCTACTCTTACATGGTACATGAGTAATAGAACAGAAGCAGGGCCTACAGCAACGAGCGGTTTTAGCTACAGCACGGCTTTCTCCTCCATCCCCATAAAGCTCAAGACAGCATTTTAGCAACATGGTGCCTCTAGGAATGCAGGAGGACAAGGCCATGCACTACTTCTGCAGAAAAGGAAAAAGACACCAAGGTGAGGGCAGTTTGTGAAGAGGGACAGCCAAGCAACTGCTCACAGAATTCACCCCTCTGTGGCTTTAAATGTAAACTAGGTGGAAGCAGGATCAATATCTCCCTTTAAACTTAAATGTTTTCCTAACATAAAGCCTTCAGACAAGAAGTTAAAACATTAACACTTCCATCCTAGCCCTGTGAACCTATACTGCTCCTGAGGCACATGGGATGTGGGGGGGTATAGACAAGACAACAGGCTTGGACTCAGATAGTCAGGATTACGCTTACCTACAATTCATCCACTTTGTAGCACACCATAGCATAAAATGTACGAACCATTAGCCTGAAACCAGATTATGAAATTTAAGAAAAAAAAGGCTTATAACCCCTGGTTTTTGATGTAGATTTAAGTCAGCCAAAAATTAATTAAGCAGATGAAATTAAAAAAAGCCAGCAAGTGAAGCTCCTTCTCAGCAGGACAGGTATTAAAAAAATCAGTTCCACCAATCCCACACAATTTACTTCTTTAAACAACAATATTTCAGGAAGAAGGATAGGGCCATACAAGATGCTGCAGCATTACATTATAAAACAGCCATGAATAATTCTTTAAGAAAGATTTAGCACATAAGTTATTGCAGGGCCCAAAGAGGAGGGGAAAAAACATCACCTATAGATTAAATCAGACCGTCATATCTCAGGTTGCAGGGCAGAAGGAGCAAAGCCTCCCCTATAAAAGGAACTGAAGGAGTCCAAAAGCTTTTAGTTATAAAAATATCTGAAACCTAAAAAAAAAAAGTTATTTTAGGTAACTCGTCTATGTTTTACAGCAAAGTTCACTAACCTTGTATCTGGCTTCCTTACTCAGTTGGACCTTCTCCCACGCAGCAACCAAACACTCTCCCTCCACACACCTTGTTTTTCTCAGGCCTACCCACAATTAACAGCTGCTGCTCATTAGGACTGATTTGTCTGGGTCTTCAGCTCAGCCATTAACTCCTTCCTGCCACAGTTCTTTGTGGAGTTTGCTACTTGACTGCAATGTGCAGATCAATACTCATTTTCATTTTCAGAGGAACATTGAACGAATGCCAGTCATAAAATCATAGGGCCACAGGATAATTCAGGTTGGAAGGGGTTTCAGAAGGTCCCTAGTCCAACCCCTTCTCAAAACAGGGTCAATTCTGAGCTCGCGTTGTTCAGGACTTATCCTGTCAGGACTTGCAAACCTCCAAAGATGAAGATTGCTCAACCACTCTGGAAAGTCTGGTCCTCTGCTTGACTGGCCTCATGGTGAAATACCATGAAGTTAGGCTCAGATAAATTATTGCTGGATAATACTATATCTAAACTTGACATTATGGTGTTTCTCTAGAGAAAGACTTCCCCGTTTCCCACTCTGCAAGTGACCTCTGTGTTTCTTTTCCAGCTTGTGAATGCAAGAACAATGGGCAGTGTGACGAAGGATACTCAGGGACAGGACGATGTTTCTGTGAAACAGGATGGACTGGCCGGCTGTGTGAAACCAAGCTAGGTCTCTGCCTGCTCTCACCAGACTCTGTCCATGGAGCCATGGGTTGAAAGTACTTGCAGTTCATCAGAAGGTTTCCATAGATAAGAGAGAAAGGGTTAATTATGTCAGGAGCCGTCTAAGAACACTTAGGGACTCTGCTCTGGACTGAGGACAAATCCCTTCACCCCACTGTCTCCTCTTTCATGATATGGCGATAGGAGTTCCCACCTCTCCTGTGGAGGGGCTTTGGGCTGTGGCAGTCAAAAGATAAAATTCTTACAAGTTTTCCAGTTAGCCAGGCTGGTATGAAGGGCTCTCCTTGTGCATGAAACAAGGGCACGGTGGCACAAGAGCTCTTTCATTCCAGCTGTCCTGCCTTCCCCGCAGCTCTGCCGCCAGCATGCTCCCCGAGCTGCTCAGCCCACGCCGTCTGCACGGAGAACAACACGTGCCAGTGCAAGCCCTTGTACGACGGGGACGGGATCACGTGCACAGGTGAGCTCCCACCCCCACTCACGGCAAGAACACAGTTTCCTCCCTCCTCCACATACACAGGAATGCAGTTACTGCCCACTGTGAAATGTTGCCCATCCAACTTAAAAACTTCCACTGTGCAGCAAGCGAAACAAAGTTAGGATATAGAGAGTTCAGGTTTTTCTAAATCAGAAGGCTGACTTATCCAGACTTTACCAAGCAGGACCATGGGCAACAAGTGCACTTCAGCCAAGTTTCGAAGACAGCAGGGTTTTAAGCCTGGGTTTCCCTCAGAGGACTTACAGTGGGACTCAATAATATCAAAGGGTTTTTCCCACAAAAATGATTCTATGACTTTTTTTTATGACTGTAGGCAAGGCAGTTCCCTGGTTACATGGCTACAGAAAGAGCTGTCCTTTCTCAGCCAGGTGTCTTACATCTTCCAAAGTCAACCTGGCCAGAAGTCTGAGGGTTGGTACCATGTCTCCCGAATCCAGAACATCCTGACAAGACCTTCAGAGCCCTAAGGGATAGACTTACAGAAATTCAGTAATGCCTCAGGAAACGGAAACAGCCTTTTTTTCCCCAAATTCTAGTATTTTTAGTGTGAAAGGACTGGCAATGGTTTGTTTGTATGAAGAACATCCTCTTTAAAAGCAGACTTCACTCACTTGTTCTCTTTTTTCCCCTGCAGCTGCAGAACTTTGCAAACAGAACAACGGTGGGTGCCACAAGGCGGCCGAATGCACACAGCACGGGGTGAAAGTCTTCTGTAGCTGCCAGAAGGGATACAAGGGAGATGGGTTTACCTGCCTTCCAATAAATCCTTGTGCTGATGGGTTCAACGGAGGCTGCCACGAGCATGCTCTTTGCATTGTCATAGGACCTGTAAGTTGAATGATTTCAGTCCCCAGCAGGGAAGTCTGAGGCATTTCTCCCTGGCACCAGCAGAAGTCTCCTCTGGCTGGATCGCACTCCGTACCTCTCTCAATCCCTGTTTTCCAAAAGAACCTTTACTTAGCTCCAACCTACTTTCCACATCAGTTTGGTATGCTTTCAGCTGAAGGGTGAGAAGCAGTTTGACATCTTTGCTCTGGGGAATGGGCTAACACAGAAGATGGTATATTTTGCGTACATAGTCTTTCTGTCCCACTCTTAGCTCTCCCTAACTGGATACCCTTATTTGCAATAGGAATTTGGTGGATCAAAATTAAATACATTTTGGAAGCTAAACAAAGCAACAGCTGGGAGAATACTGTCACTTGTTGGTTGCTTGAACTCAACTTAAAAAGCTCTGCAGCCACGTGATACAAGTTCCATGACCCACATAGTCAGCGTGGTTAGGGAAAACTTGTGCAGGTGACTTGATCCAGCATTTGTCCTGATGCTTGCAGGATCACTTCTCCATTCCACTTTGGTGTCTTGTCTGAGCTTCCTTCCAGGACTGATCTAGAAAAGTCTTGCTGATAATCCATTCCAGCTGTCAACCATCGCAATCCCTGGATGTCACCAATTCCTGCTGGGTTTATAGTTCTCCTTTATTACTATCAGTGGGCTGTTAAATTCCATTCTTGCTTCCATGCTCAGTCATTTAAATATCATTTTGATACGTTTGCCATCCATTTTTTGTGAATTACGTATCATATAACCCTGCAATGCATGTTATTAACTTTGTGGATGAAATTATGCTTTGGTGTTAATTTAGCACAAGTACATGTGTAAATGTTTGGCTTAGTCGTTAGTAGCAACTTTTCTGTTTGCCCATTCCTGCTTACATCAAGTGAAGTCTTCCCACCAGCTCAGAATGTTGCCTGAAACACCAGTTTTAGGTCAGCTAAACGCTTGTCGTGGCCATTTTCCTTCTGTCTCTGAGCAGGACAGACGTAAGTGCGAGTGCAAAAGCAACTACATTGGTGATGGGCTGAACTGCTCCGTGATGCAGCTGCCCCTTGACCGCTGCCTGCAGGACAACGGGCAGTGCCACCCCGACGCCGACTGTGCCGATCTGCACTTCCAAGGTGAGGAGGGCACACCCTGCACACCACCAGCCCTGTGCCCTGAGGCCGGTGGCACTATAAACTCGCTCAGGCGTCTACCTATGCCCCCATGAAACAATAAGATTACAGTCGGAACATGTGCTTACGTACCTGGCAATGCCAGATCCACAAAGCAACGTGTGATGGCGTTCCAGGTTGGAATGTTACCGCTGAGGAATCAATCTGCTCTAACTACATTTCACAAAATTCACGGGTATTTGCATGGCACAGCTGGCTCTGTACCAGAACATGGAAACCCATTCGGGAAGAGCTGGTCCTTGTCTCTCTTTGCAGACACCACGGTCGGGGTGTTCCACCTGCGGTCCCCCCGGGGGCAGTACAAAATGACTTACGAGCAGGCCAGGGAGGCCTGTGCCAATGAGTCGGCCACCATCGCTACCTACAACCAGCTGCTCTATGCACAGAAGGTGAGGAGGCCTCTCTGAGGGAGGAGATCCTCAAAGAGCGCTGAGACACAGTGTAAATGGAGAGGGAGGAGCAAGGGGGCTGCTCTATGCTAATAAGCATCGTTTTCCCTCCTTTTCTTCACCCGTGTCCCTGGGTATGTTTGGCTGGGAGCAGTTTTCAAAGTTTTTATTTGTTTCATGCCTGCTCACACAGCACTGAAATCACTTGCCAAGTTCTTTTTTCCAGTCATGCTGGGGAGAGAGGTAGAGTCAGACTTTCAGAGTATTTTCAAGGGGATTTTAATAAATAAACACTTCTTAAAGAAATGTGCACTTCAGAATCATGCTTAATTTGTTTCTTTAAAGTGATCTCCTTTCCTGGAAGGGCTGTGTTGGTCCCCTTAGCACAGAGCTCAATGCAGGGCAGGCTGCGGGACAGACAGATGGACAGAGCCCATTCAGACCCACAGGAGGAGTACTCGTGGGGCAGGTGCTGCCTGAGTGCCCCGGGGGGCTCTGTTCGTTCCACCTGCAGTCCCCAGCCCCACTACCCAGCTTTTCCCCTTTTCCCTTCTGGCTGTGCTGACCACAGGCGAGGTACCACCTGTGCTCTGCCGGGTGGCTAGATGGTGAAAGAGTGGGCTACCCCACCGGCTTCTCCTCCCCCAACTGTGGCTCCGGATACGTCGGCATCGTGGACTATGGGAGAAGAGCCAATCTGAGCGAAACCTGGGATGTTTTCTGCTACAGGGAGAAAGGTGAGAGGGTCCTTTGCCACATCCCTCTGTGCAAATGGGGGCAGCAGCCCAGATTTTGGTTCCTTCCATTGGCCACAGGCTGCTAAATAACACTGCAAGAGACTCTGCCTCTTTTTTAACTTTAAAAAAAATCATAACCTGTTGCTTACAAGTTGTTTTTCAGGCACAGGGCAGCCTAAAGCTTTCCTGGAAAGGGTGGTTGCCCATACAGCTCTCAATGTTTGAACCTTTCAGAGGTGAACTGCACCTGCAAGCCAGGCTACGTGGGGGATGGCGTCTCCTGTAGCGGGAACTTGCTGCAAGTGCTGATGTCCTTCCCAACGCTGACAAAGTTCCTGTCGGTAGGAACCAAGGCTGGGGCGGGAGTGGAGCAAAGCAGGCCCTGAGTGTTGCATCCAGGGTTTGCTTTACTAGCCCAGCAAACACAGGCAATAACACACCAGTGAAGCAAGGCGGAGTGGTCTAAATCTGCACCATCAAAATCAGAACTTAATTGCTATTTTTTAAATTACTTTCCCCAGAGAGGTTTCTGGTTTCTAAAGTTCAGTTGGAATTAAAAGCCTGGTGCGGCTTTAGCTTGAAGGAGACTCTCTGCACAACTTTTTAAGCATCACAAGGAGCATGGTGCTTTGGAACTTTATCAAATTGCTACTGGGAAAAGGCAAAATGTTAAGAGTTCTTTTCTTGTCACTACTCAGAAAGGCTCTATATGTATCAGCAGCCTCAAAGACAACTGGGGCCCAACTTCTGCAGATCAGTTTAAGATGTACTCATCAAATCAGCAGCTGGAGCTGGGTTTTGAATAAAAACTTCCTTTGTAAAGTCACTCCAGAGCTGCTTCATGGCTAATAACAGAGAGTTCCTTTGTTGTCATTTACACCGTGTCATCTTTTCTGCTCACTGCACAGGAGCACACAATTGCTTTCTAGTAAAGCTGGATTCTGTTTCTGCCTAGGACATCATGGCTTACTCCAACACCTCCAGGAAGGGGAGAGAGTTCCTGCGGTACCTCACAGACCTGTCAGTGCACGCCACTCTCTTTGCTCCCAACGATAGTGGGTTAAAGGAAAATGAGGTCAGGGTTTTTTCTTTTTTTCCTTCCTTGTTCTAATAACAGTTTTTAAACAGCTACTATGAGTTTCTGCATCCCATTGAAATTTAAGCTTAAAAAATTAATCTTAGTGTGATGTGACTTCTGTGCAACCCCATGTAATTTAAACTGTGCTCGCAAAAGACAGGAATTCATTGTTTCCATTTCCCATCCATGGTTAGGGGTGCAAGGTTATCGAGCATTCAAGTCACTACAGAGATTTTTCCATCTGGGCTTTTAGTTACCCTGTTACGAAGGATTCTGCCTCAGATGCTGGGCTTATTAGCATCAAGCACAGTTATTTGAAGAAAGCAGCACACAGCTTTGGTATTTCCCACAAATACATTAAAGGCATCCATTCCTAACTTCATTCCTATGCTTGCCTCTTTTATTCTTTCTTTCCTTCCCTCAATCAAACACTGTCTCAAACAGTTCTCAAGGGTTTATGCACTGGTTCACATCTTCAAGCTGTTTGGTGTATCTCTGGGTCTCATCACTTCTGTAGGATGACCTGAAGAGTAAAATCCTTTGTCCTGCTGGAATTAAGGTCCTGCCTGCTGCAGGCAGCCATCAGAGGCCAGCAGGGACAGAAGGTCCCACTGTTCCCATGCAGATTTCCCAATAATCTCTAATGCTGCTGCACTTGCTGCAGCATTAATAGCAGAGGGGGGAAAAAAGGTCACAGGCACTTAGCTTACTAGTAAATCCAAAGGATTAATGAGATCCATTAACACTCCTTGTATTTTGCCCTCATTTGCAGACACTTTCTGGGAGAGACATTGAGTATCATCTATCTAGTGCCAATATAATGTTTTATGAGGACTTGACCAATGGAACCACCCTTCCAACTCGTCTAGGGAAAAAACTCCTCATTACAAACACCAGGGGCCAGGAACGTCAAGTCCCCACTGCTGATCAGGTACCTTTGTAATAAATTTCCGATCTTTGTGCTTTTCCCCCTCTCATGCTATACCCTGTAATTGGGTGGCACACTGATCTGGAGGGCATTTTAATAATGTTAGAGTGGGCAGCAATGAGAGACTGAGTTCAGAAGGCTCTTTCCTGTCCAGAGACTGCAGGATAGCAGCTGGCCAACTGCAAATTTACAAGCTTGCAAATGGACAAGCTCTTACCTGCAAAACTCGAAGGAAGCTGTTGAATTGGCTTTCAGGAATGGAAAAATGGGGATATGGGCTTCATTTAACTCTTCTCTCAGCTTGGCAGGATTATGGGAGATGGCTATGGGATAGGTGAAGAGATGAGAGCAGCAGCTTATCATTAAAAAAAGATGTTGGCATTTGTAAAGTTTCTCAGTAACTTTCTGGGAGAGGCAGGAGACACCAACAGAGCCCTGCTCACAGCAGGCAAACTCCAGCCAGCCAACTCGAGTGGCAAGTGGATTCCTCCACAGTGAAAGTGACTGCCTGGCACTCAGGAATAACAGCACTTCTAGGCAGAGCTTGGCAGTTTCCCAAAGATCACAAAAACCTTCAATTAGAAAAGAAAAAAAAAAAGGACAGAGCAACATGAAGGCAGCACGCAGGTAATGATGATAGCTCCTTCATGTGCAGGAGAACCTTGACCAGCCAGGGGCCATCCCAGGATGATGTCCAGGGAGGCAGCAGTGTGAAACCCCCACGTATTTTCTCTCTGGGTGTCAGCAACAGAGTGGGGAAAGCATCTTAATGTCAAATTCAGTACCAAAGGGAGAAGGGCCAAAGCTCAGCTCTCATTCCTTCTTTTCCTGGCAGAGTGAGATACGATATGTGGACAGAAGTGCTATTGTTGAGTGGGATATAATTGCTTCCAACGGGATAATCCACATCATTTCAGAGCCTTTAAAGGCTCCATCAGAACCTGTAAGTACATAGTGATCTTCCAGGGCGGTGACAGGTCACTGTGTCTTATATCACCCTAAACCCATTGCTGACATTCATATATTCCCAATTTCCCTGACAAATATGCAGCTTTCAGCTTAAAATGTTACTTTCAAAGAGAATTAGAAGTTGAAAACAAGGTACTGGTGATAACAAAAATATTTGTCTGAGCAATTTCTTCCCACGTTTATAAATTTGTTTTCTCTATATGAAATAATGGAGCTCATGTACATAACAGAGATTTTAAAAAATTTCATTTTAGTTCCTCCAAAAAGATCCTTCAAGCTTCTAAGGAGCATTGTTTACCCTTTCCTTGGCATTCATTCCTATCCAGAACAACAAGGTGTTTTGAACATAGGTGTCTTTTGCCTGCATGAATTCCTGCAAAGCTCCCAGTTATCCAGCTGTCTCCTTGGTCCACGAGGTTTAGTGATGGACTTGGCAGTACTGGGTGAACAGCTGGACTGGATCATCTATTTCAACATAAACAGTTTTATGATTCTATCAAAAGGCCACATTTAAATGTCTCTAGGGAACATTTACCAGGAAACCCGAGCAAAAGAAGAGCTCAGGACCAGAGTATATCTCAAAGGGACACTGCACGGGTGCTGTAAGCTGACCAGTACCCACCCATAGCTCACTCACCTTCTCTCTTGCTTCCAGGCTCCTCTCCATGCCAGTACTGGGACAGGAATTTTCTTTGGCATCTGTCTAGTTACTGGAATTGTGGCTCTTATTGGATATTCTTACCTCAGGTTCAGGAAGAAAAACATAGGCTTCCAGCACTTCAAGGTAGGTGGCAGGTGGGAACACGAAGCAAGGGGTGGACAACGCTTCCCCAGACCCCCTGCACTTCCCAAATCCACAACCTCCAGTTTCTCCAGGGGTTTTAAGCTAGAAATATTCCTGATCACTTCACACTTGAACTGTTTAGACTGAGACACAGAGGAAGTGGGGAAGGCGCACACACTTGCCTTGGGCATGAGCTAACAATTGCCCCCAGAACTCCCCACCCAAGTGTCTGCTCACACAGACACTTCTGACACAGAGGACTGGCCCAGAGCTTATTCAACTACACCACAGCAGTGCAGAAGTCTTTGCCTGCCCAGAAAGCTCACCCTTAGGGAAGCAGGGAATTACAACCACTGAAAGGGCACCTGTCCTGCGTGGCTATTTATTTTGTTGTTCTGGAGGTGGAAACGTTTGATAGGAAAAAGGCCAGATCCAAAAGACAAACAAACGGAAATGCCTGTAGGATTGAAAAGTGCAGGTTTTTATACTGATGCACATTCATGCTTGAGTTCTCTTAACTAATTTTTCTAGCAACACATAGATGTGAAACCAGTCGGCAACAGCCAAGCTACAGAGACAAGGGATGAGAAAAAAATGTTACAAAATACACAAGAACAAACCCAAAAGAAAGTCTACGTAGAAGTGAACAGAAATCCCTTCCTGTTCTAGTCCCTGCATGTGATGTTAATCATCTTCTAGAAACAAAACCCAGGAGCCAAGAGCCAGGGTAAACACTTGCATTTTTAAACAGTTTCAATGAGAGCCCTCAGAACTAACCAGACACTTTTTCCCCCACGCACAATTTCAGGGCCACACTTCCTCTCCCATTCTTTGCTGAGGTTTAAAAATAAGAAGGGAGAGGAAAAGAGGTATCAGTGTTAAGTGACCTGAGATAATACAACAACCAAAACCACAGTCCATGCCCAGAGACAGGTTTAGACAATGAAGCCAGTTGCACCAATGAAGCCAATGCACCAGCTGGTAGTGAAACTCAAGAGCCCCACTTAATACACTGGAGGAAGAGGATGAAATTTAAGCAAGTTTGTGTGCTTTTGTGTAGACAAAAGATGACACTGACATAACATCACTGGACAAGTCACAGCCTTCAAATATCACCAACCCCTCATATGAAAGTTCTTCGACACTGGCTTCACCGGAACCTACTTATGATCTTTTCTCAGTAAGTGTTCATTTTGATTTGAGATTGAGACACTACTAAAATAATGGTAAGAGGGAATGACTATGAAAGAAAAATGTCTAGTTGGAAAAGAAAAATTAATTCAAGAAACCAGCATTTAAGTTCCTGGCTCTCCTGTTTCCCCCGCTTGAATTTGGGTTGTCTCACCTGTAGCAAAATTGGAGCTGTGGTCAACAGCTGCATCTCAAGTCCACCTTCAAAGACAGCTGAATTAAACTGGACTTCAAATGCCACCGGATGACAGTGACATATTCACATAAACTTAAAAAGCCTTCTAATTTTGTCTTCATGTGTCCTTGCTGAGAGTCATGCTAGCACTCCAAAGAATCTGAAACACAGCAGGGAGGGGGCTGGGAATCCAGGGAAGGAAAGATTACACCCTCATGTATATGCAGAGTCAAAAATCAGAATGCACCGTTTTGCATCCAGTAAAAGGACTTCTTTGGTGCAAAAATGTCAGGTGCCAACTCTGCCATCTGTACGGACAAATTTTCCAAAAATTACTTTTGTTTCTTAATGCAATGTTCAAATCTGATTTTCTTTTTATTCTATTTTATAGGATTCAGATGACCAACAGCTTGTGATGAGTGGTCCTCATGATCAGAATTAAAGACTGAATTTGGTATTAGTCAGCTAATAAACACATTTTTATTTACACTTACTGTGAAAAAAAGAGCACCTACATTACAGAGAATAAAATATTGTTACAAATTGAAAACCGAAAGAGCACAGCTTTGTTTAAGATGCTGTCTTACATAGTTCACAGAGATACCAACCTCAGAAGTGTTGGCTGAATCTGAGCAGTACCAACTACGAGTGCTAAAAGCAAAACTGAGTCTAAACTAACCTCCCCAGACGCAGACACCTCTCTCGGAAAAGCAGCTGATTTTCACTCACCTGCCATTTAACTGCTTTTATTCTTCTTCACAGATTTTAATATGGCCACAAGCACACAGGGCCACTAACTTGGCAAATACCCTAAATTTTCTAGTACTCCAGGCCTGTGCTTTCATTTTGGCTCAGTTGCAACTAGAACAGACAAGTGTGAAACAGAACATGTGGTAAACCTCTATTTTTAAACTGAGGGGATTTTTTTGCTGGTTTACTTTCCTGTTAGATATTCAAGAGCAGGAAGCACAACCATCCTGTCTGTCCCCCTTGCCTCCTCTAGCTTCTCTGTCTTTCCTTGAACTCAGCTTGGTGTTTGGTTTACATCTCACCTCACTACACAAAGTGAAGCAGTAATTGAGACGGCTTTAGTAAGAAATGCAGGTGGTATGAAAGCATTCAAATGAACCATTTTTGTGAAAAGTGGACTATGAAGATGAACATCCCCTTGCCATGTGGAGTCTACATTCAGTTCTTCAGGTCTGAGAAGAGCAGCAGCAGCTGCTCCTTCCCATAGTGTATTTTTACACAGCCGTAACAGCTGCCACTGTCACCACACACTATTAGAAATGGATCAATCTTGAGTTTGACTCACTGTCACCTCCTTCCATCAAAATATTAATATCATAATGATAACGTGAGAACACGGAAGAAACCGCAAAACAGCAAGTAAAGAAGGGTTTTCTTGCTGGCAGCAGTACCATCCCCTCAACGTGTAGGGGGCAGGAGGGAAGCCCAGGAAAGCTTTAGTTAACTCTGGGAACTACCCAAGGAGGCCTTCCCTCAGAACAAGGCGGGGAGCAAATCCAGGGGTGTTGATGAAGCTATCAAGCACAAGGAAGGGAGTATAACGTGTAAATACACATTCATCTGGATGAAACAGACAATTCCCTCAACTCCTTCCCCTGTCCCCCTACACAAGCCTGCTTGTTTTCACGGACGTTAGAAAATTTAGAACACAAACACACTTAAACACACACTCACATCTAGGAGAGTGTTCCCCACAGAATTTTGCAATTAATACAACACATGTTCTTTCCTTCTCCCCAGTAAATCAAAATATTAAGGCTCACAGAGACCAGAAGATAAAGTCCAAGCATTTATTTTTGTAATAATCATTAAATATTTTTATCACAAAAAAAAAGCTCCACAATTCATTAAACTCTTCTTTTACTGATAGGCTATTCAGCTCTGTGTTTGTGATAGACCAGAACAAAAATTTTTTCTTGCTTTGGTGTTTAAATGAACCATACTTCCAAAACTTGTATAATACAGCAACACTGCCCATTAAACATGCCTAAAAATCTCTTTGAAATCAGTAGCATAAGGTTAAAATAAGTAATGCAGAGAGCATCAAGGTGAAATCATTAAAAAAACACAAGACATTTTTAAAAGTTAAAAAGCAGAATTTTAGCACTGAAAAATAAATAATACACTTGAATATTCTCACTTAAATTTATATTATATATAGTTGGGTTATTTTAAAGAAACATAACCCTTCCATAATTAATTTTTTTCATGCAAAATTGTTTATTTCAACAAGTCATGCAATATAAACAGTATTTTACTTGGTACAGAAGTTTGATTTCTAAGTTAAGAGAAAGGAAGGGTGGCAGAAGAAAATAACCTTGAAACAAAACGTGCATTATGTGCATAACACCATCCAAGCCAGTTAAACTGTTCCTGCTTAACACAGGATGAATGTACAGTGGTTTGGGTGGGTCTTTTTTTCTAAAGAGTGCACTGAAATCTCTGGAGCATGAGAGGTGCTACACACATGTAACACCAAGTTCAGTTCTAGCCGAGCATCAGGATAAAGAACTGAAGGCAAATCAGAATAATCCCATCTTCATACTTCATTAGCAAGTTACGCTAAATATTTCTTGCACAGCCCCACCAAGTCATCTCCTGATACAATCAAACTAAGTTCCTGCAACACTTCATCTTTTCGTTCCAGCAAAACCAGCAGGACAATCAGATGAACTTAGTCATTTCAAGTATATTCACCTGTTTAAACACAGGGGTGTTTAAACCACACACTTCAGTGAAGTTTGAAACAGGAACATAGGAAAATCATAAAATCTAAACCACCTCTGAGAACTTCATACTGATTTCAAGCATATAGGAAAACTACTTACAAAATTGTGCAAGCTAAATTAGAATACATTCTTTACTTTGCAAACAGGCTTTTAAAAGCACAAAATATACTGTATATGAAATTCAATCTAGGTACTTGCACATACTGACAGGTTAAAAAAAAACCCCAAACAAACCAAACCAGAAAACTTTTGGTCAACAAAAGTTTGTTTGCCTGACAATCATGATAGAAAGCAAGTGATATCCCCAAATGAATACCAAATGCTATATACTTTGTTAATTATATGCTTTTAAAAACCAAGCCTTTAATAACTAAAATTTGAAAAATACTAATCATATTATGCCTTCTAAAGTGGCTGGGGTGGGAAGCACCACTTAAAAAAACAAATATATTTCCTTTGGATTCAGAGAAAGGAAACAATTCTTATTTAAAAACAACTATATAGAAGTTCTATAAAGTGCCTCTTTGAGGAAATACATCAACAGATGTTTTCCTTGTGCAAAATAGACATTTTTCAGCTCAAATCTTTGAAACACATATGCTACCCAGAGTTTGTGTTCATGCACTACCTCCAATTCAATAAAACTTCTAATCTATACCAAAACTATTTTTCTTTATTAATAATGTGTACCACCTCTAAAATTTAGCTTTCAGGGCTTGAGCTAAAAACACGTCATCAGAAAACTCTGGGTTTCACTTTCTCGTTTCTTAGTTTTTCCTCTAAGTCCTTTGCCCATTGTGCGTGTTTACTTTTGACTGTAAAAGTCCATTACTGAAGGCTATATGAAATACATTCTCTCCTAGGGAACAGCAAAGCCACATTGCATACCACTGGAATAAGACACTGTAAAAATTTTTAAAAGCAGCATTTAGGATCAAACTAAAGCCTGATAGAGAGATCTGTCTCCACTTCAAAATGCAAAACTCTTGAAATGACTTTATTATTGGAGACTTTATTATTGGAGACTTTCAGAAGTGTTCTGAAACTCAAAAAAAAGGTACCTAAAAGTTAAGAGAAGGAAGCTGAAGCAGCCCAAGCTACTGCAAGTTTCAGTTTTAGGCTCAGGTCCACCTGCAGCCAAGCACACATATGGCAAGAACAGAAACTGCACAGACAGGAGAAAGAGCCCAAAAGCCTGAGCCCAGTGCAGCAGAGCCAGGACACTCCAGCCCTTGGCTCCTCACAGGTAAGGCTCCGTCTGTAGCAGCAAGGAAAGGTACAAAGTGTGACCATCCCTCTCAGTCTCACCCTAAGATGGTTACTAACTTGTACCACTGAATTACTAATACTGCATTCAAGCTCTTCCGTGCCAAGATCCATTACAGGCTCCAGCTGGAGTGCTGAAAAGGGCCAGAAGAGACAGTCCTGGTATTTCTTTGTAAACCACAAGGCTGCAGATCAAAGTTTCCAATGAACAAACAAAAATAACCACCCCAGAACATCAGCAGTCCTCCCCTCAGACGTGCCCTGCCTCCTGGCCCACTACTATTTTGGCAGTCCATCATCTCTTCTGTGTGTAAGAGAAGTTTTCACATGTCTGAGCAGGAGAGGAGAAAAACAGGTACAAAGCTTATGAGAATAAGTATGAAATACATATAAACCAAGGTAACAGATTTAAGTGACTTAAATAAAATACAGGTACATTCAAGAAAACCAACAGATATTTGTCCATTTTAGAGAGGGGCCACCAAGAGCTTATTTGATCTGAACTGTCTCTTGTAGGAAAGGTATTCTGAATGTACCAGTGCACAGCTGGTCTGACCAGCCAGGAAGTTCATGCTGCAAAGGAGTCCTTCTTGGATAAAACGTGTAATCAGGTTCATAGTTCAAGAGACAGCTCAGTGATGCCATGTAGATATCCGCAAATCTAGAGAGACGTCTTAGGAAATAAGTTGGATTCTCATCAGTTCTGAATATGCTTCCAAACTGTGCATTGAAGAAATTCCTGTTCATCTCCCTGTCCCCCAAAAAGAGAAAACAAAGACAACAAAGTGAACAGACCTGCACACATCGCTTCACCAGCTGGCAGCCATAACCCGAAGCAAGCAGATCCTAAAACCTCTTCTATGCATTATTCTCTTGCCATTGTACTTCAAAACACCAAAATGTGCCACAGAAGTTTTTTACCTCTTGCACATATACAACCCAGACCTGGAAATCACAGTTGTGAAGAGCTTCACACTTCTCCCACTAGAGATAAGTTGCTCCTGACATCAGAAATATGACATTACAAGCCTTCTTTTCTAGAGATTGTGAAGAAGACTTTTGCCTTTATCTAAATCCTAATGACATCTAATGTTCCAAAGATAAAAGACTTTTTCTTAAGAAAAGACAAAGATTTGGCTTAATGCACACAAAAAGCTTAAACACATCTTAGAATTAACTTCTGTCATTAGTCACTGCCAAGGATCATTCCCATTTCGTTTATTCCCACGTTTCTGGGGAAGACTGCTGGTGTTACAGCTGCTGGCCTTGCCAGCTGTGCACTTCACACACCCTGCATTTAGGGATTACTCCTTCATGATAACAGATTATTAGGACTTTTAGCCCTATTACCTTTCTTTGTGATAAATTCACTGCTAAATCCAGTCTAGTGCAGAGCTCAGTTACTATGTCTTCTAAGATGTACTACCTGTAATCTGCAGAAATCATGTAAAAAACCTGGAAAAGTGACCTAAGTCTTGACAAAGAAATGCACTTTTTATTCGCACAGAGGCTGTGTAATCAACAGTGAGAGCTGAACACAGGTGGACAGAAGAACCAAAATGAGAAGGAAAGGGATTTGATATGATGTTACCTTTTCACGCAGAAAAGTTACATCTGTTCTAAAGACAGGGAACAGGGAAAAGGGAAAACACATACTAAGTGTCAGAAGGGAGAAGAGCTGTACAAGAGACAGGTAGAATATTGCTTTAAAAACATTTTATAAGTATGTAACTACCAGGGAATATAAATCAAGGATGGAGAGAAATTCCAAAGAAACTTGTGGAAGATATTGCATAGAAGCCTTGGCTACTAAAGCAAGCTGCAAATTCTTCCTCCCCTGTGTCTTACCTCATTTCCTTTCTTTCCTTCTTCCATTCTTCTAAAATCATTTGGGAATCAGGATCACGGTGAACCTGAAATATAAAGTATGGATAACCTGTAACTAAGGATAAACAAGCCTTACCATTAATAAACCCTTATCAGCTAACAGGACACGAGCAACACTTCAGAGATCCATATACCAAAGTTATCCATGTCCATTTTACACAACCAAAAGCAGGAATTGATCCAGGCTGACCCAGCAGAAAAGGGACAAGATTCTGAGAAAACTCCTATTAACTGTCCTATTAACTGCCGCTGTTTTCCCCACGGACGAGTAGAGAAACGACACAGAGTCCAGGCGCAGAGTTACAAGGAAACAAGGCAAAAGACCCCCTTTAATGATTTATCAGAAGGCTTTTTATATGTTAGTTCACAAAAGTGTATGAAATGGCATAAGGTAATTGGTTTTTGCCATCCACCCCTTAAGGGGATTGGTCAAGTTCTAAGACACCCATCTCTGGATGTTTTTCTAGTTAGAACCATAACAATTCTGCAAAACAACCTGTAGCTGCAAGAAGTTTATAAACGGTAACATTGTTTGGAGTTACTTGCATAGGAAAGGCAGAACTTTCACGAAAGTGCTGCAGAGAGCTAAAGAAATTCTCTGCTGAAGCTTTTTCAGCATCCATAACTACACAAATAATTGCATTTATCTACAGTCAAAGACTTCAGTGAGACTAAAAGCTCTTGCAACATCAACGTCCAGCTTTTAGAAACTCGGCTGGATCCCTTGGGCTCTACAGAGCTGATTACACACACACACACAGAACAAACCTGCATGTGTTCCAATAATCCTGTCAAAGTTTGCAGCCAGGTCATGGTTTGAATGTACTTCTCTGTGTTCATGATTTTAATCTCCGATCGTAACTCTGGAATAATTGCACCAGTGCGCCAGCCGTGCTTCAGGGTCAAGTCCTATTCACCAAGAATTACAAAATACAGATATTAGTCTTAAGAAGAACTACTTAAAAGAAAAGAACCTGACTATTGTTTATCCCAAAGCAGCACTAATTTAACTAGTTTTTACATACAAACAGTAGTATAAAACAGAGGGACTTTACTGTGGCAATGGACAATAAAATTTAACTTCAGATAAGCTTCAAACCCTACAATTTTGGAGAGAGAAATGAAGAACACACAAGGGCTTGCAAATAAACACTAATTCATTAGGTTTAAAACAAACAGCAGGAAATTCCTGTGTAGATGAGAATTCTGCTGCTGCCAGCAGTACCTGGAGGAACTGTGTGCTGGGTTTGTGCTGTTTACTCACACTCCCAGCTGACAGAAGGCTACAACCAGAAGCCCCAGCTATTCAAGCTCCTCCTGATAGGTACAACACAAGGCAGCTGCCATCTGTGCTCTCCTCTCCATTGTGCCAGAGTGGAACAGAGCTGAATGCTCCTTTTGGCCCTCAGTCTTCTGAAGCACCCAAAGTTACTGTTCTTTTTAAAAGCAGACTGAGGAAAAAATGTTGACATCTGCTGCTGCTGAAACACGTTACCAAAGCTTGGCAGTGGAAGAGTCACATCCAGGCATCCATATGAAATCAATTACAAAAGACCCAAGTGGTGGTCACTTACCCTAAAGTAACACTTAACAGAGCACTCATTCACAAGGTGGCAAAAAAATGCCTGGATAGTGGGGATACAAATCGGAGCAAGATCTTGGGAAGAACATTTACCATTAGTGGCAGGAAGATTGCCTCCTGCATTCAAAACAGAAGTTCATTCAGCTGTCATCCAAGTCAGGCATATCCTGTACATTTGGGTATCTGTGTTTACTCTCTGTTACATCTGACACAATCAGTATCTGGATCAGGAATACAACCTCACGCATTCCTGACCACAGCTAGTAAACAACTTAAATGCTACAAGTCAGGTGGAAAATATGGTTGGCGTTTTACAGCACCTGTCTTCTTCTTAAAAAAAAAAAAAAAAAAAGCAATATGGCTTAACTGCCAAATTTTGTAGTATTTTAAAATCTCAAATTAAGGTGTGTTACGCTGAATAACTGGGGAGGAAAACTAACAAAAAACCTCATCTTTTCTCTGATTTTGGGAAAGCAAACTACTTACTGCCAAGTCACTGTATATGTGGTCACCAAAGTAGAGAACCTTAGAGCCCCTCCAGCCAGTAAGCTTCAGAAATTCATACAAGTTACCCTGCAGAAATAATAACAGGACATAGTAACAGCACGTGACTTGCATCTTCACAGGCACGAAAAGGAACTTAGTACACCACTAAAAATATTTTCATATCACGAATCTTGTCCTCAGTTTATACACCATAAATCCCAAATTTTACAGGTGATTTCAGTGATAGTAGCACTTCAAGAGGCAAGGACATACAACACCAACAATGAATTTGTACAACTTCGAACATTAAAATAACTCTCCTAAAGAATGCATCTGCATTTTAGAAGCCTTTATATCCAAAGAAGCTTGGGATTCTAGGAAATAGGTATTAAATTTGAACAGAAAGAGTCTATTGAAAGCATACCTGTTTGTAAATCTGGCCTTTCTGCAGCTTGTGAATCTTGTCCCAGAGCAAGACTCCCCTTTCATTCACCTTCCGAAATGGTCTAGAATAGATATACAATTGTTATGTTGCTGTAGAAATTCTGTCACTTCTTAGGAAATTAAAGTCTTATAATTAAAAATATTCATCTGTCAAAAGGAAAAGAAAAAAATCTCTCTAGCATGTGAACTTCGTAAGAGAAAAAGCAAACCTCCAAAACTTCCACTTTAACCAGTGAAAAGCAATGTATCTCTCCAGTATACCTATGAGATTTATAAACACAGTTTGAAAACAACTGCTGAGAAATAAAGCAGGGACCCCAGGCAGAGGGGAAGAAATAGAATGAATTGTCTGCCACTAAGGAGAGAAAAGAACATAAAAAAAAGACGCGTAAGAATCTTGCCCAATCCCTCATTTTGTACACATGGATACCTGAGGATGAGAGAGCACAGGACTGGGGCCAAGACATATAGCAAAGTTCTTTTTAAAATTAAATGCAAACGGTAAAGGAAAAATAATCCCACCTCCCTCTATCTCACTTTCAAATCATGAGCACACATACAGGAACAGGTCTTTTTCAAGGGTAAAAGTAGGGCATACACACTGGAAATATGTTTACTTAATCACAACTAGTCCAAATATTCCAGTCTGTCAGCCAGACAGATGCCTTTTAAATATCATCTGTGATGAAAAAAGAAAACAAACCAGAAGCAATAGAAGACATTTCCAGATAGGGTCTCATTTGAATGGCATCAAGATTTCTCAGGTTTACTAGGAAAGAAGCACACTTCACCAAAGTGTAAGTAAGATGTTAAAAACAGCTTCTGTGGCCCTAAGTTGCTCCAGTAGACCTGTGACAGCTCCTGGAACCTTCTTAGGCAAGAAAGGGCAAATATTTAGACTTCAGCATTGGGTGTTACTGCATTTTGTAATAACCTTACACAGGATTTCATCAAATATGATTTCATTTTACATTGCAGCCAAATGAAAATATTTCATAACACACTCTATAGCCTTATATGGAAGAGCTGCTTGAACCATTCTTTACTGACTTAACACCCACCTTCGCTTATCATTGAAAAAGTTTGGTTTGTCAGCCTGGACAATGACCACATCAAAGAGATCCCTCCAGTCCTTGCCAACGATGAACTTCATGCCTTTGTCCCTAAAAAGGACAGAGGGATATTAACTGCACTTTGCTATGCTTTGTTGTTATCTGTGCAATGTAATGAGTTCCAGTAGAGAACTTCATCTTCCCCATCCTTTAAGAATGCATAGTTAAACAGCAAACAACTGCTCACTTACACAAAGCTGCTGGGACTGTTTGTGATGAGAAACATCTTCTTGCCATGATCAGCCAGCTTTGCTAACACTGCACGAGTTTGTTCAGCATAGCAGATGTATTTCTCTGTGAGGATTGAGGAAAACACAGCATAAATTGGAAAATTCTTGTGAAAACCTTTTTCTGCATTCAACCAAGGGTTCAGAACACAAGGTTATACTTAAAGGCACCTTTGACAAGTGGGAATAACTCTTTCAAGCTTTAAAAATTTAGAATTTGTAATCTTTAAATATGGAAGCCAGAAAAATCATATACTATCAGTCAGAAAAGCTTTGATAGATTATACCATTAGTACTTACCAATATCTGCTTCAATTGCTCTGTACATTATTCCTTTGATATGAACATCCCTGATTGAATCCTGTAAGGAAAGCAATGAGCAGTAAAGAACTTAATCTTTTCAAGTGTAATATCCATGCTCATTACATAGCAATAGTAACTTGCTTTTAAAACAACTCCTTTCTTAACACTTCCAATTTTACAGAAACGCCATGTAATGTAATGTTATATATATACATGTACGTGATGTCACCACTAGACAAAGAGTAAGCCTGTCCTCCGAGAAATTAACTTCATAATTTTGGGAAGTAAAAAACTGTATTGCAGAGGGGCTGTTTTACATAACTGTGAGAGGTTGCTCAGAAGGGTGAAGTGGGGTGAAAGCCCTCTGCAGAAGCAGAGTCATCACAGATTTCCAGTGACCTTTGGAGCAGAACACATTCCTTTCCCCTTGCAAAAAAAAAAAAGAGTTGTACGTCTGACAGATTTTAGATTACAATCACTCACAAATGCCCTGATTATTTACATAAGAAATTTATGAACAGATGAAAGAAGCTAAATGTTTGAACAAAGTACTTATAAGGTGCTCTGGAGGCATTTAACAGCTCTCCTGAGCCAGCTCTGCACCAGACAGCTTTGTTTAGAACAGTGGTAGTGCCATTTTGGTACTTATATGGAGTATGTCCTCATAATCCTCAAAAAATACCACTATACAGTTTCCAGAACGCTTGTAATGCTCAACTGTACAGTAATTTCTATACACACTTCAGCAGAAATCACAAGAACTGGCCTTCTCTATGTTACATAACCATGACATAAAATAATCTCTAGACTAGTGCTAGAGCTTTTCTGGAGGAGGAAAAGAGGTAAACAGGCAAAATAGATAGTCCAAAAGCCCAAGATAGCAAATGATTGTACACTAACCAAGATGTAGAGGCAGTAAAACTGAAAGCTCCAAACTGGCATTCCCTATAGCCTCTTACATTCCCTATAGCCTGTTGAATTCCTGATACTGAGAAAAAATACATTCAACAACAATCAAAAGAACTTTTATCACCTTACAAGAGCTTCTTCACTTTCCCCCTATTCACCCCTCAAATCTACAAAAAGAGCAACAGCCCCAGAATGTCAGCTTTCAAACAAATTTCAACTGATTGTTTTCCAAGCTCTACCTTATTTTACTCATGTTTTTATGGTTGTATACCCATAATTACTCCATACAAAACCTAAGGTGAGGTATTTCACTGAGGCTGACACAACAGGTGGAAGCTTCCTGAAGTGCTCACGGAGAAGACGCACAAATATACAAGTTAATCTAGATCTTCAAAGCTTGACATCTACCTTGACATCTTTGTACAGATGAACAGGTTCATAGTCTATGTTGTTTTTCAGAAAGTATTCATTCACACAAGAAAGGAGCATCATTTCTGGCAAGGAAAATATATCCATGAATTGCTTCATTGTATTTCCTTGTGAGCTCTACAGTAACGGGAAGAAAAGGAAAGAAAAACAAGTCAGGCATTTCTCAGATTAGAACACTTTCATTTGTTCAGTATAAACACTTACAGCTTAGTTGCAGATATTCTGCTTTTGCCATCCCTGTTCACGCTGCTACAGATTATTTTTCAACTAAGACCTTCAATAAAGTACCTCCAACAAAAGCGTTGTGATCAATTCTTCGAATAAATCCAACTCATTACTCTTAAGAGCAGTATTTTAATTCATAAAACCAAGACAGTGCTCAGCTAAAAGTCAAGAGAAGGCCTTCACTAGAAGTCTGCACTTCTGCAAACAAGAGGCACTGATGGATGAGGGATGGAGGTTTTCTTATTTGTTTGGTGGTTTTTTTTAGTAAGTGGAATACTAATCAGGACTGCAAAACAATTTCCCTCCTTGAAATGAGATAATAAAAAGTTGCAAGGATCTACAATAACAAACGCAGAAACAGAGGAAGAGATTTCTAGTCTGCAAAAGCTGTAACAATAGTTATGTTTCACAGAAGTAGAGAATCTCATTATATAACAGCAAATACAGCCCAAATACCTCTCAGTAAGAAGGGAGGTAAAGCAAGCAGCTCAGGATCAGAGTAACACAGAGCAGAGGTTGCAAGGGACTGCTGGAGGTCATCTTGCCCAAGCCCCCTGCTCAAGCAGGGCCACCTAGAGCCAGCTGCCCAGGACCTTGTCCAGATGGCTTCTGAGTATCCAGCGATGGAGACTCCACACCCTCCCTGGGCAACCAGCCTGTGCCAGTGCTAGGTCAGCCTCACAGTAAAGGAAGCACTTCCTGATGTTCAGAGAAAACCTCCTGTGTTTCAAGTTGTATCCCTTGCCTCTTGTCCTGCCACTGTTCTTTCCAATATCAAAGGAAGTATAGACCTAAACAGAACAAGGCATCCCACTGGGAATGCCAGAGTGATATTCACAACTGCTGCAGAGACTAGATCCAGGAATTCTAAATTCAGCTCCTTAAAATAAGAACAAGTGCAAGAACAATAAATTGTTCCACACAACACAAAGAAGGGCTTTTCACGTCAACACAGAATTAACATCTGTATATAAAAGGGGTGAAATAAACCCGGCTTTTAAGCAAAAAGTCAGCTTCATTCTTTATCTGGGAAAGAGGAAGAAACCAACCAGAGGGAAAAACTAACTTTCTTGACCAAGTTCAGGATTTAAGTTTCATCTTTTATCATTTATGTTTTGTCAAATCCTCTTACTGTCACTCCGCCAGTTGCGTGCAGGAGTTGCCTCCATGCATTTACTTGCTGCTACACCAGCTAAGCCATCAGACCACCAGGAAAAAGAAAAGTACATGAACCAGATATGGTTCATTTCCCAGTCTTTATCAGATTCTCTGTGCAACACTGAGCAAGTCACTTGATTTTCTGCATTCCACAACTCTGTCTATATGACTTGGTAAGGGAACAGTCAGGGAAGAAACTACAGTGAGCAGGAGAAAGAAAAGTCATTTGTCACTTTAGAGGGCAAACTTCACATACAGCACTAAACTAAGGTCAATCATATATTGAGAAAATATAACTGCTAGCTATAATGAGAACAAAATTTAAACACCACTACCCTCACGCCAAATTAATAATAAAAAAACCAAAGAAACAAAAAAACCCAACCAAACCAAAAAAAAAAAAAAACAACTAAACCCCAAAAAAAACCCCACCACCTCAACCAATTTTAAAGACCAATTTGTGGTTTTACCTTTCCATAAAAGTCACTCATTTGTTCTAAAGGGACATGGGAACCATCATACATTGCAATGACTTCTTCATCTGGGACAACACTGAGGCCTCTGGAAAACAACACTAGCTTTAGCTCAAAAGTCAGATTAAAATTTTCAAGTAATCACCAAACTCTGACAGATTAAAACTTAGATCTGGATCTTATTAAAACCCTAATAATGTCACAGGAACACTTCTGTTTGCAAGTTAAAACAGCATCTTTCCTTACCAAACAAGTAACGTTTTAACAGGCTCACGCACACAGAACACATTCCGATTTTAAATCCTTTCTACTTTCATATGAGAAAAGATCTTATTAGTCTCCATTAAAACTATGCCTCAAGGGATTTTTAAAGAAGTGGTTGGAACTTCCAGTTTCTTAACACAAAGTAATTTCTCACACGGTGTTTTCTTTTCTACAGCATTGATGATATGATAGTGTTTAAACCAGATTATTCTGCAGCATGACCTTGAAGATTTAAAGGAGTGAAAAATATACACAACCTTTAACTAAATAAGAATTCCTTTTAAACTGTATGAACAGTTCAGTTTCTCAAAATGTGAAATTACTTGAAGGATGGCTGATAAATAATTAAAACATTAAAATGTAACAACAAATGGGAAAGAAGAGTTTATCAACTATTAAGAGATTAAAGGCTTTGGTTTGGTTATGAATGTTTACAGTATCAAGCATCTTGCTCTAAAGCATCTAAAAGACTGCAGGCATGCAAATATCCTCACAAGAGGCCACAGAAGTGTTGAGATTTTACTTAAGATTAAAAAACACTAACGAAAACCAGATCAGCTGGTCTCTTTTTTCCAAACCTACTCATGGTGTTTTGCAGCCTTGTAAAACAGACCATTATTTCAGTGCCTCCCTTTCTTGGTCTTGGTCCCAAGTGTTGCCAGGCATTAAAATATAAATAAATTAATTCATAAGCCTAGTGCTTTCAGTGCTTAGAGTCCACACCAGCTCTGCAGTGGAAAGGCTTGATACATGAACTTCCTCAAGGCTTCTACGGTGGCAGAGTCCCACATTAACCAGCTCCTTTGCCGCATTTCTGTCCCCACACCAACTGGGACACAGCTCTGAGCTGCTGCTGGCAGGACTCCAGCACTCAAGCTGCTCTCGTGCACAAACAGGGCAGATAATACTTGGGGGTTTTGTAACATACAGAGTTCAGCATCACCCCCTCCACAGCAGCAAGCGCAAAGAAATGCAGCCAAAATGTAAACCAGATCCCAAGTAACACCATCAGATTTGAGACGATACCTTCTGGTCTGCAGACAGCTATGCCAAGTGGTATTTGAATACTGCTGGAGAAAACACTTGAGCATCAGGAGCTACTTAAGCACAAATCAGCAAAGGACAATAGACATGTGAAAACCACAGCGGAGAGATGACTGCCTAGGCAAAGCTGTAGATTACTTTTACCACAAGACGCACAGTCTTGACACAGCTCACAGTGCAGCTGTATAACCACACATCATCTTCCCATCAGCCCTCACAGCCTTCAACCTCTCTTTTCCTCCCCTCATCCCTGTACAGGTGTTTGGGAAACAGCATGAAGGTGTGGTACAAACCATCATTTCCAGGTCACATCACCTTTTGGACCCAAACTTGGGTGTTTTGTCCTCATGGTGGGTGGTGGAAAACAACTAAGAGTGCAACAGAATAAACCTTTTTGTCCAACGACTTTAAGGAAGGCAGTCTGGTTTCTGGTTTAATTTAAAATCTGGTACCGAGTGCGGTGCAAGTTTGATTCGGTTGATGTGTCCAGAATTAAAAGCTCTGTGCAAACACAGCAGGACCTCTCAAGTGTCTCCACAACCACACCAAAGTCATGCTAACAGGCACTCTGTGACAATTATTTACATAGAAAGCAACAGCAGAGAAGTCATCAGGGTATTTTTAGATGTCTTTCAGCACAATTTAACAGCCGGAAACAAAGTGAGTCAGCACTATGTGACCAACCAGCTTGCCAATTCTCCCAGGGCTGAACTGGGGAATCAGCTATGCTGGGTTAGGCAGTAGATGTGTACACGTCTGTGTGTACACACAGAGGTGCAAAGAAAACCCCTTCCAGCAGGGCCGCAATGCTCATTCGTGTCTGTGCTCATCAGAGCACAGCTCCTGGTAAGAATCCAAGCTGTACACTAATAAATGCAGTTAAAAGACTCAAAAAATAAGAGCATATATTGTTATCATAAAGTAACTTTACCCACCTGTAAACTGTTCCCAGCTGAATATAATGAAAAGCATCGATCTTCATTAATAATGCCTTGCAGGTCCAAAAAAAAAAAAAAAACACAACAGTTTTTAATCACATCACCTATTTGACATGGAATTACAAAAAATCAAAGGAATTTTATCTACAACCTTTCTGTCTCAAGAACACCTGAGCACTCTCCCTTCAACTTCCTTCACAGCTTCCAAAATACTTTTATCAATGACTTTTACCTAGGTTTATCCTGTTGCAACCTAGTTGTCTTTCCCCACCCACCATGGGGACAAAATGCCCAAAACATTTTCTACTTAAGAGCTATTTTTAAAAAATAATTAATAATAATAATAAAGCTTGCTATTAAAGACAAAAACATGGAACAAAATCCTTACACATCAATGCAGAGCGAAAAGTCGGAAGGCTTAAAAGCTCTGTTTATTTTCTTCGGCCAGGTTCTCTGCACTACATAACTCATCACAAAGTTATTTATACATACCCGGTGCACATCATAATGAAGGCCTCTGATGGCAAAATTGGGATCATAATCATATTTTCTTATTTCTGCAGGATACTAAGAAAAGAGAACAATGATTTGATTTGAAAACCACAATCAAAACAAAAAAAAATTGCTTCCGCAAAAATTTTAAAAGTCTAAGTTTTCTATGCTTCTCATTTGCTCTGATCATTTAAGAGAATTTTTCATAAGCTGATTTGCAGGAACATATGTACACAGTGCAAGACAAGTCAAACATTTTTCCAAAATCTAAGGTCATTGTTTTAAAGCTAAGGCCATCCTGGTACCTGAAGTTGGACATCCAGGTAGTCTGTAGTGATTACCTTCGAACATTAGCCTCTTGTCCCAAAAAGTTAACTTAATATATTCTTAATACATTAAAAAAAATTCATGTAGAGATGCACATGAATTGAATGTCTGTCATGTACTCTTCCCTCAGGTTCTTTATATATAGTGTAGGTAGCTCACACCATTATACATTGTGAGCTATAGTCTAACATTTTTCAGTACAAGCCCATTTTCAGTCAGCTGTAATTCTGTCCTGCTTTAAGCACAGGTTGCCGTGAAAAGAAATGTTAGGTGCGTGTCTTGGGCTAAGGGTTTTGTTCACTTGTTTTTAAAGGGTGAAATGCTTCAGTGGTTTTGACAAAGCCTGAGAAAACTATCATTTCTTTGATTAAGCCACTGGAAGGCAATCCTTCATTTTCCTCCCACAGGTTACAGCAGCCTTAGAACCCGACACTGCTTTTCACCTTCTCTACAACAGTCTCCATACATATATGGCTAATTTACAAGCCTTCAGGGAAATAGTGCATTATGCAGCTTCAACAGAGCCTCTAGCCACTTTTACAAGAAATAAACTGCAATTTTCCCCCAAAGTTCTTATCTTGCTGAAGAGAACTTGCTCTGCAACTGCTGTAGATTGCATTTGTACTGAGTACAGGCATCTACAGTTAAAAGAAAACAGCCCCATCAGCCCTACTACCACTTCCAGAAAACGTGGTGCAAACTACTGATCTGAATGAAGAACAGTATCAAAAGCCTACAGACAGGTCGGAAAACGTGTAGGTTTGGTCAGGGAACATGAAGCAGAGACACAAGGGAATGATAAAGAATGTGATCAACTAAAAACTGCACGTGCCCCAAAGCAACCACATCAAGCATGTACAACGAAGTTTATGTCTGACTTTATCAAATTGCCACGAACTTGACCTGCTACTTCAGTTCATTCTACTAGAAACAAATAGCAAATAGAAATAGCGTCTACTAGAAATAAATTTCTACTAGAAATAAATAGTAAATAGAAAGTTGTCTTTCCGGATACGTCAGTGCATATGAAGAAAAGATTGAGCTTACCCTGGCACACAAATCAAAGCTTCCTTGCAAACCAAAGAAAGAAATGATAAAAATGGTACTGTTTGCTTACCCCACTTTTGGTAGGGACAAGCATAGCTGGACTGAAACAGAAGTCCTGATAAAAAGGCACAAGGCTTGTGCATCAGGAAAAAAGCAAACCCAGGAGCAAGAGCTTACACAGAACACCTGCTGCCACCTCCGTGATCAGCATTAAATTGATGTTTATTCTCTTGCAAAATTCCTTGCTTCCTACACTGCATTTTGCAATTTTTAATGTATTACCTCACACTGCCATGAGCAAAATTGGCCATCTCTTAGGTTCACTATGACAGTCATAATGGACACTGTCTAGAGGGTTTTTTCCTAATGGTAAAGGCAAAAAAATATTGTATAAGCAGCTACAGAGCTAGCACTAATAAAAACTGTTGTCCCTCTAAATTCCAAAAGGAGACAGTGTATTTCAAAAAGTTGTCTCAAAAAGTAATTACAGCTTTGTTTAGTAGAAATTAGGAGGTTTTAATCAAGACAAACTGCAAAGCTATTGCTACCCAAATCCATTCAAATAGCAAAGGCAGAACACCATTAGAATTTTTGTCAACAAGAATTCATCTTGACTCCTACAGTAGCATGGGTTTTTCCAAGAACCACGTAGCTTTAATAAAGTATATTTACACATCCCACAGAAATTGCTATCAAGACATGCCAAAATTGCAGGGGAATAAAGCTGTGTATGCTGGTAGCACCCATGAAGTTTTGTTTGTTCTTCCAAGGATATTTATAGGTGTTTATATATAGCTCCTAACCTTTAGATTCAAATACAAAAGTAGAATAACACCACGCATTCGGATTTAGGTTGCATAAAAATACACAAGGAGTTTTATTAAGATACTCCATGGACTTTTTGTCTTTTACTTTTCTGCAAGTCCTACAGTTTAATTAATTTTGCTTCTTTTAGTCCACAGGGGGTTTTTCCCAGTCTTTCTCCCAGCAATACCTTCAGTTTCCCAAGACACTCATCTCTCCTTCACTTCTTGACACACAGGAACTTTTCCCATCCCCAAACTTGACAACAACCAGCTCCAAACTGTCTGGATGTCGAGTGGTCACCGATGCAAGAACACAGCTTGAAGAGGCAACAGGGCAGCGCTCTGAGCTGAACACTTCCTTGTATCCAGGCCCTGATTGCTGCACATGCTGCCCCTTCAGCCAAGGCAGCTGAAATGGCAAGTACACACAGAGCACCTCGCAAGCACTCAGTGCAATCAAAGCCCTGCTAGGAAGTCCAGCTAAAAATATTTCATAGGGGAATTAATTGCTGCACTCACAGCAAGGGATAAAACACAGTAATGGTAACTTTTAAGCTTCTTATTTATTAATGTGACTCCAATAAATGACAATCAGGAAAAAACAACAAACCTCATATCCCCATTAAAAGATAAGACAAATATAACTGTATTCCTTAACAGACTGTTCTCTGCTCAAAACTGCAGCTGAGAATAAAACAGGGCTTCTGTTGTGCATATGTAGCTGTTGTACAAAATGTGCTGTAAGGGAGCCAAGCTAGGACTGAGGCATGAAAAGACGATTTATGCCTCTCAGGCAAAAATTATTACACTCTTTATTCATAAATTTATTGTTATTCCATTAATTTTACTTACCCGATGCTCATTAATAAGAAGATCTCGAGCAGCATTGAATATGAGAGTGTGCAGGTGTTTAGAATAAAAGACCAAGGTGTAGTCATAATCAAACCCATAAATTTCAATGTCTGACAGGCTCATTTCATTGTTTGAAAAAATAGCATCTGGATTCAGCATGTTACTCATAATTGAAGGAACCAACTCTGTGAACAGGTGAGAGAAAAAAAAAAGGTTATACCAGCCTTGCAGTTTTATTTAAATAAAGACATAGAAATCCATTAGCAATTGCTAAACACTGATAAATGATGATGGAAACTATCAAACTAATTCACATTAACCAGCTAATCCTTAACAATATGATGCTATGGAACATGCTGTCCCTAACTTGTCTTGGTGATCCATAGTTTTTATTCGAAGCACGCTTTTTTCTGCAGTCCAAGTTGGAAGAGAAGATGCAATTTGGCAGCTTGCTTATCAGAGAACACCAGACATAATTTTTTGCTAACTCCGTTAACACGTTTATTAATGCTTTTGAAAATGAATTTGGAGTTGAAGAATATTATTATATTATTATTACTACTACTCTAGGAGCCTTGTCTTCCCCTCCCATTACTTGGTCCAGCTCCTGCCCCGAAGCAGAACTAACATTGTTCTAATTTGATATTGCTTTAATTTTTGCTTCACCATTTCAAGGTTACCACATCACTCAATTTCAACTCACACGGGTAAACTTCATGTGACTGTGTACATAACACCTATTACATACACACTGCTGTGCTTATTAAATTCCTAGAAAATCAGAAAACCAAAAATATTCTGCTTATTTTCTACACACACACAGAGTGTGTAAACCACTTCCATTTTTAAGGGTATGTTTCTGTTGATATTTGATGGAAAGGTATAAAAGAAGTTAAAACCGTAATACATTATGTAACTTTAGGACCAACACCAATGTCAGTACTAAACCTTGAGAGTGTTTATATTTCTTGTTTACAAAACTTGAAAGAGCAACATTAGGAGGTTAAATGCTGCTCTCCTGGCAGCATAAAACATAAGCATGTTTTCCTTCCTTCACTTTTCATATACTGTCTTTATACTCCAGACTTCCCTACTAGTGTAAAAAAAAAGCGGAATATTCATCTTAAATCTGTGCTTGGAAAGGTGAGTTTAAAGGGACTAGGCTTTGTTTGGTTACTTTCTATATTGGTCTAAAAGGAATTGATGCAGCTTCTCTCAACACCTTCAGCTCTGAGGACAGACCCCTATGTGCTCCATCATCGAAAACATCTCAACAAGGCAGGTAGGTGTGGGGACTTCAGATGCAGACACCCAAGTCTCTTAATTTTCAAGAGAGGAAGAAAAGCAAATTCACGAAGTTTAATTCCAAACTTCAAATAAAGCCCAGCAATCAAATCAAATGCAATTTGACATGCTATGGTTAAGGCAAATACTCCTGTTCCACAGAGAGGGCCAGGAAGCATTCAATTAACTTGAAGTCATAAGCACAGTTTTTAAAGAACTTCCAAAATCATGATACAACACCCATTTCTGTTCTATAAAGTACTTTTTCAAATGTCAATTGTGCAGCTTGGTGAGTCAACACTTGTTTTAAAAATAAAGATATTTATGTAGCTATATATAGATAAAAAGATACTTCAGCTGAAAAACAGCTTGACTGGTGGCTGTCTGAAAACAGACAGTACAAACAGTCGGCGGCTATTAGACATTCTGGCCAGCAGACAGCATCAAAAGTGCTATAAACCTTGGGTCAAAAATCAGGGGAGCTTTGTCATCTCAACATTGTAACTAACTGAAATATCATATACTTGAAGCCACTGGGTGACTTAGGTTGTAATACAATAGTCTGAAATATTCTAGAAGCAGTTGCCTCATCTTTCACCAACTCACACCCACTGACCAACCTATTTTCTCACAACATTACCCTACCTCAGCTCTTAAGTATTATTTGGGTGTGGTTTAGAACAAGAGAAAGTTAATTCCAAAAACAGGAAAAGAAAAAATAGATTCAAAATAAAAGGCACTTCCCTTCTTCCTATCCCTTATCTCGCCCTCCAAAGCCCACAGACCTCTCTTGAGATCACTAACATGGCTTTTAATTTCACTTCTGAAATGCTGACACTATTTTACATTCAAAAATGCTTTGCTTGAACACAGCATTGTGAAGTTTCAGTTCACATTCAAGACTCCCAAGTGCAGTATAACACAATAATTTCTTTTTTTAAAGGCAAAACACGCAATCTAAAGCATTATCCATTGCCACTACAGGACACGCTCTTCCACTTGGTATTGTAGAACACACTCTGCCTCTTTTTCTTTCAGCTCTCAGAAAAGACCAGATATTCAAGCAAATGTTATTTTGGTAATACTCTTCCCATCGAAGCAAGGGCAGAAGCAAGAAAGTGTTTCTCCCCTAGCTTTTTGCCTGGCTGGGCTGAAGAACAGGGCTTCCTAGGGTCATGTATGTACCAGAAGCATTTTATAATGCTTCACACAGTGTTAGAATGGAACCACAGGCAAAATTAAAAAGAGTCGTCCAAAACTTCACAGCATTTTAACGTTTTGGAAGAGCAGCCTATTTCAGAATAGTTGTGTATATATATAATAGTCATCAAAGAGATGACCAACTTCTCGATATTCTTTCTACATTTGCTTCACCGCACGCAACACACCTCCAAAAGCTGCCACTTTGCCCGGCCCAAGCTGCGCTGTACCAAAGGCGCTCCGAAGAGCCGCGTCCCCGGACGGGCGATGGTGTGACGGGCTCAGCCCTCCCTCCGAGGGGAGGATGAAGGCGCAGCCGCCCCCACAGCCCGCGTCCCCGGTGTCCGACCCGCAGGACCCACTGAGTGAGGGTCTCCCCGCACTCCCGGTTTGGCCCTGAGCACACTACGGGAGCGCAGAGCACACGGACGCCGGAGCCACTGCGGGACGGAGCCGCGCCTCGCCCCCCGGACCCTTCCCGCTGTCCCCACAGGCTTCGCCCTTGCTCGGCTCCCAGCCGCCACCACGGATCCGTTCCCTCCGGGAGCGGCGGCGCTCCGGCCCGCCGAGGGCGAGCCGCGCCGCTGCCGCCCGCGGGCGCCGCTCACCCTTGGTGACCCTCTTGGCCTCCTTGTAGCGAGACCACAGGTAGCTCTTCATGTCGGGCGACGGCTGCTGCTGCTGCTGCTGCGGGGCCACGGTGCAGAGGGGAGCGGCTCCCGCGGCGGGCAGGACGCGGCCCCGCCGCCCGCCCNCCCCGGCGCTGTCTCGCCTCGGCCCCCCTGCGCCGGGCGGGCTCGGCCGCACCGGGAGCGGGCTTCGGCTGCCTGAAGAGCGGAGCGCAGCCGGCGCGGCCTCGGGGGCTCAGCCGGTGTGGCCGAGCCCCGCGTTTCCCATCTGCAGTCCCGAGGAGGGACAGCAGCGTCCCCCCATGCACCGTCACCGCCGGCAGCGTTCTATCAGCGCTGCTGGGCAAGGTCAAGGAGAGCTGCCTGGGGAATATACCCCGACCTCACGGCTCTGCTGCTCTTCAGGTCTCGGCTGTGCTCGGAGCTGCCTGGGATTCTCTCACCACAAACGCCGCATCAACAGCAAATATTTACTTCTCCAGCCCGCGTGCACTTCCGAAGTACGATATACACCTGCTTACATCTGTAACAAAATAAGCTCAAAACACAAGCTGGATGTAAAATACACAGACGTTCTACTGCTGTTTTGAGGCCCTCATGTCCTTGTGAAATACTAGCCATTGACAGCTGTAGACCCTGGCAGTCTAAGAATTTGAGCCTTATCTATTAATATTTGGAGGAAAAAAAAAATTAGATGATGCATGGATGAAAAAGAACAAAGACCAGACCACTGCCACAGCAGAGTGGTTACAACTCCACATGCAGAATTCCTGATGTGCTCAGAAACTTTTTACAACAAAAGGAACATATTCTTTTTCCAGTACACTAAACATCGAATACAACTTGTTCTTATTTCAAGGAGATCTACATAACCCATTGTCACTTATGCCTGGAAGTTACTCAGCCATTCATCCCCATCCATCTCTAAAGAAAAAAGCAATCCTATACAAAACTGAAGGATTTCACGTGAAATACTACTCTGAGCTCTCTTTTTTCCCCCAGAGAATGACACCTTATTTTTACAGGCAAAACCACAACAAACTGAAAGAAAAATAATCAACTTCAGATTTCAAAGTGTCTGTCAGTGGGTAGCTGTGTGCTCTGTCCTTTCAACCAAGGCTGAGTTCTTGACTGACAGTACACCTGAGATTGCCAAAAGTCTGATACGCTACAGATTTCCCAGGCTTGGTTATTGGTGGAGACCAGACACAGCTTTCATCATAGTCCCTACATTATCCTTTATGTTAGTTACGCTGTCATTTCAGTATGTAATTCTGGTATGCATCCATCAAATCCATCACAATAAATTCTGGAAACAAGGAGAGAACAAGATGGTCAATATTTAGCAAACAGAGAAGGTGAGAGGAAAAACAACGTCCTAGAGAATTACTAATCTGGTACTTGCTTTCTTTGATGTTTCTAGTCTGAGAATATTTTTACAGGACCCTGCAGCAGAGAATATGAAAACTCCCATTTAACTTTCAGCATCAGACTTTCCATGTACAAATAGAAAAAGAAATTAAGTCATCTATGCAATTACAAGACTTCGTAAAAGTCATTCTGAATTTACAGCATAGTTCTAGAGTATTGTAGGTTTTCTTGTCACCCCAACTCTTCATCACCTTCAACAAAACAAAAATGTATAATAAGTGGACAGCTTTTTTACTCCAGCCTATGGGTTAATTAATCCCACATGCAATCCAGTTGAAATTAATAGAAAATTCTCATTGTTCTTCTCCTGAACACAGCCTCGTCTCCAAGTCCTAAGACTATAAATATTGTGAACAATAACCACTTTGGTAGGTGAGGCATTTTCAAGGAAGAATTACAAGAACTGCTCTGAATAATACAAGAAAGAGCAGTAATGAAGAAGACATTTCCAGCAGTCAATGTGTTGACACAGGTGTTGTTTGTTCTACCATAAGCAGTAAGAGAATACTGCAGAAAAAGGGATTTATGTTCTCTCGCTCTGACACCAGCATTAAGGTTAGAAAAGTCTAATAGAAATCTGGAAAAAGACAATACAGTGCTCTGTAGCACGATCACTCATCCCTCGAAACCTGAAGGCTTTAAATTTTCACATTTATTTCTTTTTTATACTATCAGACTAGAATGTTAATACCTCTATTTCTTCTGCAAGCATGTGCAAGACAGAGCCTTGGATGTGCAAAGTATTATTGTTGGTAGAAATCCCATCTTTGCTGCAGACAGTTTAGGTCTCCAGATAACCAGGACTAACCTATAAAAAGAGATGTGTGCTCAAGTGTTTAGTCCCAGTGCTTTCAAAGATCATTCTCCCTACATATCAGACAACATGGTTTTTTAATGCTTGGTGTATGCAATACAAATAAAAAGAAAAGTTGGGTTTTTTATGCAATTCCATTAGCTAAGGCAACTTCCATGAGGCGTTTGGCCAGGGAGTTATTCTCACAAATCAAACTAATCCCTAAGTGTTAGCAGTGAAACTAGAGACAGAACTAAAACATGAGGTAATGGTGTTTAAAAATAAGTTGTTAAACAACTCAGCTTCAGACAACTCTGTTCTTTCCTGTGTCTGCTGGTCTCCGAGTAATGACTCAAATACTGGAAAATATGTGATAGTGTAAACTGGTATGAAGGAGCACCAGTGGAAATCAATTTGTCTTTATTTGAGGTCCACATTCCTTCTTCCAATACTTAAATCAGCTTTTATTTAAGCAGAAGAGAACATGCAGAAGTAGAGGATGTCAACCTACAACATTTTTTCTAAAATGGTACTTAACATGAAATATGATCCTGCAAGCTAATGTCACTTTAAATGTCCCTTCTTAATCAGATCAGTCCAAGTGACCCTGAAGATGACTAAGTGTGATGACACAATGCACAAAAGAACCCAGAGTTTCCCTCATTTTATTGTCAGCGTTGACCACACCTATGATACTTACTTGGTGCAAACTGAAAGGTGTTTAGGTATCTCTGACAATAAAAAAAATAAAAAGAAAAAAAGAAAACCCCGTACCAAGCATAAAAAGTTTCACAGAAGAATTACCCTCCAAAGAAGAATCTCAGAGGGCTGTCTTACTTCATGGACAGAACAAGAGAGAGCATGGGCCTAAAACCAAAATGGCATGAGTTTTGCTATGTACATACCACATAGGCTGATTCATATCTGGCATCCCACTCTTATTCATGGCCTGTGGAACTAACTACAACCTGGGTGGAGATAACATACAATTTCTTTCAAGCTAAAGAGAATACTTATGAACTGTTTCACTTTTGACTGAATTTTGTGACCAGCAGTAATTCAGAGAGAGGTTACACAGCATCTTCATTCACAAACACCAGCTCTTTTAGGACTGCTGAAGGTTCAGGACGCAGATGCTGTGTGATCTCTGCATGTGCACACATAAAGCAGCTCTGAGAACCTGTCGAGTGTTTTGTGTATATTACAGATGGTAAGTCGGACACCACATCTAATTTCTCGGTTTCGTAAGTTTTGTTGACACAGGGAAAATACACACATCTCCTGCTCAGCCCTGCCAGCTCCTCCTCACATCTGAGATCACTGAGAGCGCTCAACACCTCGGAAACCACTTGGCTAATAAAGACACTCCTGCACTTAAGTCACTGAGGGATGTATTTCTAATCAGCTTGTACAGCCTTCAAGTAAAGCCTCAGACTGGGCTAACAGATACTGCAATTCATTAAAGCACCATTACATGAAATTAAAATGCAATGCTAGGAAAGCTGACAATGTCTTACTGCAGCTTCTGTGGTGCAGTGTTCCAAACAGAACAGCTTCATAAGCAATAAAAGTATGTGACAGATTCTGTCAGGCAGTTGTTTATCACAGAGGTGAATGACCTTGGACTGACAGAGAATGGGCAAAGGTAGCACAGAAACAACCTCCTGTGAAAGAACAAAGAAAGAACAGTCTTTCTTACCACCTTAAAAGATTCTGAGGAATGTTGTTTTCCTCATCTTTATTATATTTCCTGCTTATGTCAGTTTTCCTAAATATGTTTGCAAAAAGTATTTTGTTTTTTTACAGAACCATGAGATGCTATTGACCCAAATCTTCTTGGAAACTATACTCTTTTATAGTAACTTTAGTCAGAGTATCTCTCCCACTAACAAATGTTTCCATATGGAAAATTTTTGCCTGTGTTTTATCCTGATATGCTTTTCATTTTGGTATTGATACTGAAAAATAAGTGGAATTGTGTTTACGTGCAACTATTTGGTAAAAGCATCTAACTCTTTGGAGAAAAAGCTTTTTTCCTGAGTGACTTACTTGCTTCCTTTGCTTCTATTTCAATAATAACAAAACACCATTTGAAATTAATTTGCCACATCCAATGTGGAAAAGCAAGAATATAAGCACACACTAGCTAAGCATATTAATAAATAGTTAAAATGAGAGCAGAAAAATAAAGCAGTTGAAATCAGAAACATTGGTGTCTGCACTGTTTCTCACAAACTTCAATATAAAGCAGATCTGAATACTTTCAGCATTACACTTCCATAATGCAGCTGGCCATAATCTGACTATTTAGTTCTGCCTGGTGAGCATATATCAGCTGTCTCTCCTCCTAGAAGAAAATGTGTAATCCAAACAAGTTATGAGATTTCCTGGTAACTGAAGGGGCATAATTTTACTACCCAGGCACCTTAAAATGTGAATTCCGAGACATTATTCCATTCACTACACCAGATATCCTAAAACTTGCCAAAAATCTTAATATGTTTTGATACAATTTGAAATAGCACCCAGTTTGTATAGACTTAAAAGAAAATCCACCAAAAAACCCCACAAAACCCCCCACCTTTCTTCTCACGTGAGATGCATTTTAAACTATAGATCAACTTGGGAGCAAACTTAGCAGAGGAGTCAGAAGCCCATCATTATTCTCTGTTAATACCATCCAGTATAGCACAGACTGCCTGCTAAGTGACAGGTGAGCACTTAGCTACCATCTGGTCCAAAGGAGAGTCTGAGTCTGCAAAGTGAAAATAAAGCAGCCTCGACATTCTTTTATACCAAATCTCAAAACAAAAATGCTGGCAAAGCAGGCACAGCCAAGTGCGTCTTTACTTAAATCCACAGTGGGCAGGAAATGCAAAAAAACATGCTACAGAGACCGTCACACTGTCTGGAAGATGGATCACATCCTAAACACCTGTCACCATCCTCAACCACTCCCATTAGCTCTTGGACAAGCTTGTTCAACCCTCACAAAAAATACCCTGAACTAAACCGAGTCCACCAGGCACTATTAACTACATCTAATTCAAATTTTGTGTTGTAAACACATCAAACACCAGGCCAAAGAAATGTAGATATACCCTTGATTTGGCCAAGGTAGTCCCAAAATGTAGGTATCACATTCATAAGAGTCAGGACACGATTTCACCATGCCTTACACCAGAACAGAGGGTTTTCTATCCCCAGGTTCAGCATGTGTCTGAAAATTCATCCCCAACATGACAGAACGGAAAAAAAAACTTACAGAATTCAGCACTTACACCAGGTCACAGCTTAAGGAGGCATTTTTCCTCCTCCAGCAGGAGTTTCTAGAGAAGCATCTTTCGGGCTTTGTCACACATAATGCTACAGAACAAGCTCAGGTCAAATGACAATCCCCAAGAAGCAGGGCCCACGCATATCTAGCAAAATGGTCTCTAGTGAATAGAATGCTTCCAACTCATCCAGCTGCAGCAGCCCAGAGTTCCCATGGGCAACTTATTCTGCTCCTAGGTCATAATTCAAAATATCTGCCTCTGGACAGAACAAATTAGCCTGTACAGAAGCTGGTGCTGTCACACCAAACTGTTTCTGGTCTTGTAGCTCAGGCATCCCTGTTCTACACTAATCTGAGTTAGAATAGCTCAAATAGCAAAGAATATTTTTGGATTGCACAGACAAGCCGGCATGAGCCAGAGTGTCTTCTAAATTACTCCAGATGATGATGCCCTTTCACTCTCAAAAAGTGACCACTGAGGAATTCCAAGTGCAGGAGCTAGGAAATTCATCCCAAAGGCCTGCCTCACCTCAGCGCTGCGGAAAGAGATGTCATAGCATTTTCTGTCTTGGCTCTCCATCACTAGGAGGTCACTCTTTACACGACTGACCTGGTTATCAGCATAACATGTCACACCACATTATGAGACTAAGCAGAACTGGGGTTCCCCCCCCCAGCCAGAGCCCAGTAGAAACTGATCCTATGATCTTACTTACAGTGAGTTTATGAGCAGGTAAAAACAAGAGGCTGTAATACATCAGCTGGCTGGATTCCCCCCATACCTGGGGAATTGAGTTGTTGTCACTCACCCAGGCAAGCAGAGACAACACATAAAGAGACAATAAATTTGAAGAGTTTGGGGAAACAGCTGATAATCTTTAAAGTGACTAATGAAACTCAAATAAGGTTTGAAATGGATCAAAACCCATTAATTTCTTTACAGACAAATTTAGGTGATCATATAATATGTCACTTATTACTCAACACTTTATACATAGTCCTGACTTTTCTTGAGAAGACTTGAAAACTCTGCCAGCTGTACTTGACCTCCAAATAAAGGATTCATCTCGCTATGCAAAATGTAGCTTGCATAGAAGCAAGAAGGGGAATATCCTTCACCCAAAAAAATCTGAAGATTAAAAAAAAGTAATTAAAAGAAAACAAATATGGCAAGAAGTGAATTACTAGAAAATTACTAAAAATCCATTACATCGCATTGCACCGTGGTTGGAACTAATTTTAGCACAACTACACCATGTCTGGAACCTGCAAAGATTTATGGATACACTTGACTTAGGAGTCTCCTTGAAGTTTTAGCTCTTTATTGCACAGTCATCCCCTGAGGTAAGTCTTCATAGGCACAAGCTCCAAGAACACAGGACTCAAACTGTGTCTTGCCAGGGCATAATGCTAAAATAGTGATATGCAAGTTGTGAATGACATTCCAACAGAAAAGTCAATCAAAGGATGACCCCATCCCCATAACTTTGTCCATAATGTTACTAAGCAACACGAATCTGCAGTCACTTCATTGCTGCAATTACAGTGATCTCTTAGATAAAATTGGTACAGCTTCAGCCGGCAGTCTTGAGTAATTTCTGAACCCTGTAATTAGTTTTATCAGAAGAAAGGCTCAGACTATTTCATTTCACATAGAGTAAATAGACAGTTAATTTATAGTGGTTTCCATGTTCTCTACGTTTTCTGATATAAAATTAAACACATGTTTGCTTTTGTCCTCCATTTTTGATATTTTAAGCAGCAGATGCCCATTCAAGAAGTCTCAATATCCTAAAGAACCGAGCACCATAAAGCCAATCAGCCTGTTTATTCTAGAAACTTCTTACTGATAAGAACTGTACACGGAAGAAATATAACATTATAGCCAGTGTGGCACTGTACCATCTGGCAAGTTCATGGTGTCTATCTTGCATGAATCAAACACTACAAACATTTTTAAATGAGCCTCTCAGGAAACATTATCACTCTTTAAATCAGTGATAATTCATACCACATGAAGAACCTTACTTTCTAATCTACCCTTAGTTTCTCATATATACAATTCAAGAAGTTCTTATGGAAATCCCTTTTTGGCAAATAACTGAAGGTATCTTCGTGTCTTCTCTAGGTCAACCTCATAAAAATTGAAAGATTTATACAAAACTTCTCATGCACTCGAGAGTTCAGAAAAACTCAGTATCAACACGGTAATACAGAACAGCACATTAAACTATGGCAGATCTCTCATTGCAGTGTAACATACATGGTTAAGTGGCTGTATTATCAAGTAAGACTTGATCATGCACAACTGAAATCAAAAGAAGTTTTGCCTCTGTTTCCTTGGGGCTGAACCAAGAGTTAATTACTATAGGCAATGTTTCTAGAACTGTTAAACGCTAAGCAGCTCTCAGTTAATAACAACAATAATAAGGAATTGCTGGGTACAGACTGAGTTTGAAGTCTTGGTTAAGATTTGACTCTCATGTTCTATTGAGCACTTACATCTTTTAAAAATCTGGATACCTAGTGATAGATCTAAATTCAGAGAATTGAGGTCTTTGAAATCACATTTCAAGAAGTACAGCTGAATCTATTACAACCTAGTAGCACATCATTCTTAAAATACAACTTACTCAGAAAATCTAAAACCATAGACACATTTGTTCTTACAAATCTACTGCAAATCCTTTGAAAGATTTCATTAGTTTCCTAAGATGGATAATTTCACCACACCATCCACTGCATTCTGCTGGTTCTTTAAAAGAATGGTATATTTAGCATAGCTATTAATAAAACCTCACAGCAAGATGCATTTATTTCCTTAAAAGTGTCTAGGTCTTGTAGCTGGAGAACTTGTGAATCATTTGTTACAAAACTATTACAACAGATTTCAGCCTGTCTGTTTTTGATGTTTCTGTTTTTTGAGAGAAATGCAGAAGATTCACTCCCCCTTGTTTCCCTGTAGCTTTAATGAGCCAGGCATGACAGCATTTCATCTTACACAGCATCTTGTCAGATCCAAAGTCTATTTCTCTGTCATAAATTTTATCACTGTCTGCTTTTGTTACATAATCATTCCTACAGGCATTTTCATAACCTGTTACCCGTTGGATACAAACAGAACGAATCCTCAAAAAATCTTCAAAACTACTTCTTTATATTCAACTCTCCAAATGCATATTATAATCCAGAATACACAACATAGATGAGAAAACACCTAATACATGAGGGTAGCAAGGCAGCTATAGATGAAACAGTTGTACACCAAGAGATAGAACAGAGAGTCAAATGAGTCAGCCCTGACAACGACTGAGAATGCGAGGCTAAAAGCACAGGAGAAAAGTAGCTGGACAGGTAATCCTGAGTATTCAAACAAGACATAGTCTCACCCCTGTTAAAGCTGTTCCACTTCATATGCAATAATTAAATAATTTGGTCCAGGAACAGAAAGGATGGTCAAATGACACAGAGAAGATCTGAAAAGAAGTTTTGCAACTAGTGTACTCCCAAACCAGGAAACCAAGTCTAGTGGAGAAGAGTAAGACACTCTAGAGAAAAAATAGCTTTGTCCTGATCAACAAATATTTCATTTTTTTCCAATATATTATCCAGTAGCTCACTTACCAAGATGCTCATGCTACCTGGTGCTTTTACAGTGATGAAAGTACAAGGGGTCACTGGAGTTTCCTGAATTCACACCATAATAGCTATAAGAAGAGAGAGATTTCATACTTGTCAGCATAGCTGGAACACCTCAGCCAGGGTATCTTGCTATCCCCTAACTTAAAAAAGGAAATATTTCAGAACCAAAATCCAAGGCCCACAAAAAGGCTGTAACTACCCTGAGGAGCCTGCAGCCTTTCTTCCCTACAAAACCTTTGCTGTTATTATCATCATCATCCACCCTCCCTCCTCTGAGGCTTCAGCTGCCAGTGTTCAAGCCACACTCTGATGTAGCACAGCTGTGTAACCTGGAGCAGGGTCCTGTGGAACAGCTGTGAGAGGCCTTATCTGTGCTTCACACACACATCTCCCACCCTTTGGCTCCCAAGATGCATTTAACATCAGGATTGTGCCTTAGTTTGCTTCTAGGTTGTGCTCTAGGTATACCTGGCTTGGTCTAGGTGACTTTCTGGCTAGACTTACCTCCATCTGGTCAATACAGACTAGTCTAGTAAGGAAAAAAAACTGTGGTGTTATCCTTAAAATTCATTTCACAGTCCCAAAATAAGGTTCTCCCTTCTATTTAAGTAAATTTGGACACACAACCAGTACATAGGTTTTACATTGATATAAACGTGAATTTCACAAAATTAATCAGAAAAGATTTCTAATCAACATTATTTTGGTATTTATTTTCCAGGTACATTACATTTGACCTAACATATGAAAAACAAAACCCAGAGATAACTAAAGTATACCTCCAGCTATTCACAGAGATCCTGGCACTCCTTTTTGTACAGCTAACAGGCCTGGAGTTCCCAAGCTACTGCAGTTTACTTATGGTTTCTCTGAATGGAGGAATAAAGACTGTTTTTCTTGACATAAATGAGTGTTGCTGAAAGGTTGCCTATTAACTTTCTTCTTTAACACAAGAAGAGAGAAATCATGACATGTTTTCAAGAAGATGGCAATTTGTGTAGCCACAAAAAATATATTTTCCCTATTAAAAAGAGAAATACTTATTTTAAATACATGTATGCATAAATACATATGGGCAAAGAAGAGCTGAAATATTTGAGAAATTACTCTTTCCAGTTTTAATGTCTCTATGAGGGGATAAACATATAAAGGCAGTGCAAAAAGGAGAATACGATGATGAAGTATTTCTTAAAAGGAAGAGGAACAACAGGTAACAACGCAGCCGGGTGCACGTAAGGACCTGGCAGGGCTCATCTCTCGGCAAGCCACCAGGGCGAGCTCTCGCCCAGCAAATCCAGCCCCAGCCCTGCAGCTCCACCACTCTGGTTCTTCCCTCCTCCCGCGCTGTCAGGCAGGGGAGGGCAAAAAAGAAAACACGCTTTTTAAAGCTGAATGTCTTCTCTTCGAAACCTTTTATACCTTCATGCCTCTTTTGCGTTCTTGAGCAAAACGAGTGCCAGCAGGCAGAAATGGTATTAGCCACGGAAGTCTGTTGCTGCAGCTGCGAATTTCTAATGATACTGAAACTCACAGAGGTTTCAGTATTTGAAGACTCAAGGAGAGTTTCATAATGATCAAAACATGGTTGTTTTATCCGTACAAAGATTCTTCTAGATACAAATCTTCACCTTAACTAATTTTGCCCTTAGTGGCGGGCTCCTTAAAATCCATTCTCCTCTGTGAACTCCTCTATTGTAAAGGTATAGAGCATTAAACTTCAAGGAACACCTCGTGAACTTCAAAAATATTTGATGGGCGGGGACACGCCACAGATTACAGACTTTTCAACAGCCCCAGCTGCAGTGCAATCATCAGTCTCCGGAGAACCGAGATAAAGACGACTAAAACCCAAATAAATAATACCTGAAGAACAAACACTTTCCTCCAGACTCCGAACAATAGTATTTTATACAGTTATACAGTACTGTATACAGTTTCTATACAGTTTTTATACTGCTTGCATACAGTTACTGTTAAAATTTTCTAATATTTGGATAATCAGTTTGAAAAGCTAGCTAATGGCAGTATTTTCTTTGTTTCATATTCACACTCAGTCCCAGATGTTGCAGAACATCTTATGTAAGTGGCTACGTCTTCAGTTTGTGCTCTACACGCACTATTTAGCTCCTGATGCAGACACTGCAGAGGAAGGGAATATAAACTCTCAATGTATTCTTTTAAAAGATACCACTGAAGTTTAAATTACAGAGAATGCAGATAAGTAGTTCTTCATATTTCCAATGCATTATCATGTAAGAAAGACAGGACTCAATTTCAGTGGTACAAACTTCAGACTGCATTAATTATTCTCACATAAAATCACTGACATGTCTTTTTCAAATACAGTACGGCCGTAAATGGCTAATTAGCAGTGACATAAATTAAAGCATTTTAATTACCCATGAGCGAAAATGTAATTTACATTAGTTGCAGATTTCAATTTAACTGTGTACTAGGAGAGGTGATATTCTGACATTGCAAACTCATTGTTTAGTTTTATGGCTTCCTTATGTTTGCACCTATGTACAATATCTTTTTCCTATCTAACTGACATCCCAGGTTCATCTCACCACCATGAAAACCAGGATATCACCTTCTCTTAGCCATAAACTCTTGCTCTTTACCATACTCTTGTCTGGTTCAGCCTGGACCTGATATAAGCTGATTTAACTACCAAGTATTTGCTGGTCTAGAGAATTAAATCAGCTCAGGAAAGAGTCTGACAGAGCCAAAGCAGGACAGTGAAAGGAGGACTGGCTCTCTGTTATGGATGGAGCCCAGGAAGATTAGCTGGCTAATTTAGCTGGTTAAGTCCAATACCCACAGTCAGGTCTTATGAACTCCTCTCAGTTTATCTCCACTGCTATTTCTGTCAAGGTTATACTTCTTGCTAGTTCCAACTTCGAGTTGGAATCACACGGCTGCTTCAGAGAGGTGACTTACACACGGACATGTGGATGACCTGATAAAGTTGCATTCAAAGGTCTGGAGAGGGGCTCGCTCTGCTGTTTGCGTGGAAGGAGACGCTGCCTGTATTCTATTTCTCCTCTCACCACATGCCCCTGAATTGTTACTTAACAGAACAACACAGCGCTAAAATAGACTATTTCAATGGTTATGCTCACAATTATCACAATATATCTAACTGCTTTATAGAACTCTGTAATGCAGTTAAGTTGCTGAAGAACTATCACCCCTCGACAGTTACATCTTCCCTCTAGTATTAAATCCTGAAAGGTGATACTCAGACTTCTTTTGAATGGCAGCAGTAGTCAGTGCAACTAAGAGCTTAAAAGCTCCCTTAAGTTTTTTAAGCAGAAATTAAGCTGAAATTTTCTTCAATTTACAGCTTCCTTGTAAAGAGAATAAACTTTCTTTCTGAGAGCATAAGTACTCAGCTGCTTCATTCTTGCCTATCAGTTTTGTCTTGGGTAATCCAAATGGGCATTCATGAAAGCAAACAGTGTAATCTACGTCAAGCAATCAATGCTGCTGAACTCATTACGGTTCTTACTAGTCTGGCCTTTAAATTCAACAGACAAACACAGATTTATCAGGTTTTCCTTCAAAAGCAACATTTTACATAGTATAATAATAGAGGCAAAACAACCAATAAAATTTGAATTCCACAAAACTTAATCTAAAATCTCTGTTGGTTTAGCACAGTCAATAACAGAATTGGTTTACATTCTTACTATTCCAGTTACCAAAGTTCAAAATGATTGTCACAAAGCATTACATTTTCCTGCTGCCAGTAAAATGACTGCTAAAACAGAAATGCCAGGAAAATCTTCTAATGCAAGAATTCTACAAGACAGATAATGACTCCGTTTATCTCTGTGTCCCTCAAATGCCCATCCACAGTCATAAAGCACCATATGGAAATCATAGAGGCACCATTAGGAAATCAAATCCTGAACTGCTTGTAGGGGAGTGTTATCAAAAGATAAACTTTCTGTCTTTAGACTCCTGAATAATGAAATTGTATTTTCAAATAAGTAAGACTACTCTTCGGAAAATAATTCTCCAAGTTCAAGTCTCCACAAAAACCTGACAGATGGGGTTTTTTTACTTGCAGCCCTAACACTGACTTCTCATATTTATTTTTCACAGTCATTCTCACATACGTGTTGGAAGAGTAACCATCCTTTTAATTCCTCATATAATTTGTGATGCGTGAGAAACAGCTATTAAAACTGCAAATCATACAGAAAAGCTTCATGAGTCTTTTTTAAGAGGTCGCAATTTTGCCTTCTCGTGCTGGTATTGGCTGGGGTAGAGTTAATTTTCTTCACAGTAACTGGCACAGGGCTCTGATTTGGATTTGTGATGGAAACAGTGTTGATAACTCAGGGATGTTTTCATAATTTCTGAGTAGTGCTTGCACAGAGTCAAGGCCTTTTCTGTCTCTCACACCACCCCACTGTCAAGGAGGTTGGAGGTGCACAAGAAGTTGGGAGGGGACACAGCCGGGACAGCTGACCCCAACTGACCCAAGGGACATTGGGTCATTGACATTCCATGCCATGTGGTGCCATGCTCAGCGTATAGAGCTGGGGGAAGAAGGAGGAAGGGGAGGATGTTCGGAGTGATGATGTTTGTCTTCCCCAGTCACTGTTACGTGTGCTGGGGCCCTGCTGTCCTGGGGATGGCTGAACTCCTGCCTACACTTGGGAAATGGTGAATTAATTCCCTGTTTTGCTTTGCTTGCATGCATGGCTTTTGCTTACCTCTTCAACTGTCTTTATCTCAGCTCGAGTTTTCTCACTCTCACACTCCTGATTCTCTCCCCCAGCCCATGGGGAGGAGTGAGGAAGCAGCTGCACAGGGCTTTGTTGCCAGCTGGGGTTAAAGCACGACACTTCATTAAGAAGAACCCAAAAATAACGATTCTTTACTGCAATACAAAGGCTCCTTTCCAGTTCCATAAACATTAATTATTAGGAGGACAAAAAGGTACAACACTGAGTTTTAAAGATTATAAACTTATTTTTGCCAAGACCTTCAGCTACTGATAGACTAAGCTCTGTGTTTGTGAAGTTGTAAACAGTGAGGGCTTTTATTTTTTGCATTGAACATCACAGATCAATATCTTTCAAATACATTCCTATCCAAGTACAAAGTTCATTAAATCATTGCTCGCAGGTTTCTTTTTTGGTATTTGGTGGGGTTTTTTTCCCCCAATCTAGTGTTAAACATGTAAGATTGAACAGGTGACTGGCACATGAAAGCCTGGGCAGACTTTTTCAGGATGGTGAGGGGGGGTCAAAAGTTATTTCAAGTAGCTTATTAACATAAGCTGTTAACAGCGACGCGCTGCAGAAGTTGCACAGGCTGCATTTCGTGTCCCAAGCTGCAACCTCTGCCAGGGACATTGAAAAAGCATGGGAAGGTCTCTCCTCTCTGGAGCAGCGGGGCTCCCTTTTAGAGTGCCACAAATCGCAGCTGCCCTCACAGTGACCCTGCCCGGCAGGGTGGCATTGGGAGGGCAGGTCCCGTGTCCCCTCACACCTGAGGCAGCTGCTGGAGCCGCCACTCCACGGGGGGAAAGGGAGGCCCTCGGGTGGATAAACAAAGGCTCCAAGGGTAGGCTAAGGTGTGCTAACGAGCTCTCGGGAGGATGGTCGCCCTGATGAGCGCTGGAAACCCGGAGGACACCTGCCAACCACTCGGCTTGATTTATCCTCCACCAGCACAGAGAATTCCCAAAGAGGCTCGGCTGAAGCCAGCCGGATTCTCTCATGGTGGTGTGAGGGACTAGACACGTAGAGAGGAGCGGAGAGCCAAGGCCAGGGGCACAAGGACAACAGCAGGGCCGTGACGCCCCGAGCACCTGGAGGGGACCCTATCATGGCACCCCCCGCGCACCTCCCGCCCCGCGGCGGCAGGGGGCGCCATAGGCCACCGACCGCGCGAACTACAGCTCCCGGCATGCAACGCGCAGCACCGGTGCATGCGCCCAGTCGCGTTCGGGCCCCCACTCGGTGGGGAAGACAGCGGGACTCGCCAGCGCCGCCCTTCCCCTAACGGCGGCTACGGCGGCCCGGGCCTGGCGCTCGGCCTCTATGCTTACGGCCCTAATCATGACTTTTCGCTCCTCTTGGTACCCGGGGGTGCCGCCGCGACCGGAAGTGCCCGTTGCCATAGCACCCCGTCTCCCCGATGAGCATCCCGGGTGTCCCCGGAAGCGGTCGGAGATGGTGTTTAGTGTGGAGATGGTCTCTGTCGCTCCCGCGGCCGAGCCCCACGTGGTCTCGCCGTTAAACGCCGCAGATCATTCATTGCAGCGCCGCGCGGGGCCGCGCTGGCCCCGCCCCCCTGCACGCCATTGGCCGAGCGCCGCTCCGCCCGCCAATCGGCGCCGGCCACGCTCCGACCGCAGGAAACCGCACATGGAAAGTCACGATTGGCGGAGACGGCTGCAGGCCCCGCCTCTCCAGGCTTTCCATTGGCTGCGTGTTTGGCGTGGTGCACTGCTATTGGCCGGAGTGGCGCACCTCCCCCCCCCGCCCTGGGGTTGATAAGGCGGAGGGGGAGGGCGAAAGCCGCTCCAGCAGGATCGGCGGCAGCGCGGGGCGTGCTCGGGAGCGCGGGGCGGCGGCGCCGGGGGCTCTTGTCTTGTCACCGCGGCCGCCATGAAGTCCGTGTGGGGGCTCGCTCTGGCCTGTGTGCTGCTCCTGGCCGGTGAGTGCCCGCGGCCTTCTAGAAGGTTCTGGCGGAGGGGTGTCGGGGTCCCGGCCAACAGGCCTTCCCCACCACCCGCCCTCTCCCGCCGTGTGCTGGGGTGAGGGGGACGGAGGCCGCCGAGGGGANGGGAGGGGACCGCGCGGCTCATGCGCCGTCACGGGCGGAGGCGGAGGGTGGGAGGGGGCCTCCCCTTGCCCAGCTCCTGTGTCTCCGGTAGGGCTGAACTCCCCTGGGGAGGGGGCGGGAGACTAGAGGGGCAGAGCTGAGCCTAAAGCCTTGGGGAGGGGTAAGCGGAGAAGTTGGGCAGTGTAGTGTGGAGATCGGGCTCAGAGCGTTGGTTTCCTTGTTTTCCCAGTGTCGGTCAGAGCCGATGAAGTGGATGTAGACGGGACCGTGGAAGATGACTTGGGCAAAAGCAGAGAAGGGTCTCGAACGGATGATGAAGTTGTTCAGAGGTTGGTACCTGGGGCGCCCTGGTTTTGGAAGGCTCAGTTTGAGTACCAGCAATGCCTCAGGCCTCAAAAGCAGGGAGGGAACGCTATTTAAAAGAGATATCCAGTCAGCTAGGGGAAATAAAACGTTTTTGGAAAAGATTGTTTCCTTCTAAATAGAAACGAGCTTCAGAACTTGGATTCAGAAAAGTTCAACTTGTTTTTGTCAAATATCGATAACTGTTGATTGGGGTTTACTCGTGCATGTCATAAATGGTGTCACTTTAGTGGCTAAGGATGAAATAGCTCTATGCCCATGAAATGCCTCACCTCCTGAGGTGCACCACATGCTGAGGATTGCAATGGCTTTAACAATACCTGTATTATTCCCTGAATTTTTTATGAAAAAAGTCTCACTTGCAAGCATGAATTTTGACTTGAGTTTTGGATTAGGGTTATGCAGTTGAGGATGGCTGCTCTTGGACTTGACTCATTTGATCATGTAATTTTGTGCTACATCAACAATTAAGTGTTCTTGCTGTTGCTTTGTGATAAAATTAGTGATGCTGTTTGTGGACAAGACTCCTTGATAGGTTTTTCATTGTCCTAACAGAGAGGAAGAAGCTATCCAACTAGATGGCCTAAATGCATCCCAGATCAAAGAAATCAGAGAAAAATCTGAGAAGTTTGCATTTCAGGCAGAAGTGAATCGCATGATGAAGCTAATTATCAATTCTTTGTACAAAAATAAAGAGGTTAGTGCCTTTATGTGCAGATCATGTTAGAATTTTGGGGGGTGTGTGTCTGTCTCTCTCCTGGCATTCCTGACTACTGGTTTCTATTTCAGATTTTCCTGCGGGAACTTATTTCAAATGCTTCTGATGCTTTAGATAAGATACGGTTGATATCATTAACTGATGAAAATGCTCTTGCTGGCAATGAGGAACTTACGGTCAAAATCAAGGTAAGAAGGATTAGATTGAAATATCTCTTTCAGAGAAATGGTGGAGGAATGTAGAAAGACAATGCATCATTAAATCTCAGTTTTTGGCTTAATACTGATGCAAATACAAACTAGGACCACATGAGGACCCTTGCAATTAACTTTATCAGAGACTACTCCTCTTTTAATGGTGAAAATACATTTCTGGTTTTATAAAGAGCAGCTGAAGTATTGGAGTACTTTGAAGGAAGATCTTTCTCATTTCTAGTTACTGCAAATTCAATTTATTGTAGCCAGGCATGATTGAATTTGAATAGCTACTATGTACCACTTCTCTTTGGCATGTATTAAGATTCACAGTGAAGTCAAACTGCATTTTTGTCTTTATTTTATTTCAGTGTGATAAAGAGAAGAACATGCTTCATGTAACAGATACGGGTATTGGCATGACAAAGGAGGAGTTAGTTAAAAACCTGGGTACCATTGCAAAGTCCGGAACAAGTGAATTCTTGAACAAGATGACTGAAATGCAGGATGATAGCCAGTCAACATCTGAGTTAATTGGCCAGTTTGGTGTTGGCTTTTATTCTGCTTTCTTAGTAGCAGACAGAGTCATTGTCACATCAAAACACAACAATGATACTCAGCATATTTGGGAGTCAGATTCAAATGAATTCTCTGTGATCGATGACCCAAGAGGGAACACCTTAGGACGTGGCACAACCATAACGTAAGTATTGAGTTTCTTTAGTCTTAAGATAGAAAAGGTTGTGTGGATACACTTTGCTTATTGGAATATGTGAGTGACTTTAGGTTTGTGACTGATTTAATTCTTGTAACACAGCTTTATTCACTTTAATAGACGCATGCAAAATCCAAACTGCATCCAAAAAGAAATGTAGTTCACTTCATGTTCTGTTTTATGAACTAACAAAACTATGAATGTCTTGACAACCGTCACCAAGTAATTCCAGACAGTTCAGCTGCCCTCAGGCTCATTCAGTCCCTCAGCACAATTCTGGCCTAACAAAACCTGCACAGGGATTGTAGAGCTTTGTCTTGGAAACTGGCTACTGTTTATATACCAGTGAGGCTGGTTTGATGCAGATTTCAAACTAGAGGTAGTTTGCCAGTCCTATTTTCGTTGCTTTCATGAGCAGGTAAATTTATTTGGCCTGGGTTTAGAGGATGTCTTTCTGGAGGCGGCACTTAATGTTAAAAAAGTTGGTCTTGGTGCTCTAGTTTGAAGTAAAGCCTGTGAGAGTGCATCAAGATCCTGATAAGTATCAATATGATTTGATGCTTTTATTTAAACTTTTGAATATTGTGTTCTGCCTCAGCCAGTGAAAACAACTGCTAGTTGAGGAAGGATTGTGTTTTTTAAGAGATACTTGGAGTTGTACTACTAAAAGCTCACTTCCATAAATCTGAATTGCTACAGCTGCAACAAAAATCACAGATTGTTCAGCATTGGGACCCACAAAGATGATCGAGTCCAACTCTTTAAATGAATGGCCCATATGTGGATCAACTCCCAATCTTGGTTATTAGCACCGTGCTCTGGCTGAGTTGATCAATCTCAGTGGCATAAGAAATGTATCTTTTGCTATAAAACTGTTAAAATACTTGTCCAGCACTTTAAAAGGTTTGGTTTGGTTTTTTTTGTTTATTTTCCTTAGCCTTGTCTTGAAGGAGGAAGCATCTGATTATCTTGAGCTTGACACTGTTAAAAATCTAGTGAAGAAATACTCCCAGTTTATCAACTTCCCCATCTATGTATGGAGCAGCAAGGTAAGTGTATTTAACTGAGCATTGCACAGTGTAAGCTTTGGTTATGACAGCTGTCTGGCCAGATCTTTCATGAAGGCTGAGGGCCTGCCATAAAGTTGCGTCTTGTCTAATTTCTAAAATTCTTCTGTTTCTGACTCTTTTGGCTGCTGTTTTACTAGTTAGTTTTTCTCCAAATGCTAGTCTGTTGCTAAAGTCACAAATTTTAAAGGAACTTGATTTTATTCTCACTCAAAAAGACTTTATCAAAGGAAAAACACTGCTAAGTACTAAGAAGTATCTTTTTTCTACTGGCTTTGGTAAATGGAAGCTTCGTTAAGCTGTCAAGCAGACCCAGGTATCCTTCTGAATATCCCAGGTATCCTAAGGCTAGGTATCCTTCTGAAAACAGGGGAGTGTCTGAGATTTAGGCCTGTTGTGATGTTTTCTTGGTGTAGCACCAACTTAAAATTCAACAAGTCTCTGATCAGCATTATGTGTAAAGCATTGAAAAACTGAAATTTGAGTATGGTGATCTCCCAGTGTATTGAATGAAAGTATGTATTAATGAAAATGCAACTGAAAAATATTACCTATAGAGACATTTGCAACAGACAAATAGCAACAGTCAGGCTAGTGCTGTGAGATTAAGCTGTTTGAGAGAATAATAGAACATAGCTGGTAGGAAGTCAAGGTGTTCAAATCCCCACCCTCAGTTGTCTCTTTAGACAGAGACTGTTGAAGAACCCATTGAAGAGGAGGAAGCAAAGGAGAAAGAAGAAGAAACAGATGATGAAGCAGCAGTTGAAGAAGAGGAGGAAGAAAAGAAGCCAAAAACTAAGAAGGTAAGCTTTGTTAGACTTGGAGTCCTGTAACTCATATCAGATAGACAGCAGTTTTCCTAGGTAGTCTCGCAGAGGTGCATTTCAGTAGTGTGTGCTTTCAAGAAGCAAATCCTTTTAAAGTGAGATGTGCTCAAAGAAGATTGTAAATGAAACAGACTAGGTAGAGTCAGGCAGATGATTGGCAGTAGCCTTGTGAAGCTGTGGTCACAGCTAATTATAAGTACTTGCATGAACTGCTTGAAATGGTAGCGGAATTCTGTAATCTGACACTGTTGACGAGTTTAAATTTAATATACTCTGCTGGGAAGATTTTTCCAGAGTGGCATTAGAACAGAAATACTGGTACAGTGAATGTGTTAAATGTACATGGAACACACTACAATGTAGCCTAAAGTTTTGTTCCCATGTGTTGCACTAATGTGTATACTTAAAACGAGAATGTCCAGGCCATTGCATATTTTTATAAATTAGAAAGAGCATGTTTGGAATTTTTACATGCTATTTTGTTTTAGCTTCAGTGGAGTGCCTTTAATTGGCCTAATGTGAAATAAAGAATGAGTCTTTTTTATACTATGGTGTTTATTTACCTTTAGGTCGAAAAGACTGTCTGGGATTGGGAGCTCATGAATGACATAAAACCAATCTGGCAGAGACCATCTAAAGAAGTTGAAGAAGATGAATACAAAGCTTTTTACAAAACCTTTTCCAAGGTAAGCTCTGGGCCTCAAAATGATTCCAAAGGAAGGAAGGGGTTTGCTCTATAGTATTTCTTGCTATGTAAATAAAACAATGCTTATAGGATGGGCTATTTCTGAAGAATTAATTAATTACTGTCAGTAGATGGAACTGCAGAGAGCCTGGAAGGTATAACATCTCAGTCAGGAGTTAATCTTTTTTCCAGAGAGAAGGTACTGCCGCCCAAGTGTTGATTAGTCTAGGATTGGAAAGTATTATGTTGCAGCTCATGTGGCGCTTACTGATACGTTTAAATGTTGACAGGGAAATTTGTTATTTAGTCTGAGTGTTGTGGTGTTTGTTGCACGTGGTGGAAGAAAGAGGGAGACAGAATTGTCCAGAAGTGTTATCTTTGTATCATGTGGTGTGATGATACTCCATTGGTTAGTGTGCTGTTGGTAACTTTTTAGTGACTGGCTTGTTAAAATCCAGCAAAACTTGGTAGGTCCCCAGGAAGGTTACTTAGGAAGGTTATTTTTACATGAGTAACTCTGCTCTTGTAACTTTTGTCTCCATGATAGACTCTAACAAGGCATGGCTATGTGGATTAGCTGTAAAATAATTGCACTTATTTTCCAAAATCCTGTTATTATTAGAAATGTATTAACTCACTGGTATTTTCCCTATGTCAATTAAAAGCATCCTCTCTTCACAGGAACATGATGACCCAATGGCATACATCCACTTCACAGCTGAAGGGGAAGTAACTTTCAAATCCATCTTGTTTGTTCCTAATTCTGCTCCACGTGGACTGTTTGATGAATATGGATCGAAAAAAAGTGATTTCATTAAGGTAGGACAGGAAAGTGTGTGGTTATGGCTTTGTGGAAAAGAAAAAAAAAACCCTAAAGTAACTTGGCTGCTCTCTCCCTCCTCTTGTGATTCAGCTGTACGTTCGAAGAGTGTTCATCACTGATGACTTCCATGACATGATGCCCAAATATCTTAACTTCGTTAAGGGCGTTGTAAGTATTATAAATCTTACTTGTGTTTAATTTTTTTACCTTTAGATACTGCCAGATATACTTAAAGTTTTCTTCCTCAATTAGGTGGATTCTGATGATCTTCCTTTGAATGTATCCCGTGAAACACTTCAGCAGCATAAATTGTTAAAGGTAAGCTAATTGGTTTTAAATTCCTTCATTGTAAGCACATGACAGCAGCAAGGTTTAGAAGACTTAATAGCTTGATGAATTTTTATTACATGACTCTGAAATTAATGTAAAGGAAACTCAGGTATTGCTGTTTCCAGATTACCTCTGTCTACTTCACATCGGGGATACAAAATGGAATCTATTCTTTGAAGTGAGGTTGCATTGAGGGCTCTTCCAGATATTTATTGTTGTAACTCAATATTGCTGCTTTTTTTAGGTCATCAGAAAGAAACTTGTTCGCAAAACTCTTGATATGATCAAGAAAATTGCAGAGGAAAAATACAATGACACGTTCTGGAAAGAGTTCGGTACTAATGTGAAGCTTGGTGTTATTGAGGATCACTCCAATCGTACACGACTCGCTAAACTTCTGCGCTTCCAGTCTTCTCATCATGAAAGTAACCTCACAAGCCTTGATCAGTATGTGGAAAGAATGAAAGAGAAGCAAGACAAAATCTATTTCATGGCAGGTGCCAGCAGCAAGGAGGTATGTAAAAGTGAAAGAAAGAAGGAAGGGGTACAGTATATTATAGCTTGTAGTTTTAATACCATAAACATTGTGAATTGTGTATTTACTGTAAATGTGGATACTCCATGCTTGTTACTACTGCAGTTCAGTTTTTCTGGTACCAGTATTTGTCAGATAGTTGTCCAGGTTTTGGTAGCTGTTGATACCAGTGCAATTAAACTGACATCTTAAATGTTTTCATCCCTAGGCTGAGTCCTCACCATTTGTTGAGCGTCTGCTGAAAAAGGGCTACGAAGTGATCTATCTGACTGAACCTGTGGATGAATACTGTATTCAGGCTTTGCCAGAGTTTGATGGCAAGAGGTTCCAGAATGTAGCAAAAGAAGGAGTTAAATTTGAAGAAAGTGAAAAGTCTAAAGAGAGTCGGGAAGCCTTGGAAAAGGAATTTGAACCACTCTTAAACTGGATGAAAGACAAAGCTCTAAAAGACAAGGTAAAATACTGTGTTATATGTAATGATTATTTTTACTTGCTTTACTTGCTACAACATACCTTGCAGATTATTTGAACACAGACTTGACAGTAGCTTCTCAGCCTTCGTGGGTAAACCTTTATGGCTAATACCTTTATTCAGGAAGACAATGAGTTAGAATGTCATCTTAGACATTTTTCAGAAATTCTTGAATTGACAGGGAAGTTCAGAGTTACTTACTTTATTCATTGCATAAGCTATTAGCTCTGTGAACTAACATTAAGGTGTTTTGGGGTTTTTTTTCTACAGATTGAAAAAGCTGTGCTGTCTCAACGTTTAACCCAGTCTCCATGTGCTCTTGTGGCTAGTCAGTATGGATGGTCTGGTAACATGGAAAGAATCATGAAGGCTCAAGCTTACCAGACTGGGAAGGATATATCTACAAAGTAAGCTTCCAGTTCTGTAGCAGCAGAAATGAGATGCAGTTGTGATGGCCCCCCTTGCTTGGTTTGCCCGTAACAAGCTTCCACCTGGTTTAGATGATCCTGGGTGTTTTTAAGGTCATTTACAACCAAGTTAGTCTCCATTATAGCCTTTGTTATTTCCAAGCCCAATATGTAAAACTGCCTGGTGAGCAAGACTCATCAGTGGCACGTGGTATCTGTCATTTGTTGACAAGAGAAGATGAACTTAGTAACTTGAATGCTTTTTATAGTTAGGAGAGTATTAAAGGGGGAGGGGGGAATACACTTGTTACTGTGACTGTAACCAGTGTATGTGGTTTTTAAAATGTAATTGGGTCCTGTGCTTTGAAACTTAGTGCTGTAATTTCTCTTCTCAGTTACTATGCCAGCCAAAAGAAGACATTTGAAATTAACCCCAGGCATCCACTGATCAAGGACATGCTGAGGCGAGTCAAGGTAAATAAATAAAAGTAGTGAAACATTGACTGACTTGGCTGCATACAACCTGCTTTAACAAATCTGTTTTGACTTTCTTCTGTTCTTCTACATTAGGAAAATGAAGATGACAAAACTGTTTCAGATCTTGCAGTGGTATTGTTTGAAACTGCAACTCTGAGATCAGGATATATGTTGCCAGACACTAAGGAATACGGAGACAGAATAGAAAGGATGCTTCGTTTGAGTTTAAACATTGACCTGGATGCAAAGGTTAGTTTGTCTTCCACTTGGGGCTGAAAATTGACTTACTGTTGCTCCTTCTTAAAAAGTGCAGCTGCTTGCTTCACTTGCATAAAATTAAATGTATCCAGCTTCCTGCACTTAAGTGGGCCACTAGAAGTCCAGTCATGAGTCTGTACTTAATACTCATGTTCTCCCTTCCTTCCTCTTCTTTGTAGTTGCTTGAAATTCTGCTATTTCATTATTCTTCCCAAGCAGTGTCCTGTCCTTAAGTGCTGACTCTACAGGAGTAAATTGGGCCTTTGACCCCTGTCTCTCTAATGGAGAAATTCCTAAGTGGGTATAAGTAATACAGGTTCCCATAATGCTGTGCAAGAACTTCTGCTGGCTATTTTGCTGGAGTGGATCAGTGCTAGACAGGTCTTACTTTCTCCTTCAGGTAGCTCATGGCAAATGTTAGGAACTGATAGTGAATACTTCCATAGCCTGTATTTAGCTAGTGCACAACTAGTTAAACAACCTAAGCAAGTAAAGCAAATTCCTTGTGACTTCTGTGTACAGGTGGATGAGGAACCTGAAGAGCCTGAAGATGCAGCTGAGGAGGCAGAGCAGGATGAAGAGGAAGTGGATGCTGATGCTGAGGACAGTGAAACACAGAAGGTAGGGTCTCAAGTTTGATGCTTTCTTGCCAATATTTATGTGCAGCTTTGTCTGTGGGTGCTACCTGACAATAAAGTTGTTCACTTTGCCTTTCGTGACATTAGATTTTAGCGTGAGGTGTTCCAGGCTTTTCCTGAAGGGGAAAAAAACTGCAGTACAAAATTCATTATTAAACTATATTGTGAAAAGATGTCACTGAGATGTTCAAAGCTGCAGCTAAGTTAAGCTTTAGAGATTGTAACACAGTGCCCTGTGGCAAGACAATGGCAGCAAATCCTCTAGTGAAGATAATTATCTGTGGTATTTCCACAGCTTGTGGGCAAAAACATGAACAAATCAGCAAGAGTGTAGTTTTAAATGCTTACAACAGAGGCTGGGAACAACACTCCAGACAACACCACTGCTTCTAAACAGTTCACCTGTCATGTGAAGTCAGCCTTCACTTAGCTCGTGTCTGCAGTTTTAATGATGTCTTGATGGATATGCTGAACTAACACCATAGCTTCTTGATAATACTAACTTCTAAAGTTGCTGTGAGGTCCTAACTGGGCCTGCTTTCTTGGGTTGCTTTTGGAAGATACCTGCAGTATCTGTGACTAGCACAATATATAACTTATAGCAATGTAATTTCCTACTGTTAAATGTCAGATTAGGTAAGAATAAATTTGAGGAACAGTATTTATTGTACTATACCTCCTTAATTTTGATGCCACTGCTGTTATGCTTGCACAGCAGTATAACCTGCAATGACAGTAATAGAAATTTCTGTTCTTCTGGGACAGTTCTTGTAACCTTTTTCCACTTCCAAAAAGTAATATTCTGATTATCTTTTTGTCTTCACAGGAATCTACAGATGTGAAAGATGAACTGTAAACTGCACTCAACTACTGTCCTGCGTTGGGGGTTAAGAAGGAATGTGAATTAGATTGTTTTGGTTTTTTCCACTGTAAAATGCTGAGGGATGGTATGGGGTTTTAAGGGTAAAGGAGGTTTTTTTTTTAAGTTCACTTTTCTAAAAACATTCCTCATGAATGTAAATTTGTATTATTTAACTGACTTGGTGTAAAATCTTGTCATGTACAAAATAAAATGTTCCCAAACACCACCAACTCTAAATTTATACATAGCAAGCTCCTCTTGTGGGCTGGCAGAAAGAAATAAGGGTATTGTCCTGCGTGTTCAGGTCCTTTGTGCAAAGGGGCTGTTTGTTGGCAGTCCTTAGGCCTTTCCGTGCTGGCACAGCCACACCTACTTGTGCAGCGTCTGCCTCCGGCTGGGATTTATGTTTACAAACCTGCTGTGCTGCTTTAGCCAAATACACCTGGTACAGAGAGCTGTACTGAACTTGCTAATTGAAATAAGTCTTTGAGTTAGGTATCTCCTGCAAGCCTAAGCAAGAGGAGATAGGGTGTTTAAAGATGGTATTGGAAGTGAAGGCCTGCCAGCTTGTGCTGGAGTCTGTGACTTGACTCCATAGAATACGCAGCAGAAGCTTTACAGATGAGGAAAAAACATGTCCTTTCATTAAATATGTGGACAACTACCACCAGAACTGTCTTACTGCCTGTGATCTGGTACCATCCTCCATGGCACTTGGAAACCCTGCCTTTGACTTGTGTTGCTACAGCAGTTCTGTGTTCTACAGGTTTTTTTAAAGGTGGAAGTTCTTTTCACATATTCTTAATGCTGGTATTCTTAAACATTTTCTCACTCTTGTTTTAGGTCTCTTTAGTATGGCAAAGCACTGTAGATACTTAATGTGACTGAAGCTAAATCTGTTTAGTTGCAGACATGTTGAACTTCTGTTCATTATGTTAACTTTTTGTAGTGGTTGGATGAAGCACTACATTTTCTCAGTAGTGCCTCTACTTTAAAACATCTTCACAGACTTGGTAGAAAGTGTTCACATTGAGGGTTTTGGGGTTTTTTTTTGCCTTCCTCTGTGGAAGAAGGACATAGGAGTGAGGTGCTTCTGCACAGTGATTCTACTCAAGAACTGATCTCTTCTGTTTTGTTAACAGAACTTCTGTGAAGTTAGAAGTTTCTGCAGTCTGAAGCAAAATAAGTTTTCTTATTAAGTGAGGGCACTAAACACTAAACATTTGCTTTCCATTTCCTAGGCTTCTATATTGCCCAAACTATGCTATGTATCAGTGTGGTTATTGTGTGAGGGTTTAGAGAGTTGTATTGAAGCAGGGTGTTTGAGACACTGAGGAAAGGAAGCTTAGGTTGGGGGGGTTCTGGTTCTGCTCACTGCAGTGCAATCCTAGAGAAGAGCCTTTTGTTACTGGCCCAGGCTGAGTGGTCTAAGCAGCTTGCCAGGGTCAGCTTTAGTAGCAAGCAGCCTTTGGCAGTAAGTTATTGAACAGGGCAGGTGCACCATTTCTTGGGGCACTTTCCACTTACTATAGCAGTACTACCTTGTGCTCTGGAGCAATCAACCTCCTAAAGTATCACTTAATTTTTAGTGATACACTCAGAAATATATCATTACTACCCACACCTCTCTATTTGACCTCTTGAGTAGCAAAGGTCGCTCACACCGCCTGTATGGCTGGGAATGATTTTGCCTAACAAACCAAAGGGGAATACTGGAAGTGTAGGGTGGCCTCCTCCAGTATTCTTAATCTGTAAATTACTTGTAGACTTAAGCAACCTTTGTTCTGTTGTATAGCTGAAGTTCTCATTTGATTTGTTTGAGCTTTGATTGGTTTGAGGATGAAGATTATATTTCAGAAATAATAAAGAGCACACTTGAGAGTTATGCTTTGTGCTTCTTCATATACTTCAGCTGAGGGCATCATGTGCAACATTGCTCTGGTCCAGCTGCTTTCTCTACACCCTAGAGTGACAAATGTTTGCTATTAATAAGCACAAAATGCACTTGTAAGTTTACCTTTTTTTTGTCAGCTCTGAAGCAAAATGGTGTCAGTACTGGAAGTGTCTCCTGTTTGTCTCAGTGCTTCAGTTGTGCTGATTCTGGGGCTGTTACCTCTGCTGTTAAAACTTGGTGCATTGTCAGCTTTGCTATTCCTAGATGGGCACTAATGAGGATTGAGGATGAAGTGCTAGAACAGGCTGAGCTCCCTGTTGCTCCGTTTCCAGTAGCAGCAGGATACACTTAGAAATCCAAGCCTAATTCCCTCTGCAGCCTTTAGATCTGAAAAACCTTTAGAAAATAGAGAGAAATGTATCTTTCATGTCAGAAATCAATAGCAGAAGAGGTGATGGTCTGACAAAGTGTGAGTAACACTGCAGACGCTGGTGAATTCTGGCTTGTTAAAAGATCATCCAAAAACTGCTGTTCCTGCCCCAGTTAGAACAGAAACAAAATACTGCTGAACTGTCCCATTTTCTCTTCAATAAAGCTTATCTTCTGCTGAAGTGGAAGGTTGCCAATCTCAGCTTTGTTTAGGTGCAGTAAAGGAAAAAGTCTTTTCACCAGCAGTGGACCTGTTAAGATGCTCTCATTGATAGATTTTGCTCGGGTTTAACATCTGTGTTTTACTAGAGCCCTTCTCTCTATGCCTGCTGTCATTGATAAAGGCACCTGAGAGACAGGATGTGATCTAGTTACACAGTAAGTGCACACATGGGCACACAAGAGCAGGAGAGGAGCTCATCCCACCAACAGCTGTAAAACTGAGTGAGAGCAGACACGTACACATGCATAGGAACTATAAACCTTTTGTCCTAGGAAAACCACTCCAGCTTATGCAGGCATAAATAAAGTAATAGCTTCATAGCCAGAACTGATGTAAATGTAGCACTTCCAGTGATCATTTCTGGATCCCTCTGCTCTTACAAGACTTCCAAGCACTTTGGCAGAAGGAATTAGGGAGCTTTTTGTTTCCTTAATGGGTAATCTGTCAGACTGTTTTTTATGAGTTAAACTGAAGTGAGAACTGAGGATGAAACCTGTGCTTTGTCCTGGCATCTTTCTCAAGGGAAAGGAATCCCAACCTTAACAAGCTCTATTATGTACCATTCAAAACTGGGTTGTTGAGTTATCTTTGCAGGATGTTGACTCTGCATCTTAAAGTTCCTGGTGCGAGAGTTTCGTCGTGATTTTATTTCCAGACTGAAAGGTAAACTGGCTCTTGTTATTTCAGAGTTATGCATATTTACAGCTATCAAAAGCAGCCATAGAGGTGAAGACGCCCAAATGGAACACAAACAAATACGATTTCAGTGTAATCTGTATGTATTTGCCCCATTTTAACTAAGATGACCAAGCTGTAATATTCCAGCCTTACAGAGGACCAAAGCAGATTTCCTGTCGGTGATACATCTTTGTCATGGTTTGACCCCTTATTCTGAATGATCCTTACAATGCAATTGAGATTTTAAGAACTCACAAGCATTTTGGCACACAACTGATGGGACTTTTACCAACAGCATTCACTGTGTGTTTATTTTTAATGCTGCCTGCAACTCTGCTTAAAGGAAAGCAAAAAAGCATTACAGGAGCACAGTATTTCACATACATATTTCTGCAAATTAAACAGTTGAATAAATATTTTATCAGTTCTAGTTTTCGCAATGAAAATAAACTCTGGTCACTGTTGTGAAGTCTGAACTTCGCTTGATCTTTCTTTTAGACCCAACAGTTCTGTTTTCAGTTCTCCAGGCTTAGGAGGTATTTCAGGTATGCTCTGTTAAAAACAGAGAAAGACGTCAGTGCTGAGACAGAGGAAAAACTAAACTCCCAAAACAGTAAATGAGCTTACTCTGTAAGAGCATGACTGCTAAACTGTGATTTTGTCACCCTCTTTTCTGAGCAGGATATAATTCCTACATGCAAAACACCTTAAAAATTATTACCTTTTTGTAATTTGACTTATTTTAAAGTAGCAGAATATAATTTGGAAAAAAAACTGAGATGAAAGGAAGAATGGACAGTTTGTTTTAAAGGAGCAAAGCTTCTTTTTGCCATTAAAGTGAGTTTGGTAGAGATGTTCTAGCACAGTTGAAGTTTCCACACATACTCTTGGTGACAGAAAAAAAAGTTTCACTGTCTCTACTGTCCTGATTTAGAAATTAAGCACTGAAACTGATACCAGATAACATGACATTTCAAGAACTGCATCCCCTCAAAATTCCTGCTATTTTAGAGGTATAGATCATTTGATCATTCTGAATAAGTATGTCTATTTGCCTGTAACAAAGGCTACAGTAGAGACTACTAAAATACACACATTCTAATGCATCTATCAGTGATTTAAGCCTCACTGCTTAAATTTTGATGTGACAGCTCAAGCATGGTAATTTTTTAAAACTTATTTCCCATTTGAAAATAGCACAGAGAATTAAAAAACCCAAGAAGTATACACGAGCAGGAGGATGAGAGAAAGCTTCCAATTCAGGCCTCCAAGAGGCTAAACCAGCCATTATTATCCTTGGTGTATGGTCTCATTTAGAGTTTAGTTCTGTGACTAATTTTGACAGCCTTATCTGTCGTCATTTCTAACGTCAACTTTTGGTCGTCTTCATTTCCGCTACGGAAGGAAACAAAGTGTATTTAAATCTAGCAGAGCCTCTTCTCGCCACTTCTGCAGGCTCTTTTCAAAACCCAGCTTCTCACAGCAGAGACCCCTTCTGGACACGAGGTACCATGTCGCCAGAGTGGAGGCGACTCCCCAGAGAAGTCACAGAATCACAGAATTGTTAGGGTTGGAAGGGACCTCTGGAGATCACCCGGTCCAAGCCCCCTGCCAAGCAGGGTCACCCAGAGCAGGTGACACAGGAACGAGTCCAGGTGGGTTTGGAAAGTGTCCAGAGAGGGAGACTGCACGATCTCCCTGGGCAGCCTATTCCAGTGTTCTGCCACCCTCAACTGGAAGAAGTTCTTCCTCATGTTGAGGTGAAACTTCCGGTGTTTTAGTTTGGGGCCTTTGCTCCTCATCCTGTCGCTGGGCACCACCGAAAAGAGTCTGGCAGCATCCTCTTGGCATCCACCTCTGAGGCATTTATAAGCATTCATGAGGTCCCCTCTCAGTCGTCTCTCCCAAGAGACGCTCAAGACCCTGCATCATCTTTGTGACCCTCCACTGGACCCGCTACAGCAGCTCCTTTTCTTTCTTGTACTGAGGAGCCCAGAACTGGACACAGTGAAGTCCTGGCTGCCTGGCCAGTGCCTCTGTAGAGGCTGATCTCTGTCCACCAGAGACCTTTCCGAGGCACAGCCTCTCCAGCAAACCCTCCATCCCTCACACATGCTACTAGCGACCGGGACCCCCCGAGCACTTACAAGGTCAGGCCTGTAGTACCTGTGCACGACCTCGGCCCCCGCGAACATGGCCAGCATGCTGGCCACCAGCGCCCGGACGTAGGTGGGCCAGGGCACGCCGGCGGGCATGGCTCCGGGGGCGGGCCCTGTGCACGGACCGCGCCGGACGTGCGTCATCCTCGCCGCCGCCGCCGGGAGGGGGAAGGGAA
>VZTD01001211.1:304490-331336 GCA_013397725.1 Rhagologus leucostigma | reverse complement strand
AAAGAGGGAGGGGAGGCGCTCCGGGGGCTCTGAGGCTCCCGGGCCCGCGGCTGGGGGAACGCAGCGGCCTTGGGCAGCGTGGGGCGCGATCGTGTCTCTGTCCCGAGGGGGATTTAAAAATTATTTAATACCTGGTTCTTTTCCAGTGAACATATCCTTTTCTCTACCTTTTTCTTTTTTTCCCCTTTGTTTTTAGCGTGAACTGAAGGGGGGGGGAGAGGAACAAATCATGAACTGAAGGGGGGGGAGAGGAACAAATCACTACCTTTTCCTCGTGATACTGAAAATACTTATTTAAATGTTCTATAATATATACATCAATAATAAAAAAAAAGTATTTCTGAACCCGTGCAAGAAACTTGACCTAAAGTATATGAGAAACTTAGAGGTAAGGGTAAGACTTCACTTTCGTGTCATTAGCAAGTGGTTAGAGGACTTGTTTGTGGTACGGTGCAAATTTTTTCTCTGTTCAAAGGAAATTTTATTACCTTTACTAGAAGGAGACTTTATATACACGTAAAATAAGAAGGTTTGTATTACAATACATCTGGTCTTAGGTTAGAAGCTTTTGTTTTTCTTACTCACTATTCTTTTGCTCTGTATGATTAAGCTATTATTACATTATGAACTGGATTCTGCATGTCTCAGTTTCTCATGTGTTTCTCAATGCAAATCTGAAAATCAGTTTTGTTTGGTTCATTAACTGCACAAGTGTTTTATAGAAAATGGAACTCTTCCAGGAGAGGGTTTAAGGTATTCCCTGTACTCTGAAAATCTCCCATAGCTTTGTTAGGCAACTTACCTGGGAATCTGACAGACCTGTGTTCATATTTATTCTCCTTGATTCAGGATAGATATTTGGTTAAAAATCAAGTGTGTTGATCACAAGACTCTGGGTTCTTCTTGCCTAAGACTGATTTACAATGAGTTTCTTAAAAACCCGGTGTGTAGTAGGGAATGGTCCCTTCTTTTGAGAAATTTAGAAACAGAATCATTTCGGTTGGATAAGACCTCTGAGATCGTTGAATCCAACCACTAACCCAGCATTGCCAAGCCCACCGCTAAACCCTAAATTTACACATCTACAACAGCTTTTAAATACCTCCAGGGTGCTGACTCAGTTCCCTGGGCAGCCTATTCCAATGGTTAACAACCCTTTCCATGAAGAAATTTGTCCTAATATCCAATCTAAACCTACCCTGGCACAATGTGAGGTCATTTCTCCTTGTCCTGTCATTTGTTGCTTGAGATCAACCCGGCTTCAACCTCTTTTCTTAAGGTCACTCCTGAGCTTCCTTTTCTCCAGGGTAAACACCCCCAGCTCCCTCAGCTGCTCCAGACCTTTCCCCAGCTCCGTTGCCCTTCTCTGGACACGCTCCAGCACCTTCTTGTAGTGAGAGGCCCAAAACTGAACACAGCACTCAAGATGTGGCCTCAGCAGAGCCGAGCCCAGGGAAACAATCCCTAAGTGGTCCTGCTGGCCACACTGTTGCTAATGCAGGATGCCATTGGACTTCTTGGACAAGTATCTCTATATCTAAAAATTATTTGGTGCTTTTAATTATAACTCTGAGATGATAAAATTATTTCCTGAAAATGTGCTGTTCACCAAATCCTTTCTATGTATTTGTAAGGCAGTAGAATCTATGGACAAGAAAGTGGCTGCGTAGGTAGAAGGGAGTGACGGTATAGAGCAGAAATGGGTGTGAGGGCTGTATATGACTAATAAATGTGTGGAGGGAGAGAGCTGTCTATGGAAAAATGTCTTTATGCATAGAAGGAGACTGGATCTCTGTGTGTGTGTAGAATAACTGCAATATTTGTGTTGGGGTCCAGTGTGTGATAACTGGACAACATCTGCGACACACTTTGTTAAAGCTGTTTAATAATCTGCATAGTAACAAATGCTGTGTGTATTCTTAATGCTTTGTAGCCCAGAATGATTCATCCATCAGATGATCAAGCAACTGACACAACATTAAAATAATCTAAAATCTAGAAAACTTGTGGAAGTCCAGAGAGCTTTAGCTCAACATGCATTTTAAATTGTTGGTCTGTTTGATAGACAGTTTGCTTTGGAAATGTGTGCTGCAGTGTTTTTCCAAAAAATAGAAAAAAGAGAAAAGCTCTATGCTTCCCTTACAAATGCTGTGTTAATTCCACATCACAGCAATCACAAGAGAACTGTGCTGTTAATGTTGGGGTTAACTGATACCAGCTAAGCAGCCAGACTGCTTCGATGGTGTGGATAATTTAGTGCCTTGTTAACAGAGTCATCAGAGAATATAAGTGCAGTACATGCCAGCCTTGATAAAGTTTGATGTTCACATTCTGCTTGGTACATCAGTAAGTTTCTAAATTGTTGATAAATTATTTCTCTCTTTCTCCCTCTCTAAGATACTACGCGTATCTTCAGCAAGCTCAAGCATTTTACTCGTTTCCCTTCCATCAGATGATGACTGCAGTGCCCAACATGGAAATGATGACTGAGCAGCCGACTCTAGAGGGCATTCCAGAGCCAAACATTGCTCAGGAGCCTCCAAAAGGTAGCCTGACTGGGCTGTACTAGTGAGCTGAAGTGAGAGTGATTGGTTGGGAAAAAAAATACTGCTCTTAAACAGATTCCTTGGACCTATTGGATTTCCTTTTCTTGGTGCTCTCTGCAGAAATATTGATTAATTGTATTCTTTAAGAAACGTGTTTTAACAGACAATTAAAAAGAAAAGAAGTAAACTCATGTGAATGTATTCACATTGTTCAGTCTCACACAATTATCTTGTTCCAAGAAAAACAGATTTTTTTTCAATAGGTAAGTGCATCATTTTAGCTGAAGTCATGGATTTTATTATTATGTTAGAGAAGGGTTTTTTAAAATTGTCTTCACAATACTTTTTTTTTTTACTTTCTGCAAGAGAAGTACAGTATAATACTGTTTATTTGAAATATTTTTGTTTGAATGGTTGCTTAGTTTGTTGTCATAATCACCGGCAGGGAATTGGTTACATATACAGAATTGTTTAGTTTAGCGTGGCTTATTTAAACAAATACAAACTGCTGGGAAGTGACACTGTTCTGCAGATCAATACCATTAATGAACACAGAGAGAGAGAGAGAGCAATCTTTGGGTGCTCATATCATGGCCAGTGCCTGTGCTGCCTGAACCTCTTTTAAGAGCCAGAAGATGAGGAAGCTTCAGGTGTGTTGTTTAAATTAATGAATTTTGAAGGTAAACTTACCTCTTTGATTTCTTTCTGTGTCCGTACATTTAACTGAGTCTTTTTCGATATCCACACTGCAACACTGGAAATGTACAAAAAGAATATTTGTTGTGTGTTTCAGAAGTTAAAAAAGGAGGAAGGAAAAGAAAAGCCAAAGCAACTGAGCCAAAGCAACCCAAAAAGCCTGCTGCTAAAAAGGAAAAACCAGCCAAGTCAAAAGGCAAACAAGAAAAGATCACAGATACTTTTAAAGTCAAAAGAAAAGTGGACCGTTTTAATGGTGTATCTGAAGCTGAACTTCTGACCAAGACTTTGCCTGATATTTTGACCTTTGATCTGGACATCGTGATAGTGAGTAACTCAGAGTTACAAGATTAGGTAGAAAAGTCTTGTATTTACTTGTTGTGATTTACATTTTTTCTGCTTACTTATCTATATTGCTTATATGGCAAGATCTTGCAAGATAAAGTATAGACACTGTTTCCTGTGTGTAGAGCTGCTTTGCATTTTCTGTTAAAGCCGTAGTAACTTAGTCCTGATTTCTGAGAAAACTAAGGCTCACATTTAATGCAGAGTCATGAGAGACCATAAGTCAGTGCTTAATTTCCTGGAAGCTTTGCACCCTCTGAGCTGCTCTTTTGACATTGTACATCTAAACGAGGCACTGCTGCAAAATTGTCAGTTTTTTGAAATAATAATGGAAGGTGTCATTAACACAGTTTTGTTTACTAACAGTAGCTTAGAGAGAATTGAATAAGCACCCTTACTGTAACTTGATTAAATTCTTGACTAGCAAGCCATGTTGTCATTGTTAAAATGGACTGGTATCTTTGTAGATTGGCATAAACCCTGGCCTGATGGCAGCTTACAAAGGACATCATTACCCAGGACCTGGAAACCATTTTTGTACGTTTTTGTTTTCTTTTCTTCTTTTAGCACTTGCAGAACTTTGGTAGAACTTGTGGCATTTTAATTAAACTAGCTTGGTTTTTGTTTTTCTCCTGGGTTTTGGTTGGTTGGGGTTTTTTTATTCAGAGAGGGATTTTTATATGCTAAATATGAGCTCGAGATCTCAGTAGGTTCTGTCAGACAGGCCCAGTGCAAGGACAAGCAATGGCAAGGTTGTAAAAGAAAGCTGACACGTTGTATTTGCCACATTCTTTCCCCCAAAATCCATATTGATCGCGGCTTAAGTGAATCACAAAATCTAAAGCTCTGTACTGAGCTTTTAGAATATAAGACTGGTTTCCATGATCATGGTGAGGAATTCCTGTTCACTAGGGCCTTTCTACCCTCTTGGAGGAGGTAAAGTAATATTGGCTATTTTAAACCTTTCTGGATAGGACATTAGTCTTCCCAGATTAACTGATACTTTGTTACAGTAGATGCTTCCTTTAGCATCCCAGTACTCCAATAGTCAAGCGGGTTTTTTTGGTTCTGTTTTATTTTTCTTGGAAAAAGGCAAATGCATATTTGTCTTCCTGCTTCACAGGGAAGTGTCTCTTCATGTCTGGTCTAAGTAATGAACAGCTGAACCACATGGATGACCACACCTTGCCACATAAATATGGGATTGGATTTACAAACATGGTTGAAAGGACAACACCTGGAAGCAAAGACCTCTCCAGGTAAGGCAACAAAGGGGAATATCAGGCTTGTTAATGAATTAATGGTTGTGATTATAATTTTGAGTACTTTGTCTTTTAGCAAAGAATTTCGGGAAGGAGGGCGAATTCTGATGCAGAAGCTACAAAAGTATAAACCTCGTATAGCAGCTTTCAATGGAAAATGTGAGAACTTTTACTTTTAACTGGATTTTTTTTTCTGTCAGTAGCTTTTTTTTTTTCCCCACTTATCCTATATTTTCATTTTAGGTATTTATGAAATTTTTAGTAAAGAAGTTTTTGGAATTAAAGTTAAGAACTTGGAATTTGGGCTTCAGCCACACAAAGTGCCAGATACAGAAACTGTAAGTATTGAGACAGAAACAAAACCAGGGCGCTCCATTTTGATTATTTAACACCTAGTGAAATCTCAGGCCTTGCATACACTTGGGATAACACCAGTTTGACCAAGTACAAGAGGTGTGAAAGCCTTTTCCTTAAATAGAGAAAGGGGAATAACACAATTTTTGGGACACATCTTAACTGCAGTTTCTTCAGACTTGTAGACTTCATTTGAGAAATGGTATGTTATGGTTAGTAGGTTGGTGCATTCTCTGAGGACTAAGCAAGAAACACATGGCTGCTTTTATGATAACTTTCATCTGATCCCCTGTGTCCAGTTCCCTGGATATTTGTATTACTGTATTTTAATACTGACCATGACCATGCAGGGCCACAGTGGGGGAGAAAGAACAGCAAGTCCATCCTTGTGCCACTGCATGCGACCCTTCAGCACTGCTGGATCTGGGCATGCCCCAGTGCTTCTGTCAGACTGGGTCTCCTTAAGCTGATCTGCAGTTTGAAGTTAAATTGGATGCTTAAGATAAAACAAACAATTTGATGAAGAGTGCATTAGTCATATCTCAAGGGACCAGCTATGTATCATTAGAAACTGGTTTGTTTAACGTGTTCTTATAAACAGGTTAAAGCAAAGGCAATTACACTATTTGCCAAGGTAGCTTACTCTAAAGCTTCATTACCTTGTCAGTTCAAAAGTTTGGATTGTTTTTCGTCTTATTTCTATCCTTATTTACTAGTGCTGCAAGTTTCAGCTGCCTTTCTCTAAGGGTGGAGGTGTTGCTATTAGAGCCTGAAGAGCCATTGGATAAAGTGCTTGCTTCTTAAGTAGTTCTTAAGGACTTCTGCAGTAGATGTATTTGTAAGAAAAATAAATAATCCCCTTTACTGGTACTTGTTCATAAATACTGCATGGTCATAGAAGTATTGAATACAGTCTGTTTGTCCTGAACTAACTTGATATCTTTAGTTAGGGCTGTTGGCAGACATAGAAACACTGAAGTTGGCTCCACTACAATTGTACTAACTACAATTTCACAGCCTGGTGGACGTGATGTAGGTGCACTTGGCCAAGAAGCCAGGCTAATTAACCTGTGCTGCCTCCCTCACTGGTTTGGGCTCTTTGCGTGCTGTCACGAACTCCTCTACGCCCTGGCTCAGAGCTCTACTTGCTCAGGGGGCTCTGGAGTGTGCTCTGCTGTCTTATAACACACATGGGTACTGCTTCTCCTGCAGCACATAAATAACTGGTGGAAATTGTCCACACTTTTAGCAGCTGGTAATCAGCCCCTGTCTTCACGGCAAGAGAGATGGCTTGTCAAGAAAAATGAAAACTCATTTTAGGCCCGTCCACAACCACCTGTGGCATTAGTTGAAGTTTGTACAAATGGTTGAAACAGTGAGCTTAACTGTTAGGTTGTTCTGAATACACTAAGTATTAACTCATAGCTCAGGGACCAGTAATGTTTTTCTTGCTCTTTGGCTCAAGCTCTGCTACGTTATGCCATCGTCCAGTGCAAGATGTGCTCAGTTTCCTCGGGCACAAGATAAAGTTCATTATTACATAAAGCTGAAAGACTTAAGGGATCAACTGAAAGGCATCGCACCCAACACCGATGTGCAGGAGGTGCAGTACACATTTGACTTGCAACTTGCACAAGGTATTGTGGTTATTTTGTTAACACTTCATTAAAATGTAATGTTGTGTACCATACAACTAGCAGTTTCCAGAGCAGAAAGAAATAAAAAACTTAACAGAAGGGGGGAATATGTGTCATCTTCTCTAAACTGTGTGGTATAGAATTACAGATTACATTCTCTTTAGTACAGTTTAAATTATCTAAAGGGAGCAGGGATTATCTTGTAGAATTTGTGGCTGCTTTTCAAGTGTTTTCTGATAAAAGTGCTCTGTGATATTTTTTACTGTAAATATTAATGCTTGAGGTGTTCTGTTTCTGCAGAGGATGCTAAAAAGATGGCTGTCAAAGAAGAAAAGTATGACCCAGGCTATGAAGCGGCGTATGGGGGAGCTTACTGTGACCGTGCACCGTATGACACTGAACAGTGCAGCTTCTCTTCAAATGGTACAGGTAAAGGCCTGGGGCATTCAGTCTGCAGCCATTGCTGGGGAACAAAGACCCCGTGGTGTCAACTGCTTTCAAAAACGGTGTGATTTTTGTTTGTTCAGCAGGAAGTAATCCACAGTACTGTGAAGGGTCGTCCTTCGGTGAAGTTCCTAATGGACAGTGGATGACACAGTCCTTTGCGGACCAGATTCCAGAGTTCAGTGCTGGTATGACACGGGAAGAGGAGGGAAGCAGCATGTAGGAGCTGTTCCTTCTCAGCTATGCACACATGCTGCAGTTTTAATGCAGTGATCAAGATTGGTACCTCGGTTCTCCAACTGAAGCATTTGAATAGTATTTTATCTCCCCTAGTTATTTTATTATAGTCCAGAGTAAGTGTGTGGTAGGCTGAAATCAATGAACTAGATAATTTTAAGGAACTGTCCAAACTTTTTAAAAAAAAGGTAGCCCTTTTTTGTATATGAGTTTTATATTTAATGTATATCATTTCTTGCAGTTTTTGACAAATTGCTTTCTCATTTGTGAAGATTTCTTTGGGGCGTTAATTTTATTCCATAAATGGTAATGTGGTAGTAACAGCAGCAGTATACTTTTTACTGATGCCTCAATATTTGGATATCTCATAATACTTTTATATCCAGAGGGGAAAATGGAAAGTGTACCCTTACCTTGTGTGAAGCGGTGTTTTTAATCATGCACAGTTAAGGAAATTGTGCTTTTTAAGCCTGCCTTTTACTGTCCTAAAAAGTGTACAAAGTTGTGTTCTGCAGCTGTGAGTGCTGTCTTCTGGGTGGGACGAAAGAACTCTGTCTGTTCAGTGGTGGACCATATTCAGGATGAAGACATCATCTCAAGTCACAACACTGGGGAAGAAAATTTGTGTCACACGGGACAGGGCCTAAATATTCTAGCTGAGCTGTCTTAGGATAAGGTTCCCCTACCACTCCATCTCTTTCCCCCTTAAATTCCAGTGTAAGGAGCTGGAATTCCTTAACAAAAAACAAAAAAACAAATAGCAGTGGTAGTTCTTGAATGCTGTGGCAATTAAACTCCATTATTTCCGTGTAGTTTGTCCCTTCACCTGACCTTTAGCAGGAGATAACCCCTTTGAACATGACAGAGAATTGAAAGACCGCATTCTCTTTAAAAATCATGTACAGCTACGTTATTTATATCATGTACAATTATAGAGGGTGAAAGAGATTTGCAATTTAGCAGTTTTTAACATTAAGTTCTCTTCAATCTGTAGGACCTTAGAGGATGTTCCCTTTATTCCTGTTCAAAGTAAAAAATACTGAGTTGAATATAGGGGCAGCTGTTCCACGAATAAGAAGTTGTCTGTAGAAACTATAGCTGTCTTCTGAGGAACTTGCCTAAATGATACACAGGTTTGGCCAATATTAGACTGAGAAAGAAATGAGATTCCATCCTGGTGCCTAACTCTCATCTTCTTTCCCTCTTCTATAATGTGAGGAAAAGACGAAGTAAAAGCAATAAGCTGATCAAAACACTAAAGTTTTGATGATCTTATGACAGTTGGTGCTTCACATACTTGAAAACAGATACGAACAGTATCTCCACACTCCATACTGGTCAGATATTCCTGTACCAGTGTGATTTATCCTCTCTTCGCAGCCAGTGACAGTTGTCAATTGTGTGTAACTGGTAAGTGTAGGTTCTAATCCTGCTGTAACAGCTCTTACAGAGATCACACACTGTCAACCTGTTGTGAGGCAGGCATGATGTTTACAGTTTCTTCCCAGATTATGTGGCTTAATTCTGAGCATCCTAAATCCAGAGAGTGTGCATTATGATTCTGATTGTGTTTATTAGCTGCAGCGTAAAGCTGTTCCACATATTGTCAGAAAGGTATAGGACTTGTCTTGTCTGTTATTTAAAGTGTACTGTATCACGTATTGCTGTTTACATGGATGTTTTCCTGCAGGTGCTCAAAGTATCTTGCATCAGGGATTTGTTACAATTCAGTTTTATTTTCGACAAAATTAGAAGCATGAAATTAGCACTGCTGAGTATGTAGCACAGTAGGATTTAACTCCTGAAAGGCGATCCTGTTTGATTGGAAGGGAAAGGTCTCTTCCTTAATGGAATCACCCACTTGGTTATCTGGGTATAAAATACAGTTGAGTGTACGATGACCATTCCACTAAATACTGCAATTCTGTGTCCTTCCTCAGAACTGGTGCTCTTTTTGTTACAGTAATACAGAAGTTCTTAATCTATCTTCAATCTATCAATGTTTCACAATAAAATCAGGAATTGTACTGCAGTGTATTGGAATGTGCTTTTGCATCTTGCTAAGTGTGCTACAGGATGTGTCATACACAGAAATGCCACAAAAGAGAGTCACCACACAACAGAACTCACTAACATGTGCCCAAGTTTTCATTTCAGGCTGTTTAATGTGGGCTAGATAACTAAACACTTCTTGTACATAATACTGCAGCTATCTCCTGTGTAGATTTTTCTAACAGAAGACATTGGAATCTTACTTAGAAAGACCTTAAATTAAAGCACACTGGCACTGAATTTCACCTTTGTAAGTGTTTAATGAAAATACTTCATTGTCAAGTAAACTTGTTTCCTCACCTTACATGAGAGTCAAGATAAGCTGAACTGTGTACTGGTCACTCCAGCCTCCCTCTCCTGCCATAAGCACACGAAACTGATGGTCAGTTATTCATATATTTAACAAATACTTTGTTTTCTAAAATTAATTAATCATACAACATGTTGCATCTCAAACTATTAAATGCATCCCATACACTACGTTTTGCAGTATTTCAGTATCAGCTATCAGGACGAGTTAATTTGAACTTCCCTGAAGGGTCAGGAATAAACCAGTTTTCCCAGAGATCAGTGTGGACACTGGGGTAGTCCCAAGGTTTGTATCTCCCATTCCAGTGAAGTAATTTAGCTTCTTGAAGAAATTGCTCTGAGTAACGGGCATCAGGACTCCAACCTACATGGGTAGATTTAAAAAAAAAAAATTTGAAAAATGCAGTTTTTAATAATGGAAGACACTATAGAGTGAGTTAAATTCAGGCGACTTTTTTTCCAGAGGTCTGATTAGTATGGTTTCATGTTAATTTACAACTAGTTATATGATAGCACAGCTTTTTTCAGCTTGATGCCTCTTACGTTGCATCAGCAAAAAAAATCTCAGCAAGTTTCCTCTCTCAAAGTTTCCTCTTTCAACAGTTTTAACATCTTGGCATAGCTGGGATTAAAAACAAAGTAAAATATATTCATTTTACCATACCAGCTAAGTCATTATGTTTTTCCTAGTATAATTCACCACTCCCAGGTGAAACTACATCCTCCAGAATGCTGACAACAAACACTGCCAGGCCTCTCATTTTCTTCCACTGCACTTAGAAAAAAACTGATTTTTTTCAGTCTCTCACTATATTCAGATATTGCATATGTTCTTTCCCTGTAAGTAGTGCATGAGGTAAAGTCACATAAGGTCCTGCACTGGAATCTCACAAGTTCACTTTAGTTCCAACTTGCAAACTGTGAGAAATTAAACTTACCAAGATGCCTTATGTGCCACATAGGATTAATAGAGGAATACTTTCCATGAAATACAATCAGCATTGGAGAGGTTGCCACACCTCCCCCAAGGGTGCTGCTGTAGAGGTTTTCCCTGCCAAAGGAAAAATAAGAGTATGTTCAAAACCTCAAGGAATCTTTAGTACAAAAGGCAGAAGATTAAAAGTAAGTATCTGCCAAAATTCAAAATCATATTGAACAGATCAGTTTTCAGCATACTCCTTCCTTGTGCTGTTAATTGATTATATTCTCAACTCCAATTCCCGTGGAGTGAATCGTTGCTACCAAGTAAAATGGGAGTCAGACCTGACATGAGACCAATTTTTTCTACACACAGACTGTAGTTCTCAAGGCTGACAAAGTTAACTGTAGGGAAAAACCTGTTAACATAAAGCAATCAAACATAATTTACCCTGATTTCTTAAGAAAATGTACATTTTTCCATGTTTTTAATTCCCTCTTTCTTCCCCTTTCTCCCTCCACCAGCTTTTAGACCTATAAATTAACCTCCAGCTGGATTTTGTCGAAGCCTAGTTAGTATAAATTAATATCTAAAGAGTATCAGTTTCCTATGAATTTTGTGATAAATCCAGGGCTAGATCAAGTCTAACCATGGTAAGAGGAGGCACTGGGAGGTGGCAGCCACATGTCTGGCCACAGTGTGCTGATGGCCCTGCTGACCAGTTGGCACAGGGGCGAAGCCACCCCACCTATGGGACACTGTGCCACTCACCTGGTTCAGTGGGGAGGGAACTTGGGAAGTAGCAAGAGATGCTGGGAGGCTACAGAACAATAAAATCATAATCTCTCCTCAAAACTGAGTTTCAACTGCTAGGCACTTTTTTTCACTACCATTTCAAAATTCAGCTAAAAGGAGCATGAATTGAGGCATAAAATCAACTTTATAGATTAAATTTGCAGTAATAGTAATGGAGGCTTTACTCTAAAAATCTCCTAAAGAGCACAGCAATAGTTTGTCAGGATGTTACATAAGCAGAGTAAGAAAAGACATTTGGCTTCTTACACATTCATACACTTCTCATTCATGTCCCTCCTCTGTTCATTTCTGAAACTAACAAGCAATGGACACAGCACAATAGCACAAACTATTCCATGTCAATTTTATCTTACTAAATTTAAATTTAATCCTTGGCAGAGAAAGAAAATAAATGCCAAGTTTTCAAATGCAGATTACCAGGGAACTAATTTTAAAAACGGTGATTGTTTCACTGTGTCACAACTTGTTCATGGTCAATAACAAAAAGATGTCATGTAAAATTTCATTCAGCTAGACAAAAAAAAGTGATTTTTTTTTGGTATTAAAAAAAAGGTAGTGTCCAATTACAGCTTGGCTGACACTAAAACAGGAGAGTCCCCACGCAAATAAGGAAATATTCCTCCTTTAAGCCAGCCTCAGGAAGGGAAGATCATTCAGTGGCTTCATCCCAGGCTAAGCTGATCACCCAAAATGAGAACCATATGTTCTCAGTGTCCCTCAGGATTAAGTGTGGTTTGCAATTAAACACAAGACTAAAATTCCAAGTGGCCATTTCCTGGTACAGAATTGGTCGGATTTAAACAGATGGAAACGCTGGAACATGAGTTACTTCACTTGACAAGATCTCAAAAGAAAGAGTGCTTGGAGTTAAAGAAAAAAAAACTGTAAGAGCTTTTGAACAGGAAGTAAAACTGTAAACTAAGCATTAAAGTAAAGTGCAAAGCTAGATTTCTACACATACTCTACATTTCTTTGCATCCACTTTTCCAACTGCTTTGTGATCCGCTGATGTTTCCACTCAGTCATGTTAGCAACAATTACTCCAGGATTAAAGGAGCAGGTGCTGGGGCTGATGCCAAGATCTCTAATGGCTTGCTTTCTGTAGTCCAGGAATCCCATGTATGTGTTCTAAGAAATAAAAAACGTATGTTCATCCCCTATGGATCTCTATAAAGACACGTGTAAATGCATCTCACTATCACTGAGAGGGAGACTAAATATGCTCTCCCAAAGATGAGTTTCTAGACGGTAGTTACCTGTCATGATTTCCATATGACAAGGCTGTAAGGCAGGATACTTCCAGATACTAAATTACTTTTCCCACAGTATTGTACCATAGAAGTTTGATGAGGATTTTCTCTCACTATGTTTGTCTTTTTGTAGCCCACGCTAAATGATGCAGCATCAGAACTGTACAACTGTAATGCTAGAGGGATGCACTGACAATTCTGGGGAACTCAGCTCAGGAATTATCTTCAAAACTTGTTTTCCTAGGTTTCATTCTCAACAAATATCATACATTATGTCTTCATTAAATGTTCTATAAATGCTTGTGATCTACTGGTATACTATATCTACTAAATGTAATTTAGTAGAATGCAAAAAAACAGTAGAGATTTAAATTATTACAGGAAACGACTGCATAGCATTACAGAGCTACTACAAAAAGTCCTTAATTACTTGTACAACCATTACAAAGCTAACTATATATAGAAAACGTTGACTTTGGGGAAAACACATAAAATCATCTTACATCTTTCACTTATGGGCAAACACATTCGTTATTAGAATTCCAGAATGGCATCTTACCTGCATCCCTACACTTCTAACCATTTCATGTGTAGAAGGCAGATCACAATCGTCTGAAAAAGCTGCTGCATGTCCAGGAGCTAACTTAGTATCGTAGAGTTCCTGGATGTCACCTGATTACAGAAAGGTCACAAGCATCAGACATACCTACTGCAGTGCTACAAAGCTCCTAGGATAACATCAGTTCTCGTATCTTACTTATAAACACACCGGTTTTTAGAGATAGCCCAGATATTCACTTTTGTAATATGAGACCATTTTCAAATTTGAGTCCTACACTTGGATGCCTAAGGTCTGTCTTTAGACACTATCATTGATATTGAATACATTCAAATTTTGGGTGTCCAAAATCAGCTACAGCAGAAGCTGATTGGACTGTTAAAAAGCCTGCTTACAAACTTGTGCATTCATAGAGGTTGTCTTTGGAGAGGGAGGGCACAGGCAGTTTTATCTGAGCCTCTTCAAGTCCTGCAAAAGTGCCACTTCAGTGTCTTGCACAGATGAGGTTTTTCCTGGTGTTATTGCATTTACACCTCCTAGGAAGATACCTGAATTCCCAGCAATGGCTGATTGAAATGTGCCTGTCACTTGACCATCCCTGCTGGCTTCACAGCCCAGCCAGCTCCTTCCTGGTAGAGGGAGACAATGGTAATGCCTGGCACCTCACTCATCACCTGACTGTCAGGTACCCAAGATGTGCCAGAACAGTTTCAGGGCAGGTGGGAAGCACAGCACTGCCCCAGCAATCGAGTGAGCCTGCATCCCAATCCCTTACAACTTTCAGTTTTACTTTTGCTTTCATCTCTTTTACTTTTTGTACTGCTGGTCTTCTGCCAGGTCAAACAGCTGAATCAGCTGCTTCTGCAGCTGCACAGCTGCAGGTTACACACGTAGCAAGAGCTGCCTGGGGACAGGAGAGGCCACTTGGTCAGCAGCAGCCTACCATGAGGTGTAATGTGAAACTGCACCTTTATCCTGCAGCTCCACAATCACCATCAGCTGGCACCCCCAAGGAAAGAGAAAGCGATCGGGAGGTGGTGGGCTCAGCTTGAGCTGCTCGTGAGACCGGAGTCCAAACCTTTCAAAGAGTTAAATATTGCTGCTGCCCATTGATAACAGACAGAACAACAAAACCAAAAAGCAGAGATTGCCACTGGAAACACCTGTGTTGGAGAACTGTGATATGAAGTCAATGGCAAATTAAAATGAGACAGGTAGAGCAGATTAGTTGTCTTTTACAAAGCAACAAATAGCGACCCCTTTAAGTGCAGGTGGTCTGAAATCTGCCTCTAGAGAGACAAAACTATAAAAAGGTGCAGAAAAGCAGTGGAGAAATATACTTCCATTGTGTGTAAATTCACTGGTCTTAATGTTCTCACAGTGAACACTAATTTAGGACAAAAAAATTATTGTAGTTATACTCAGTCCTTTCCAAAGGAAATTTTCATCGGAACGTCCCTTTAATGTTTAACAAGAATAGGTAAAATGGTTTTGTTGTCCCTGGGCCCTAGCTAGAGCAAGGAGAGGTGAGGTGTAGGTAGCCAGCTTGTGCTCAGGAACTGGCTGGGCATCAGTCTATGCACCAGAGGTGACTTGTTCTCCTTTCTTCTCTCTTATTCCACTTATCCTTTGCTTATTAAGCAATTATTTGTTCGTTTGTATTATTGTGACCCTCGGGTTTTCTTGCTTTTTTTTCTCCTTTCCCCTTCCCCCATCCCACTGGGGGTGGGGATGGGAGGAAAGCAAACAAGTACCTGTGTGGTGCTCAGCTGCCCACCAGCGTTAAAGCACAACACTCTGGTTAAAAAGTGCTTTAAAATAACAGGAAAATGTGATAAAACAAGTATGAAGAGAACAGCTCTACAGAGAAAAAAACCAACAATGGGGAAACAGAACAGAAGAACAATCATAAGAAATGCATCTTTAAAAAAAATTCAAAAGAGATTACTTTGATGATAAAAAAAAAAGATTTTTTTTTTCAGTATTTTAATGTCTTCTAACTGCTCCCACTTGACTAGGAACTCTGAAATCTTTGATTGTGATTCTACAAATTGCTTTGGATTCTGAGCTGAAAAATGCTGAAAACCATATTTTGAGTGTCTGGAATTTCAATTCTCTTATTTGAGTAAATTCCTCTTGCTCTCAAGAACAGCATTTCTGGATAAGGAATTGGTAGCATTTGTGGGGATTTAAATACTAGCAGGAAATGCATGTCACACACTTAATAAACATTGCAGCATCTGAGTGAAATCCACGGTATCTTTCAGCAATTGACAAGAATCAATTAAAATGAAACCCACATACAATTTTGATCACAATTATTCAAAATATATGCAGGTAAGTTCTACCTCAAACTTTTGTTTGAGCAAACAGATTATTTGTAGTTTCCCTAAGTTCAACACTCCTAGCAGCTGCCTCAGTTTCTATTATATCTCATGTTTCCAAATGGCTGTAAAAGCAGCAATAACTTTAATTTTAATTCTGTTAGAAACTGCTTTTTAGACAAGAGCTTACCTTGAACAATGACATCATCATCCAAATATATTACTTTCTCATGTTTCTGGATAAGCAAAGGAAGATAAAATCGAACAAAGTTCAGCTATTAAACAGAAAGAAAAAATAAAGATTAAAGGGTAAAGCTGTTTAATGCAGTAGTCTCAGGCTTCTGTGTCTATTAAGCCAGTTTGAATTTCTCTTTTCATTGAACACTAATCAGTGATCATTTGCTTCCTCCCCCACTACCGTCTCAAATCCAGTATTATTACTATTATTACTGTTATTATTTATCCCTATTTATTTACTATGGCTCTAACCATGCAGCCCAAAACTGTTGATTCCTCACAGAATCCTTTAGGTTGGAAGAGGCCTTTTGAGACCATCTTGTTCAACCCCCCTTCTGCAGCAGGGTCCACTCGAGCAGGCTGACAGGGACCATGCCCTGTTGTGTTCTGAATATGTCCACAAATGCAGACCCAACAGTCTCTCTGGGCAACCTGAGACTTCTAAACTCATGGTTTAAAAAGTCTTTTCTTTAGCCCAGAGGGAATTTCATATTACTTGTATCCATTGTCTCTTGTCCCTTCCCTCAAGCATTTATACACATTGATAAGATCCTCCTGAATCTTATCTTCTCCAGGCTGAAACAGCCTCTCATAGAAAAGATGCTTCAGCCCCTTAATCATCTTTGCAGCTGTCTTGGGGTGACTCTATCATGTGTATCCCCTATCATGCTCTATGCCCAAAAAGTAATATTGTGCCTTTTCTGTGCCTTTAAACTGAGCTTGAGGGAAAAAAAAAACCGAAAGAACTTTCCAAAGCAGCTTCTCAAGGACACAGAGATTACACTCCTCAGTGTTGTCTGGCTGCAGGTAGCACAGAGGGAGCACCCTGCTTGCTTTTCCTTCGGCCAGCTGTTTTTTTTTTCCTCTTGGCATGAGACGGAGAGCTGAATTTTGTTTCCTGGGACTTTGGTTTTTTACCCTTCTTCTCTTCTGAACTGTTTCAACAACATCAGAACACATCAGGAGAATTTTCTCCCCGAGGCCCGGGGGTGGGCCCACGCCCTCACCGACCAGCTCCGAGGAGGAGAGAGACCACACCTACAGAAGGACTCTGAAATCTTCCCAGGTTTCTCTCTATAGTGAGAGATTTCATTTCATTATTTAGCATCATTATCCTTTTCCTGTGTGTTTGTTAAAATAAATAGTTTTTATCTCTTTCACTTTCCTTCGAGGAAAAATTTCCTTTTTTCCCGAACCCTGTGGGGGGAAGGCTGGTTGTAACCTGGTTTTCTCTCAGGGGCTATATTACTAGATTTTGGCCAAACCGGCACAGCAGCCCATGCTGGACTCGCCCCAGTAAGTCCATGTATTTCTTGTACTGGTGGGCTCAGAACTGGACACAGCACCTCAGATGCAGCCTCACCAGAGCAGAGAGGAAGAGGCACCTTTCTAGACTTTCTGCCAATGCTCTTCCTAGTGCATTTTTACAGCATACATCACACCAAACACTTCAAAATTTAATAGTATCATCAACCCACTCTAAAAGAATGATTTGACTGGTGCCACAGATATGGGCTAACAACTTCTATAACAGCAGTAAAGAACAGAGCAGAGGGAAAGGGGACTGACAGTGTAAGAACAACTGTAAGGATTCATACCATTTTACCCAGCACCTGTCTTCAGAGTGGTCCTAACCAGATGCTCAATGAAAAATAAAAATAGAGCAAGCATCCAGAACAGTTGCTCCAAGTATTCTCCCAGCTTTCAGTTATTTTCAGCTCAAGGGATTTTCTGAACTAGATGTGATCTGCCTACATATGAACTTCAATCCTAACTGAACCCCTGTACATTTTTACATCCACAAGACTTTTCAGCAAGGAATTCTAGAGATGTAGCACTCGTATGAATGGTGTGCAACATCTCTTGTTTATGCTGACCATCGCTCTGACTAGTTTCATCTCATGGCCATTGGTTCTTGCATTGGAAGAGACATACACACACCCCCCTCCATGAAATGGAACAGATCTAGGATATTTTAGAGCCCATAATAAGCATTAAAAACCTTAACATTTTGTTATGTGGCATTCATTGACTCACAGGCTGCAGTAGCTCAGGACGTGATGCATCTTGTCTGATTTTTCCTTTCAGTACCGTAGGATTGAATTCCACAACCTTGAATTTTATTTCTTTCAGTTTAGAATTTTCAATCCATTTTCTGTGATAAAAAGAGAAGAAGTGATAACAGAAACATCAAGTGTATGGCAAGTGCTTCCAGTATGAAATTCACGTACACTTAGAATAATAAGAGACCTTGAAAGCTCACTTGATCTATTCTGTCCCAGCACAGAATCACTTGTCTAAAGCTATTGCACACAGACCTTTATGAAACCTGTTCTTAAAATAAAATTTTTAAAAATCCTCCACAAAAACCCCAACAAAACAAACATCCCACACCACTGCCAAAACCAGAGACTCCATATGTTACCCAAACAACCCATCTTTCACCATTACTTCCAATAAATTATATTCTTCTAAGTTTTCTTGCTATGATTAAAGATCATTATTTCTTATTCTATCTACAGTGCTTTTAAAGCTGAGGTTAGTTTTCTCCCTTTCACAGTTTTATGTTCTTCCAGATGACTTTTACATCACCTCCTGATTATGTTTTCTTCAGACTAAACAATTTTTTTTATATATTTTTGTCAGATTTCTTATCACCACTGTTTATTTTCTCTCCTGACACAAATTATGGGTAAAAAGGCTAAAGAAGTGAAGTAGCCAGAGGCCAGAACTTCTAAGAAATGTTTTAGTTTTCATTCACAGCTTGGTGCTCTTTAAGACAATGTTTGCAAATTTTAACACTGAAACAAAATGAGCCGAAACTTCATGAAATCACATTCACTGAAATATCAGGATATCATTTCCTTTCGTGAAATGAAGAATTCTCACTTCACGAAAGGAAATTAAATGAGAAATCAAGGAATGAAGTGAAATGAAAAGAAAAGACATGAAGTATAATGAAATAAAATGGAAGAATAAAGAAAATTATGCGATGAAGTGAAATAAATGAAAGGGAATGGAGTGAAATGAAATGTATTAAAATGAAATGAAACGTCAAGAAATTATATTCATTGAAATCTCGAGACTTCATTTCCTTTCATAACATGAGGAATTTTCATTTCATGAAAGGAAATAAAATGAGAAATGACGAATTAAAGCAAAATGGATAGAAAGGAAAGGAAAATATAATGAAGTGAAACTGAGAAAAAGAAAATTCTGAAATGAGGTGGAAACAACAAAATTGAATGGAATGAAATTATATGCTGTGAAATGAACCGAAACGTAATGAGATGTTATTCATTGAAATCTTGAGATTTCATTTCTTTTCATGAAATTGAGCATTCTCATTTCATGAAAGGAAATTAAATGAGAAATCAAGTAATGAAGTGAAACGGAAAGAAAGGAAAATCATTGCGATAATTTTTGGGCCTCTTTTTATAACTTTAATACATCATCTTAGCTGAAATTAGCTTTAAACAGCAAGTTTTTCTACTCTAAAGCTGAAGACGAAGCACCAGAGGAGAGGTAAGTGCAGTGTCACAAAGTGGGATTGTGACAAGTAGGCAGTATATCTTTACCTTACTACAGACTCTTCTGCAGCCTATCTACAAAAAGCTGAGAAGCACAGACAGCATGGTCTGGCTATTTCACACCCCTTTGCACAAGTCAGTGCCTTGTGGAGGAAAAAGTGGTCCTTTTTCCATCATGTACAGAATCTTGGGGGTTGCTACCAATAGCACTATATTTCCCTGAAAAGTCCTCCGAAGTCTTATGCCTGTGCAAGGGGGAACAACAACACGGCTCTCACTACAGCCCAAAACAAAGCAAGGCTGGTGTATACCGAATATGTGGGATGTTTGTCTTCAGCCCAATGATGTAGAACAAAACATTGGCCTCTGTGTTGCTGTAGATGCTACTGATGGCTGCTACAGCTGCACCCATCCTGCCCGCCGCAGCACAGATCACCACTGGGATTTCTTCTTCCATTTCCTCAGGAGTCTCCAAATCAACTACAAGAAACAAACCCATTTTACATCAGATCTCGGTCACAAAAATGACTAAGTACTTCCATAAGCAGTGGAATAATTTCACCGTCACCCCATTTTTCCTTACCACATCCTACACACACCCCCATCTGGCAAGGCACACAGCTTGAGCTGCTGCTAATCCAGAACTACTTGCACATTGACTGGGCTGTCGGATGCCTCCAGACAGAATAAAATAAGAGAGTTCTCAGCATCTTCTACTCAGCAGGGGCACAATTCAGCCTGTCCTTCACCTAGTTGCTTACTCATATGAAACCTGAAGAGGTTTGAATACCTTTGAGACTTCTATTTCTCAGTTATATTTAGTACAAATTGAACAATAGGTTCCAAAATTATCAAAGGAATGAGGTAAGTCAAAGAGACAGTGCAATTGCTGAGCTCCACCTCTTTGGCAAGCTGGCTTGAAAGGAACAGTGCAAAAATTTATACCAGCAAGAAGTTGCTAATGATATAAGGGAAAAAACCTAAACTATACTGAATCAGGTCACATTCCTGCTAAGAAACATTTTTATCCCTGATTGGGACTGATTAACTTACAGAACTTAAACGGATGTATTTATACCAGTTAAAACATAACAATTACAGTCATAACAACTCCCCAAAAAATACACTGAAAATAAATTATTTATATCAAGACAGAGTTCGTTTACCTTGAGAAGAGTGAATAAGCTGTTTGTATAAACATTTAATACTAGTCCACCAGCCTTATTAACTCTAGCAGGTTTCTGTCACTATAAAAATTCCAGCAAAAACTTCTGCTGTAAATGTAAAGATTTGATGGTTTATCTGAAATGAATAAGCAGGCCAAGAACATTCCCAAGGAGGCAGGTTGTGATGAAAGTTTATTACCACTTGACAACTCCAATCTGAACAGCTCAAGTAAGGATATACTCCAGCATCCATCTACATCAATGACATCTGGATAAAAACTTAATCAGATTTACAACTCTTAGTCATCACTTTCAATCTCCTATAATTTTATTAAAGTAATTCAGAAGCAAAACGTTTTTCATCCCAGGCCATACGCAACAGTGTGAGTAGCTCATCTACTGCAGGACAGACAGGATTCAGTAAGGTGAAAAGTGCTGTTCAAGTTAAGACATAAGGAAAATAAAACAGGAACATAAACGAAACGCAAGTGCAAGTCACTTACCTGTTTCATTTTTTAATGCCAATGGCACTTGGTGAACTTTGTTATACAGAATAGCGCACACGGTTAAAACAAGAAGTAACAGTAAGATCTGGTTAACTGAAACAAGAGGGAGAATGTGTTAACAATCAGTATAACAGCTGATTCCTAAGTATCTGATTAAAACAAAAATCCAATTTGCAACCAGTACAGATTATAGAAGAATTTGATAACCTGTATCTGTTGTGTTTTTCTCATGTTATTTGATCAAGATAAAAATTTTATGTTAGAAACATACCAGTAACTCTCCCCTGTTAAAGTAATCCCCAACTCTCTGATTTTCATGGTTAGTTTGCGCACTAAATTGTAAGACTCCCGCTATGTATTGGTGATCCATATCAGAAAATTCACGTGTCTGAATTTTACCAGGAGCTTGGAACACTTTTTTTTCTGGCTAGTCTGTTGTCTGTTTACACTCACTTGATGAGTTAATTATTTTTATATAGCCGTGTCATTCTGTCATACTTCCCTGATAAAACTTCAAACACAGGAGAATTTTTTAATCTATTTCAATGTTCAGATCTTCAACGCGTATTTGAGCAAAAGCCTAAAAATTCTAGAAAAACAAACCCACCACGCTACTGAAACCGGGAATGTTTCAAAATATTTGAAAACACTTATTTCGACAGGGTAATTTAAATTAGTAACATCAAAGCAAGGCAAAGACCTGACTGTGTATTCTGATTTATAGTTCCTAGAAGACTGTCATGTACAAATTTAAGTCATTCAACACAAACCAATCATGTGCAGGTGTTGGGACAGTTCACCAAGCACAACAGAGAAGGAATACATTGCCCTCATCAACAGTTAATTTGATGATGGGTGTTCTTTGTTTCAGACTCCTTCATTACTTTTGCACCACCATAAAACGTATTTAAGGTGTTCAAAAGAGCAAAGGGAACAGAGTTTTGCTCTATTTTAACCAAAATGGCCAACTGGCCACAACTGGGCATGAGAGTAGATTGAAATTGGTAAACATATGTCACCAAACCTGCACTAATTTAAACCGGCTGAGGAAAAAGCCCATTGACTTCTGAGAAATTTTGGGCACATAAGTAAAGGCAAAAGTCCATTTTCAGTCACTGCTGATGAGAACCCCAAAATTTTTGGGGCCACACCTCAGTATTGAGTACGAACACCATTAATGTGCAGAGCTCTGTAGAAGTCAGCTCCAGTGCTCTGGGCACAATTCACATGAAAACAGCAGCTACTTGCAGTATTGGAGGAAATTTTCGGAATCTCCAGTCTTGTGCAGTAAAGCAGTGAGAAATTTTAAATTAATGTGAATTATGGTTGTACTTATCTGACATAGTTAACAGGAAAAGACTTACTTGCATACTTAAAGTTAAGCATAATTTAGCAATACTAGAATTATAAATTTGTATGCAACTGTGACAACAGTTGCATGAGAAACTGGATTTGACATTTCTGTCCTCTTTTTTAAAAAATACGTCTTTCAAATGTTTTTAATCTCTCTTACTTTTCTTTAAAAGAGCCATGTGTCCTGTTGGATGAGAACTGTGATCTGTGGTAAAATAAAATAAAAATTAAAAGAAGAAAAAAAAAAAGGAGAGAGATATCATTAGTGCCAGAAGTGAATTTTAGTTAGTTATATAAAGGACTAGATTTTGGATTACCAAATTTTACTGCTGAACTGGTAGAAGTAAAACTGCACTTAATCTCTGTAAATACCTTTTTTTTAAACAAATAACTAGTATTCTGGGTTAGAAATATTTTTATTAATAACTTAAGCAACTAATAGGTTGAAAAAAACATTTTAATAAATCCCATCTGATCATCTATGTCAGTAGGCAACTTTTAGTATATTTTAAGATACTCTGCAAAGAAGTATTAAAACACCCACTAATGCAATTTATAAATATATTTATCCCTGATTTCACCTCAAACATAGTAACTATAGCAAATACTAATCTCTTGCTGGAGTATGCATTCCCAAATATACAGGAATCTTATACCAGGGTAGTGTCTTCTAGACTCTCAAAAAATTTCAGAGCAATAGTGAAAATATCTTCTGACAGCCATATTCTTCCAGTGTGCGTAGCGTGGCTTGTATTTATGCACGTATTTGTGATGCTGAAGAAAAGGAGGTTGTCTTCCCTAAAATTGTGCTTTTAGTCCAGGCCTGAGAGCGGCCATGACTTTGTCTGAGAAGACAGAACATAACCCCTAAAGTACAGGATTATGAGAAGTACAACATTCGTTTGAATTCTGGACCCAAAACTACTGTTTATGAAGGAAAACACAAACCACATAACCAAAACAACAACAACCAACAGTAAAAAACAGCACCAGAGGTTGGGGGAGGAAGAAAAATCCAACTGTGTGATCTAACCTTCATACTTTGTAGGGATAGAACAGAAAACAATTTTTCCTGTTTCCGCATATACAGATATGGACACTTTACAGCACAGATAAAGATATAAGATGGGTTCTGTGCACACATAAAAATGAAGTTTATTCCAGCTCCTTGACAAATCAGATAGAACAGCAAGAATTCTTGAAACCTGAGTCACAAAACTGACTACTTCTCATTGGTTAGTGCTCAAGTTCAGGCGGCATCCTAAATTAGTCTCTACTTTGAACAATGAGTTAAATGACAACAAAAAATATATTAAAAAAAACCTAAGATATGCCTTTGTTTACAAACCATTTATATTTACATGTATTTAAGTCCCAGCTGATGACTAAACTGCAGTGAGAAAGGAGTACTCTGGAAGTTCTTTCACATCTGCACTGCTTATCTACATTCCAGCAGACCATTCTCTTCATGTGGCATTAATTTACACAGAGGAAATCAAGCTTATCTGTAGGAAAAAACCGCAGCTGAGAAAGCCCTTCTCTCAAGCATTACACACAAATATTGCCTTCTTTTGCACTTAAAAACTACTCACTTAGGTAAGCAGAGAGACAACAGAACCTGCTACACTCTTGGACTAATTTTCTAACCCCGCTTTAGCTAATCACAATCTTCCCCTGATTTCCACAGAGCTGCCGACTATCTTTGAATTAGCATTTGTAACAACAGCCACAAACAGTCCTGATGATCAGTGCAAGATGAAAGCTGCACAGCCACAGCTTCATGCTATCTTCAGAAATTATTAAGTCCACATAAACTGAACCACGTTTTAAACTTCAAAATCCAAAGACAGACTCTCACACAAGCCACAGTTCTACAACTACAGCATTTCTAAGCTTCTGAAACACCAACTGATTACCTACTGATTTTTAAGGAAAGAGAGGTATATTTGTTCCCCTGCAAATATTTACTCAGTTTTTTCTGACTGTAGACATTATTTCCTGGAACCTGGCAGTCCCTAACTCAGTTGCCAAATCCTGTAACAAAACGAGGGGCTGCAGAAGGGAAAGCTCAAAACCAGTGACATTACTGCTCAGATATTTCCTGCTTAATTAGTCTTTTTACCTCTTCAAAGCAGCACAGTATTCGTGACTCCTCTCTCCTGAAGCGCTGTGGAGCTATTTACTTGGATCCTAGATAGCCCACAGCTGTAAGCACTCTTGCCAAAGCGTCCTTGACCACCATCCTCCTTTGAAGTCACCCGCACAAGGGCCTTACAGGGCGCAGTAACAGTTTTATGATTCAATTCCTTTTTCGGACTCTTCAAAGTTTACTTTGGAGTTGTGCTGGTTTTCTTTTCTTTCTCTGCTGCTGAGGAATAGCGCAGAGACCAGACGCTGCACTGAAGGAATGAGAGCACGTAAACCACTTCCAGATGTGCAGAATGATGATGCAGCCCCAGATCTGGCAAACTTGCCTCAGAGTTTCAGCTAGCAGATTGCAAACAAATCCCATAGGACAAAGAGTCTTAAAGGGGTGGGGGAAAGAGAAGGAAGCAAACCTTTCCAGAAGTTCAACAATCTATCTGCAAGTTAGGTTTTCAGTTGTTATTTACGGTAAATGTGAACAGGTAAGTAGTGTGCAAGAGCCAGACTACAACATGCCGAAGTCTAACAGAAGGCCAAAGTTTTTCCAGTGTCTGTTGGCAGAGTTCTTGAGTGTCAAAAGCTAAGGGAAACTTGCAAAAGTCAACTCTGTACATGCATTTTGACTTGAATCATTTCATGTCCTAATCTTTAAGCATTTAATCCACAGGTATGGTTTAGATTCAAAAGGATCTTAGATCAAGGTAACCAGCACATAGTGATATCCTGTCTCCTAAACTCTCCTGGAATGCTTTTGCAGTTTTATTTCTACAGCACTTCTTTTATTTTAATTCTGTCCCTCCCTTCTAGGAATGAAACTTCTAAATGAAAAAACTCTCTTCTGTCACAAGACTTTCATGAGTACTGAAAGGAATAATAATAAACATCTTCAACTCTAAACTATTTTTCATATTTTTATCGTGAGGCAGTGCAAAATTTATGAGCAGTAGTCAGTAAAGGCCTTAAAAATCTTTAGTGTTTTAAATGAAGATTGCTGTTCCATTTGCAGGAGCCAAAAATGTGAATTTTCAACTGTGTGTCTCAAACATGCCCAAACTGTATTATCTGTGTCTGATTTTGAACAGGAATTCCTTTTTTGCTTGAACAAAAAACAAATGAAGAGTTATACATACAGTTATGTGCTTCATGCAAGTAGCCACAACTATTAGCACTTTTATGTGCTATGGTATTTAAGTTGTATTAAGTTCATGTTCATTAAAATCCGTCCTTTTTTTTTTTTTCCACTTTCCCTTCCATTTCTGAATCTGAACAGATCTAAGCAGCACAGTCATATGAGCTTGCAGAACTGGGACCGCCTCCTTCACCCGGCAGGACCCTTAGGATTACTGGCAATGCACTAACACCTTCACAGAATCAGGTTGGAAAAGAACTCTGAAATCATCTAGCCCAACCTATGACCAAACACCACCCTGTCAACTAGACCACGGCAGTAAGTGCCACACACAGTCTTTCTTTAAACACCTCCACCACATCTCTGGGCAGCCCATTCCAATGTCTAATCACCCTTTCTGTGAAGAAATTCCTCCTGATGTCCAACCTCAATTATACATCTCAGCATCATAATTTACCGCGTAGAACTCAACAATGACAAGAGGCTTTTAGCACCAGATACACCTTCTTTGGATTCCCCTCAGCCTCACACGTTTAAATATTCTCACACAACACCCCTCTCACACAGGAAGGAGCAGCTTCTCTCCTGCAGAACGAGACCTTCGAATTCTCTCACATCACCCGCTGCTAGCTGTAGAACCGAAACCTCGGCTGCTAATCTCAACCTTCAGTGTTCGAACACCAACTCATTTCTTTCTCGCTGCACACCTCGCAGGCAGCAGCATTGCCTCGCCTACCACTAGCCAGTTAAAAAAACCCAAATGTGCTACACGTTTCTGAGGGCTCGGAGGCAGAGCGGGTGCCCCGAGCTGAGGAGCACACGCCGCCTCCGCGTTGCCCGAGCACCCCTCGGGCGGGGTGCGCTGCAGGCAGGGAGCCCCTCCACAGGGGCTCTCGCCGGAGCACGGCAGAGCCCGGGGGCTCCGAGGGAGCGGAGGGGGCCGTGCCGAGCCGGGGCTGCGGCGGAGGCGGCCGCGGGGCGGGACACGGGCGGGACACGGACCCGCCGCCCTCACGTCAGCGCTCCCCCT